>JACDOX010000087.1:1491127-1609753 GCA_014549065.1 Cardinalis cardinalis | reverse complement strand
TGATACTCTGCTGTCCATGCATCTTGTCTCAGAACCCCAGTGAAACCCTGGGCTTGCCTGCCCCATTTCCAACACAATGTGGCCCTGCCTTTCCCAGAGCTGTGCTGTTTTGTCCCTGGGTCTGAAGCATGTGTTTGCAAGGCACAGAGGCACAGCTTATCACTGCTGGGCTGGAGCATCTGTCCCAGGCTCTGCTCSTGGTGTGCTTGATGGAGAATGGGTGAATTGCTAAATGAAAGCGTGGAAGGAAACCCCATGACCTCTGCACCTGTTTTAGGTTAGAGGGCTCYATGGGACAAGAGCCAGCCTTTGAATCAGCTTGTCTAGAGCTGGGCTGGGCATAGGAAAACTACTTATCTGTTTAAATAGACTTGATGGCTGTTGTGTGGCTGCCATCTGTCCTATTTCACACACAATAACTTTGTTTTATTGTCRTCTTTAACCATGTCTTACTAGGTCTCTAAACTGCTGGTCAGTCTGCATTCATTATTGAATAAAGARGCTGCCACTTTTTTTTACCAGAAAATAATCTTACTACAATAGTGGTAAATGAGCCTTTTCCCCCTGTTTTGGCATGAGTGCCTTTCTGCACAAGAAATGTGATTGATAGCAGGGACCTCACTGCAGCATTTATTATCCTGATTAATCACAGCACTTAATAGGGAGCTTTGCTTTAAACAGAAGGCAGTGGCCATCTAAACAACAGCTGGAGCATTAAGTATTGAAAGCCAAAATACATGTTATGATTTTTTTTTTTAATATTAGGAGGGTCAAAAAAAGCAGAATTTCAAGGAGAATGAGTGTTGGGTGTGGAGGATGCTTCAGGGAAGGCTGTAAAAAGTTTGTTAGCAAGAGTTAAGAGGTTTGAAGGGCTAACAGAAATAAAAGTGTAATGGCAAATGTGCAATTGTAAACATGGTTTGTTGTGCCAGTTCAAATCATCTAATCTTGCCATAAACACCTGTGTGTGTTTGTGTGCAGTCAGCTCTCAAGGGTTGTCTGCATGCAAAACCCGTAGGTGTATTGAGGAGCTGTGGATGATTAAACAAGTGTGCACTTTCTTTGTTGTATGCCCAAGAAAGACTGAAGTTTTCTTCACTCTGGGACCACATCCCTTCTCAGTCAATCTGGCCCTGAGGTCTGTACGGATTTTGGGGTTATGTGACAGCTGTGTGGTATCACTTGGGTACCATGGTTTAYGTGGTTTCAGGTTTGACAGATGAGTTCCCTTTAGGCAGAGAACTCACTCCCTGGCAAGGGGCTGGGGACTGGAGGTGGTGTTCAAATTCTCAGCTGCAGCTGCCTCTGCATGACAGCAYCCGGGATGGAAGCAGGTGCTTTCTATGAGGATATATCCCACGTGTCCACTGTGTCTCTTCAGTTGCTAGCTGTCATTGCGCTGTGCACAGCTGTAAACCAGCCTGGGATGGACTTCTGAAACCACCTTTTGGGCCCTAAGCACTTCTGATATAGCAGAATGAGCCTTCTGACCACCCTTTTCTGAAACCACCTCTGGAGTCCTAAACACTCCTGATGTAACAGAATGATCCTTTTGACCATCCTTTTCTGAAACCACCTCTGGAGTCTTCAACACTCCTGATGTAGCAGAATGATCCCTCTGACCAGCCTTTTCTGTAACCACCTCTGGGGTCCTAAACACTGCCAATGTGGCAGAATGATCCTTCTGACCACCCTTTTCTTGAGGGCAGGGGTGCCCAGGATTGCATAAAGCAGGTTCTCCCCCTTTTCTCCCTGTGTTACTTGTGAGGAGTGTGTGCTACTGCCAGGAGAACATGGTTCAAAGCCTGCTGGAACTCAGGTGAAAACTTTGATCAGCTTCAATGGGTTTTGGATTGATCCCCCAAGGGTCTGCTTTGATCTGTAAAGAGAGTGCACAGGGCAAATTTAGGTGCTGGCCTGAGAAGGGCTGCTCTTGCTGTGGGACTGATTTTTGCTGAGGTTTGCAGGTGAAGACAATGGCCCTTAGGGGTCCCTGCCATGCTGAGGGAAGGAGAGGCAGGCTGTCTGCAGGGCACAAGGCAGCTGGGGAGGAAGGCATGTCAGATGCCAGCTCAAACAACATGCAGAGTGACTTGTACAAAGTGGAGCTTAGACGGCATGACCTGCTTGACTTAGAACACCACTTCACCTCAGCTGCAGTCAGTCTTCTTCAGGGAGAAGATGGAGTAAACATGCATTTTTTAACAGGTGACAGGTGAGATAAAGATGAGGAAAGTTAATTGGAATTGTCACTGCAGAGCCTTTTGCCAGAGGCTGGCATTATGCTGAAAAGTGACATTAATAATGTTGGCAGGATGGGACAATCTATTGTTTAATATTGACGACTAAAATTCACCTTCTAATTATTCACTTAAATTGAGGTGGGAGAGCTTTGGCTTGCTTTAGTTTGCAAAATGCCATTTCCTCTAAAGTGCTCATGGCTACCACAGGTATACTTTGATACAACCCTTACATGTGGAAAGCTCTCAGCATTTTGCTGGGGATGTCTGTTCCTTGGCTGATCACCTTCAGTGGAGTAAATTAGTTTAATGATCCATACATCATTAATCAGCTAAGGTATAGCTGAGGTGCAGTTGGGTGTGAATGTAGAGGTGTTTGAGTGTGTGCTCTATGCATACAAATTAGGGTTGCTTTAATTAACATATTTACATCATTATAAAAAATACTTAGTAATTGTGCTGGCCTGGCTGAATGTTAAAGGTAAGGAAAATACCAGAAAGGCCCTTTAAAATAAGTTGTTACTTACAAGTGTTTTAATAGCAACACACATGGCTGTGTGGCTCAACTTAARACTTAAATTTAGGCTGAAATGCTTTCATTTTTCTATTCAAACAAATTTGTTTGGTTTTATTGACTGTCTGCAAATGGTATACTAAAGCATATTCAAAATGGTGTAGACTTTGGAGATGGCTTTAAACTTCCTTGTKTGTGTTTCAATATTTCATAACTCTTAGAACACGTTAGAAATTATTATTTGCCATTTGGGCACCTTTTCAGCTGTTGGGGGAAGGCTGAAAATGTGGTGCAAGTTTTGAGCYCATGGCATTAGTAGGGCAGGCCACAGTGAATATTTCCCCTCTCCCTTCCTTGTGAGCTTCTTTGGCTGCTGCCACTTGAGGATGGTTTCCTGTTAAATTGCCTGTGTCACTTTTGGAGATGATTTTCCATGAATTGGTGCTTTTAATGATCCATAGGAGAGAGTAATGTTATGGAAAAGACTTCTAGTAGGGATACATGTCTTATTTTCAGAGGTGAAGCCATAGTTGGCCTTTAAAGGCAGTCACTGTTTGTGTGCACATGTGCTGCCGTAGGAAATAGGTGTTTTGTGGCCTGGTGACTCTTAGTTTAGCACCTGTGGAAGCCAAAACACGTTAGCCCTCACCATGCAAGATTCTGCCTCTTGTGTAGTGTAGTTCAGTTTTCAGTTCCAGTAATAAAGTATCTTTTGRAAGTTGTTTGGTATTTTTTCCCGGAACTGGCAAGATTAGGCTGGATTGTTTATTATAATTAGTTACCTTATTTTTCCTAGGAATAACAAGATTGGAACAAATAATTCACAACATGCAGTTTATCCAAAATAATAGGTCCCCTCTTCCAACCCTCAAGGCATCTAAGCACCCATTAGTCTCTTAGCGTTAAATAGCYTTATGGAGTAGTGTTAGCAAGACTGCTTCTTCATAGGCTGTTAACAACTGAAAAGAGCTGAAGCAAATTTATTACAAGTATATTACACTTGTATTTATTACATATAAATAGAGTAAATTGCTTTGTAGTATTCTTTTCTTGCTTTAAACAGTTACCTTCATACAAAGAAYGTGCTCGATCTTTATTTTGGCATTTCTTCATTTCACTTTTTTTGAGGTTTGAGCTAATTAGTTAAATCCTCTTGATCTTTCCAAGCTGTTAGTGGTCAAGTGATGAGTAAAATATACCATCCCATATATCCACCTGAATTGAAAATACCCTGGCTACCTTTACAGAGCAGGCCATTGAGATACTGGAATATGGCAAAATTTTATGCACTAGTTACTGATACATAAGGGGTTGTTTTCACCCAGCTGTGCAGTTGCCAAGTAGAGGTTGTGTGACAGCAGGAGGATGTTGCCTAATTGAGGCAAATTGATTATTTATTTTGTGACASTGAGCACATATACTGGGTTACAGGGGATTAGTTCTGTCCTGGGTTTCACAGACTTTATGGCCCCACTGTCACACGTGTTCAGGATGAGCTGTGTCCGTATTTACCTCTGGTGGAGCCTGTGGCTGGGACACCATATGTCCCTACAGAATTCAGACACACATTTTAGGTAATGTTATATTGGTGGCAGCTTCTCCTATCCAGTGCATTTTTTTAATTCCCTGAGTGAAAAGCACCATGTTGTAGTTCTGCCGTTGTAAGTCAGATTACACTTGGGAAGAAGCCTTTGAACTTCTCTGTCTCAGCCTTGATTCTTGTTTCCCAATATCCCCATCATTAAACTCGGATGTGGCACAGCTTGGAGCACATGCCTGTGGGCTCTTTGGCCAAAAACTGTAGGTTCCCTCAAGTGATTTTGGGTTAACACCTCCATGACTGGGGTCTTGCATCAAAGACCATGACAGTCAATAAGGAGGGCAAAATACAGCTTTAAAAAAAATATGCTCAGCCAAGAGGCAATTCATTTCAAAAACTGTTTTAATTAGTTTGTAGGGGTGAACTGTTTCACATGGCATATGTTTTCTGGGAAATGGTCCAGCTCAGTATTAAGAGGCTACAAGAAAATTKGCACTAAACATATGTGGATGCAAGGGGCTTGAAGGAATGAAACCTTWATAAAGGCCAGTACTGTGTGATTTRCCTCAWGGAGGCTCAGTTCAGGTGMCTTTTAGTTTCCARGAGWACTGACAGTTCTGTTRCCTTAAACAARTGTTGTATTGGTGATCAAATTTTGAGTTCTACTTGAACTGGTAGAACTGAATATGATTTAAGGCCACATTCTCATCTGATAGTCTAGAGTTGTGCCATTTAGGTCACTGTGCCTGTTTTGAGCTGAGCCAGGTCTGGTAACAATATACCTCTTCAGGATAGAGCGCTGGCCGGGTGAGCAGAGAGAAGTGCAAGTGATAGGTGTAGTTGTATTGATGGGTACAGTTGTATTCTTCTGTATCCAGTGATGTCGTCAGGGGATAGGGAATCACCCTTTCTTTGGCAGCTCAAACCCASTCCTGTTCCTGTAGTCTTAGAGCATCTTCCCCAAAACACACTTAGAGCTGAGGAGACCATCCCCTAAAGGAGGGAGTGAGTATGTGTGCTGGGTGTATGTCACCTGGCATTCTCCATCCTCATCCAGCAGCAGAGAGGAAAACATACCATGCCATGGCCAGTCCCATGAGGCAGTAGATGTGCTTTCTCTTTGGTGGTGTTTAGTGAAATGCCCTAGTGTGTGCCCAGGAGGAAAGGTGAAATAAGGAGTGGCTGTCCATTTGTAAAAGGTAACTGAGCAAGGTTTTCATTCCTTCCACACCTCTAGTTTGGCTGTTGTCTCCTTTAATCTCCATTCCATGTTTTCTKATCAAAATGGAGCTGAAGAGTGTCCTTCGCTCTTCAAGAGATGTGGAAGGAGGAGGTGGACAAAGCTCCCTGCCRCTCCATTGCTCATTTCCTGTTTTCGTGTATTTCCCCAATTCCTACAAAACCCAGAGAAGTCTGTTTCTTAATGCCTTAGGATAAGAAGCAACAAAGCACTGGGATTTCTTAGTTTGCATCCAAAATACCATGTCTTCTAATCATCTCAGAGCAGCAGACATGAAAGCTCCTTCCAGAGAGATGTCACCAAGGTCACACGTTTTCCTTTGAATAATGAGCTGTGCTTTTAAAGGAGCTTAAGATAAACTTCAGGCCTGTGGCCCATATGATCTGTTTAACTGCATATAAAGASTGCAGTCCTTAGCTAAGCAGGAGCAATGATTCTGTCACTAGAGCTTGGATTGAAACTCCAAAAATCTTGGATGTGCTTTCCTGATGTACCATAGAGCCTGTGCATGTTTTTAGGYAAGGCTGTTTATCTTACTTTGCCTCAATTCATAATCTTTAAAAAAAAATGGGCACAATAGCACAGTACAACACAATTCTTAACTGTTTTTAAAAATGATTCCACATAAAATCCTCAAAAATCAGATGCAGGGAGCAGGCAATAGTGGAACAGCTGGGGAATGGGAATCAGGTTATGGAAGAACAAACACAGATAACTCTCCTCTTGTGTGACTTGCATCTGAACAAATTCTGCACTGATGCTGAAGGACAAATTGTTTGATTATTTCAGAGAGAGTCTGTATCATAAATACAGGTACATAGGAACAACTGGGGTTTCCTTTTCTCTCTTTTGTTTGTCTATATTTGGATATAAATTCTTCAAGGATCAATGCCTTTCTCACCATGGGCGCTGCCTACTTTTAAGGRGTGCCACTGTCAGCCACAGCCTGTGTGTGTTAAGGATGTAGTTGGCATTTGGGTATAAACTAGAAATTAGTAGAATCAGATCCTCCAGTGTTGTTGGTGTGTGCTTTTTTGCTGATTAGAACCATAGRCTCACAGACTATTTGGGYTGGAAGGGACCTTAARGAGAAGARAGGAAGTTCCAGCCCCCTCTGCCATGGGCAGGGACATCTGCTAGACCAGGTTGCTCCAAGTCCTGTCCAACC
This sequence comes from Cardinalis cardinalis, assembly GCA_014549065.1. Lineage (NCBI taxonomy): Eukaryota > Metazoa > Chordata > Aves > Passeriformes > Cardinalidae > Cardinalis > Cardinalis cardinalis. The sequence goes on along the minus strand of JACDOX010000087.1, from coordinate 1,603,051 downwards.
TGGCCTTGAACTCTTCCAGGGATGGGGTATCAACAACTTCCCTGGACAACTTGTTCCAGTGCCTCACCACYCTCCCAATAAAGAATTTTTTCCTAATATCCAATCTAAACCTGTTCTCTGTTAGTGTGAAGCCATTCCCCCTTTTCTGTCACTCGATGCTCTTACAGATAGTCCTTCTTATTGACTCCCTTCAGATACCCAATTATTTCAGCCTTTCCTCACGGGAGAGGTGCTCCAGCCCTCTAATCAACTTGGTGTCCCTCCTCTGGACTTGCTCCAACATTTTAGAGCTGATAGAGCTGTGGAATACAGAACTCAAGAGGCAATCTGCTGAAAAAATGAAGTCTTTGAGGCCCTGTGGTTGAAAGGAAAACCTTTTTCCCAGAGTTTGGGTCCCTCAGTCTCTGGTCTTGAGGTACAAAAAGCCAGCTAGAAACAGGTGGGTTGGTTTGGCTCCATAAGTGAGATGGGGCTCAGTCTGCACAGGGCTGTATGAACTGCAGTGGTTCTCCAGCACTGTAGGTCTCTGTGCTCTCAACCAAGGGAGTTTGTGTCTGTAGTATCTGGCAGCCACTGCCTGGCTAATTTGTTGCTGGGATCTGGTGGCACCTTTAGTGTATACAGAAAAGCTGCTTCTTTCAGCTCTGGGAGTGTATGGAACTTTCTGCCTTTSCACAGCAGCTGTGGAAGTTTGCAGTTCCTCTTGGCTGGGAAGGTTTTGATGCATCACACACTTTGCTTGTGTTTCTCTAGCACAGAAATTTGCCCTCAGCAGAGCTYGTTGCCTGACAGGTGCTCACCCAGGATCAATCCCTGAACTTTGGACTGAGAGCTGCAAGTGTTGTCACATGCTCCTGCATGTGATGTAAAGGGCAGGACAGTTCTGGAGCTGAAAGTGATACCTTTTCTTCTGGCATCGTGTTAAGCAGGGTGATCATCCTCTTCTTTTAAGGAGATCTATTATGTCTTTACATTTATGGAAATAATTTTTGAGCTATAAGGTGGGATTATAAAATGTTAATAGGCTCAAAATAGAAAGCATGGATTTTTGTTAGCAAATGCATCAGTGCTGAAATTGAGATCCTCCCTATTGTGTTTTTTGTTGCTGTCCACAAATGTTTTTAAACAGCTTTTTACTTTAAACAGCAATGTAATGTTGTCTCCAGRTCTTGGAAACCATTTTCAAATGTGTGAATTGAAAGTGTGGATTTGGAATGTAAAAAAAAAAATATCTCCCAGGAGGGCAGAATTGCTGGTCTCTGTATAACTGAGTTTTCTTTTAAGTCTTCCCACTATGTGTGACTCATCATTGTGCTAAAGTATCCCAAATCCTTTGTTACTGAAGCTTGCAGCTCTTGTGCTCAAATGGGTCAGCAATCTTTGATTTCGGGCACTTTGCTTAATCTTTATTAAGGTATTTCTTAACAGAGCATAGTGTTTTAAGAAAGCTCTTATGTGCTTTTGAGTAATGGCCTTCTGCTTTCAAAGACCCACTGGTTTTACATGCTAGCTCCAAAAAAGAGGCAAGTTTGCTATGTGAATTAGGGAATAGAATGCTTATTTTGAAAATTGTTCCAACAGGTGTTAATGGCTTTGCTGTGATGCATAAAGTCTGTAATCTTAAGGTCAAAACGCTKTTTTTGACTCATTCTGTCTTCATAAAAGTGGTGCAATCAGTGTTGGCCTTTGTGGGAGAAAGCATGACACTGTGAGGTACTGATGCAGCCTGTGCTGGTAATCTCCAGCAAGTGAAGTACAGCTTTTCACCATGCAAATCRTTCCCCTGGATTGGTCCACTTAGGGTAAAGCATTGTTATTTTAATGCATTTTGATGCATGTGGTGCTGAGAGAGAATAGTAATTTTCTTTATGGGGATTTAATTCTAAAAAGTTAGGAATCTGTATTTGTCCAGCTTTTCTTGTTGGCTTCCACTTGCTAAGTGCTTTCAGTTGCACCATACATTTTTTTGGGGGGGAGCAAATAAGGCATCTTAATTTTTTTCTATTGTGTTTTACCCCATGTTTTCTCATCTCCTTAGCATTGCCTGTTKGCTTAATCAAAACCAAATTAAAGTGTAGTAGTGGAACACACTTCAGAACTGCTAATAAATGAAGGGAATTATCAGAAAGGCTAAAAGAAAATTAGGAGGAGGAGCATTTTGTGAGCATTTTGGCTGGCAATATAGTCTGTGCCTCCTGCAGTGCTGGCTATCAGTGTTCCTGGTGAGTTTGTCTGATTTTGAGCCCTCAAGCTGCTCAGGAAGCTCCACACAGCTTCTGGCTTATAACAAAAGTAGTTATCAGTTTGTGTTATTTTTTAAGTGTGTGGGGGATAAAAAAGCACAACAGTTCCTCCTGAACTCACAATATAGTGAGTTTTTTCCACTTCTGGCAGCTTCTAGTTATTTTAAACTTTGTGAAAGATGTGGGGTGTTTTATTAAAGTAAACAAAGCTATCTGAAATGAGTGCTCTAAAAGAAAAACACTCCTGTTTTTCAAAAACCCTAAGCTTCAATAAGGACACAGAAATGTGTACTCTTTATGGGCACTCAGCTTGACCTCAGCTAGCCCAATTTCTTAGTAACATACATCCTGCTGAATTGGGTTTTTATGAGTTATGGCTTAAGAAATTAAATGTAGAACATTTGATTTCCTAGGAACTACATAATTTTCAAATAAACAAGTGTTTTGAATGTATACATTACTGGGGAGAGTCCTCACAGCAAACTCATCTCCCAGGTGAAGCCTGCTCAGTTTATTCTGTCTTGTCTCTGGAGAAAGTAAGAAATGTTTAGAGAATCCTTTACAAATCCATTTCTCACATCAGGCAGAATGGATTGATGACAGGATGCACTTGCAAGTGGCCACRAGCCCCAAACCCAGCTGAGAAGTGTGGTGGCTGCTCCAAGCCATGAGGCTGGCCCTGTGTTCCCAGACTCCTTGTGGGTTATATAAGTGGAGGGTGACATACTTGCTGAGTCTAATGATGTAAACTTTGTGACTAGAAATTGTTTGCAGATCTGTTTTGGAGAGAAGATTTGAGCCTGGCCTTTACAGCCTCTCAGGGAGCGCCCACTGTCTGTTTTGGACCCTCTACCTCAGATTGAAATTCTCTTTTATGGCATCCCTCTTCCCAATCCAAATATTCTATTTACAGATTTATTACCTACCTTTAGTAAGATATCTGTCCCTGAGTACTGATCAGCAGAGCCCACCTTTACTGCAAATAGACAAGGGCTTCCATGGAACTGGGACAGCAGATTGCCGCTGTTTTTCTCGTTTCTTTGTTAGACACTAAAGTCAGAGCTTGGGGATTTTTTAGGGAATCCAGGGACTGAGCTTCTTAAGGACAGAGAGCTATCATATTGGAGCCTATTTGGACAATTTTTCTGCTGTCACACCTCTGTGGATGACATGGCTGTGACACTTGTGGGACTCATGTCCCATAAGCATCAGTCACCTTTAAATGAAATGAAATTTGGTATTTCTTACCAAATGCGTGATGACAGGCAAATGTCACTTGAGTTTGCTGCTCTTAAGAGCTGAGCAAGGACAAGAGAGAAGACATGAGGAATGAAGGGAAAATCCTGAAGGAGGCAAGGCTGGATGTGGATGTGCAGGTGCCATCCATCCTCTGTTCTGGGGGTGATACTGTGACTGCTGGCGAGTCCTGTTTCACAGTGGAAACATCTCTTCCTGGCTGACTCTGGTATCACATTGTCTCTGCCATGGAGCACTGCTTATTTGCATAAGTCATCAGCAGGTTACTACTTTTTCCACAATGCAGGATGCATGCTAAGAGGAATTTTAGGGCAGGTGTAGTTGCTTCAGCAGTCCYTGGCCYGGGAGAGACACTCTGCTTTTGTGARCATTGGCTTTGGTTGAGCAGAAAACCAAGTGATGCTGTTTCAGATGGAGCTTGGATGTGCTGTGAGTGGTGGTGGCCATTTCTAGGGACTCTCAAGGTGCAGACCTTCAGGCAGGCCTGGAGGAAATGATGGCAGGAGATGTCTGGAAAATCCCCAACAATGCAAGCAAAAAACTTTCAGTTTTCAACTACTCAAAGACTCTGCTTTGCTTAATTCCCCTTCACCCTGTGACAAGTAGCTTGTGCATTCCAGATTGCTAATGGAGATAAGTGGTTTAGAGGTGACTTCAGAAATGACAGGTTTAAAGCCTCTGGGAGATTTTGCTCAGCAGTTGTGTATAGGAAGTGGATGTACTACAGGAATATGTGTTAAATGGGTTTTTCAGTATGATCCTGAACAAAGCTCRTATCATCCTCTGGTTCTTTCTGAAACAGTGCCAGTAAAACTTCCAGAATGTGCCATGGGATGGGGTCAGTACTGCAACAGTACTGCTTGGCTGTAATGCTCTAAACTGGGGAGAAAGAAAAAGCAGATATCCAAAGTATGGTACAGAAATATATTTAAAAAGCTGCTGAACACTCTACTGTGTTCCCTGTCATGTTTGCTCCCACGTGGAGGTCTTCAGGCAATGTTTTTATGCCACTTGTCTTTATCTTGGAAGTTTCTGGTGGCACATAAGCCATGACATTGGAGCTGTGTCTTTGAGGATGTGTTCTAGCAAATGTGTTCTGTGTGCTTTCCTCACTGAATATGGGGCTTTGGGCTTCTAATCTCAAGGGCATCCATATCAGTGCAAAAATCTACAGCTTAAGCTCAGTTTCCAGGATACTGCACAGCTTGCACTTGACTCCTCAAAGTTAACTTCAGTGCACTTGGAATTAGAGATATCATAGAGCCAGCTGATTGCAGAACCCAGGTACTAGCCATGGGATAACTTGGCTTCCCCCAGAGCAGCCTTGCATCCTGAACCTTTGCTGTTCTCTTGCCATCATTTTCACTGGCACACTGGGAAAAGGCTGCACTTGGTTACTGCAGGATTATAGAGCTGCACACCATTGTTACACCATGGCTGTGCTGGGAGTGTATGTTCAACCTTATCATTAGGTGCAGGAGCTGAGAGACCTTGGTTTTGGTCCTGTCTCAGGCAGGAACCTGCTTTGTTACCCACAGAAAGTCTCTCAGTCTACAATCCTGTCRAAGGGGACTTTCACTTTGTCAGGAGAATCATCTGAAGTTTTATTGACACCATTAAATTGTGTAATATCACATGGATGATAAGAAAAATAAATTCATCCCCAACCAAAAAAGTGATATATTTTATTGTGTATTATTTTGTATTTCCATCACATCTCTGATGTACCAAGTTGACTCTTGGCTTATTGGATGTATTTTGAGGAAATTTTCTATTTGACAGGAGAATTTTCAGGATAAACAGAACTGGTGTGTCGGAAGAGATTACTCAGACAGGAGGATGGACCCAAACCAGTGCAGCAGTTCTTGCTTTCTAACCCTGTCTCATGTGCTCATGTCCTTAATTTCTTACTGGCATAAGACTTGCCCCAGCCCTGTCAGTAAGGCAAAAGGCTCCTGTGCTGTTCTTTGGAAGGTGGTTGTTTCCTCTGCCTTGTCTGTTCACCTCCACCCTGTGCATGGGCATAGCTGTGTTACAGTCCTGGATGCTGTAGGGGAAGGAAACACACCTTTAATTTTGGACAAGAGAGCCTGGAAGCCTCAACGAGGCTTAGCATGGAGCAGCATTTGCTGCTCTCCTTCTGTGGTGAGTGTCCTAGAGCCCCTCTGGGAGGAGGGGCTCAACAGCAGCTGAGAAAGTGCCCTCMCTGGGGGCTGCTGAGCTGAAGTGTGTCCCTGGAGGGGGGCAGCCCAGACCTGAGGCCAGTCTGTAGTGTGTGCTCCTGCCTGGCTTGTCCAGTTGTGCAGCATCCTGAAACCCATGCTTAGCAAAGCTGAAGTGGCTCTGGCCAGCTGTCAGTCTCACTGTGAWGCTTTGTCCTGACACTTCATCCCAGCTCCTCAGGTCCTTTTCTTGTGTCCTCTCCTCCCTGCCTTTTTCCTCCCTGTGAATTACTGTGATGACTGAGGGAAAGACTCCAATACTTGCTGGTTTGAGCCAGCCTGGCTGTCAAGGTGTTTGTAAGGAGATGAAAGGCAGTGGCTGATTTTCTCTGTTGATTGTGTCTGTCGCTCATGAGTGAAAGCCCTTTGCAATCTTGGCACRTCCTGGCTTTATTTGTTGCGTGAACTCTGCCTGGGAACAGCCKGATTTCAACACACACTCTTGGGTTTGCATCCATGAGCTAACTCAGGGCTTGGGTTTTTTTGCAAAGTGCTGTTAGTCCAAAGACAGGTTAAAAGCAGAATTTAATAAGATGCATACAGTACAATACCTGTATTTTGAAGTATATTGGGTTTTTTTTTTGCTGTTAACTGAAAAATAAAAAAGAAAGAAATTGTAATAACTTCTTTAAACTTCTTATTAGTGTTTTTCATTATCTTGGCTCTGAGAGGTAGGGGAAATGTAAAGTCTCAAATTTAAGTCTCCAGCTTCCAATGGGAACTCTTTTATCTGGTGCTGGACCAAAGTATGAAAACAAATCAAACATATCTTCTATGTGTGTGATATTGAGGTGAGGATTGTGTGTCCCTAAAAAGTGGAGTATTTCTCAGTCCTGGATCTTAAATAAATATTTTCTCTTGRATACCAACTTGTAGGGTTGGTGGTTTCTGTTTCACTAAATGATTATTAGAGAGTCCCTGTCCAGAATCTCTAGTGAGCTTTTCCTCTCCAGCATGTGAAGATATAGCTTGTGCCCATACAGCCATTTCATGGGTGTCTGAAATAGCTGGGGCCTCCTAAAGTAAATGTAAAGACTGTAATAAATKGCTATCCAGTGTCTTCATTAGCAGYGAGAGTCTTAGGACAGCCTTTCTTCTGGAGGTRAGGTCCTTCAGTGGAGGGAGGAGGCTGACCTGTGGCCAAGGTGGGTGACAAGAGGAACTCAGGGACTCTCTCTGCTTTGCTGACAAACTGAGAAAAAAACCAGGCCAGCAATCCATCTTGCAAGTCTCTTAAGCTATCATAAGGATTTATAGGAGCTCATTATACAATAAATTATAGATATAAAATAGCAGGTGGTACATCTTTCAAGCAGTATGTATTAAAATTCAGCTTGACAAGACCAGGAAAACAGCCTCCAGACCTATCTTCAATAACTACAGGGGGAGTAAGCTGTGGTTAAGAGAAGTGGAGTGTTAATGACAGCTCTGTGCCAGTAAACACAACAAAATGCCTCAGTGGTAATTGTCATCAGAACGATTTCTTCCCTGCTAGTTACAAAATCAGATAAGCTATTAGAAACATCATTTGTAAAACCCAGACRCCATATATTTCCATCAAATGTAGCAGTTGTTTCTGTCTCTGAGATTCCTGAAGAAAACCCCTTGGGGTTCTAGCTGAGCTGCTGGATACAAGCTGTGAAAATATTGGCATGCTCATTTTATCCTTTGCTATCCTCGTCCTTCTCTGTTTCCATTCTTTAATCCTTACTTAGTGGCAGCCACTAATACAGCCCAGTTACTTCTGCGTCAAGAGGATCAGGAAACTTGTTTCCTCTCAGGCCAAATGTGCTGACACTGCTAACCTTGATTTCTATAAATGATTGAACAGTGTCTCCTGTCTGCTGTGTATTTCAGGCCCCACTTAGCCAAGATTCTTGGATGCTGAGACAGMTTTTCATCTTCCCTGTCTCCTCCTCAGAGTCATAACCAAGCCAGCCTTTGTCTCCTCTACCTTCATGACTGTGAGCTGCTTAGGCTGGCAGTATGTTTTCCCCCATGAATAGACCTTTCTCAATTTGCAGGGTCTTAGAATTTTCTTTTAACTATTGAAAGATTTGATGTGGATGTTTTGGTGAAAGTGAGTCACCGGAAAAGCAATGGGAATTAAGTGTTGGGAGTAATCCATTTCAACGCGGATGCAGTGCAGTAGTTTTTGGAATAAATAAATTTGTGATAGTACTATCAGCATTGCTTGTTCTTGAATCATTTAAAGCTTTTATAAATCAGCTTGGTCAAAAGGGAACATGCTAWACTGGCTTTCAGAGGTAGCATGTTCCAGGAGTGAGGGAAGTACTGAGTTATGTGCTGCCCAAAGCCAACTCAAACTGGTGGTGAAAATCTCAGTACAGGTTTTTCCTCAGTCACTGTGGCTCTGGAGTCTTGATTCTCAAGCTGGGGCAACATCTRCTGCAGTCCTTCCTGAATTTCAGGCCACATCTACAGCCATGGTAAGCTGCTGGCTTCTGCTGATGGTCAGTGATTTACAGCAGCACAACCTGACCTCTGCTTTGCCTCCTTTAGCTGATGTGGTTTAAAGACTTTTGCTCTCTGCATCAACCCTAGCTGAAGTTCAGATATATTGGACCTTCATTTTGTAGCACKTTGGAAACTGAATAATAATAAATGTGTAGTGAATTCTGCCCTGAAGATARCCAGATTGGTTTTTTGCATCCCTTTGAAAGATGTCTGTTATTTTAAGCCTCTGCTGCCAAGGGGAAAGCATTGGGTACATGGAAAGTAGGAAGGAGGAGGAGAATGTGGAGTGTAAAAGGAAGAAGCTGTGGGGAAAGGTTTGATGCTAATAGATTGCATCCATTTGYAGCATTGTTGGGCAAAGCACTAAATGCTRAAAAGTAATTTGTGGCAATTTAGGYTTTTATCATAGCATGTATGTTGCTCTTGAGGTATATATAGCAAAAGGCAAGCTCCCAGACTGCAGAGTTAATAACCTTAAATGTGCATTTCTGCAGGCAGATTGCTGAAGCTAATAGGTATCTATCTAGATGTCTCTGCAAGGCAGGGACAGGGCCTCAGGTGGATGGGCTGACCCTTCAGGRTAACAGCTCCTTTCTCAGGAGAACAAGTGGAACAGCTTAGGAAATGAATGTACTTAGTCCTTACAATTTTTATTGCAGATGACTCTGCAGAACAACTGTGTTGTTGGGTAGGTCATACAGAAGTATTTGAACACCACAAACCCTCAAATGAGAAAGAAAAGCAACTCCTGAAAAAGACATATATTTTTTAAAATTAGTACAAYGTATGAATTTATCAATCCTGTTGGTTTTAAGAGTTCTGTAAGAGCAGAAGTAGGAGTAATAACTTTAATGAAGAATAGTTACAAATACCTTGTGCTTAAAATAGAACCTGAGCCCTCTGTTGTGTATGTGTATGCACACTGGATTTTTCCTATCAGTTTTGTAGGTTGAAGTCAAAGTGTTTACCAAAAAGAAGGAAAGGCAATCCCTACTGGATACMGCAGAGGAAGTAGCATGCTTGATCCACAGACAAATGGCAGAGTCAGAATGAGCAGGTTTCCTTGAGTGTTTGACGCTAGGTCACAGTGCATCCAGCCTAGAGCTGCCAGCCCTTGGTTAGTGTGCATCAACAGAGAATCTGTCTGATGTACTTCAGTGGCAKAAAATGTGCTGAATGCACTCACCAGGCTGTATTTGTGGAGAAGACTTCAAGTTTTCTTCATTGTGATAAGCTTGTATGTCCTGACCTAGGTTTCCATATCCAAGATGGATGATATTAATCACAGCTTCTTGTTAGGAGTGAAAAAACCAGCTCATCTGTTTTGTGCCCTGTCCCTTGTGGAAAGTGTCACTTGGAGCAGCCAAAGTGCCATCCCCTGCCATCCTGGCTCTAGGGCATCAATAAACCAGCGTGTCCCTTCATCTGAGCACAGAGCTTTTCTAAAGACACTGCCAATTTCAAGTAATTACTTGTTGGGACAGGTTCTTCTGGATTTCTGTCTCAAGCAACAGGATTTGGGAGAGATACAAACAAAAAGAAACCCTTTCTGATACATTGTGCACTGTGATTATTGCAAGATGCTTACAGGAGCTGGAAAACCCCATTGATATATGTGGCGTTACATTCTGACCAGGCACTTAAATGTTAACTTCTTGCTTTTTCTTTAAATGCCCTGAWCGTGGAGTTGTGGGCCTTTCTGTGTGGGTGGGTGTCTCTTCTGTTCTTCAGCAGAAGAACTTTTGAATCATCTCATTTGCTTCCCTTCCCTCTTCCTCAGCAAGAGGTGGAAATGGTGATAACAGCCTGAATCCAGCAAATTCGTGGGCCAGCAAAAATGCTGCCCACTTCTGGCATCTGTATTTTGGTTGTCTGGTATTTTTGGTATTCTGCTGATGGCTAAAATCACATTTATTGCAGTGGACCTTCAGCAGACTACTGGGACACGTGTTTATAGTGGTAGAATAGATAATGAAAGTGCAAAGTCAGGTTTGTTTTTGGTAAAAACGCCATCTGACCATCTGGCATTCAAGTAGCAGGTGTCTCCATCCTTCTGTTAATGTCCTTGTTGAGTGCCTGTCTCCTTGCCCCTCCCCAGAGRGGTCTTCCACCTCCTCTGGTTCTGGCTCTGTGGCAGTGGTGGCGCATCAGAGGGCTGGGATTGAGATGCCACGTGCTGAACCCTTGCCTGTCAAGAGCATTGATCTTTCTGCTGAGCCAGGGAAAATTTAATTAGCTTATTTTAACATTCATCTTTGTCCTGTGGCTTGGTGGAGTTGATGCTGGCTGGAGCCTCAGTTCCACACAGCTCATTTACTGTAACTAATTATTGCTCGTAAGTGAATGGTGCACTCAGCTGGCAGCCTCTGCAGTAAGGTGGAACTTATTCCATTGCAAATTTTTCCTTTATTTGCTGTCAGAACCACATGAAACCTTCCCCCTTCAGGGCAGCAAAATCTTTTTGTTCTTGTTGGATGTTAACTGGGCAAACTGGTGGAAAGCTGTAGTTAGCACAACCCCATGTCAGTGATGTGGTACAGGYGAGGTGACTAATTCAGTGGCAAAGGATGAGAGTCCAGGAAATAAAAGGAACCTGAACTGCTCTCTAGCTTAAGGTTAGTTGCCTTTCTGAGTATGCATTATGGTTCCCTCTGATTTCACACTTACATCTTTTTGTCATTACCTTCTATCCTTCTTTTTAATTTGGTTTAGTTATATGTTTCTTACTACTCTAGCTCCTGGCAATGCCTGCCCTCTTMTTGCTGAAGCTTTAAAACAGTGAACTCTCAAACAAAAGCATTAACTTGAGTCAGATACCCTATACAGGGAATTAATTTCTGAACAACTAAAGTCAAAAAATATACAAGTGTCTTGGCCACGAGAAGCTGCAGCTGTAAATATAGGTGATAGTATTAGCTGGCTTCATAATCCTTGGGGATGCTCAAGGACATGTGGTGAGGAGACCCCTTTCACCTTGATGGGAGACACTTGAGTTTCTGTCTGGGATGTTTTCCCCAGTGTCCTCTGGTCAAAGACTTAGAGAGAAGAGAGAGGATGGATGGTGGGGCAGGCAGAGGCTGTTTCAGCAAGCTAACTACATCTACTGCCCAGGCATTTCTCTCTGATTAAAGAGGGTCACAAAAAGGGCACTAACAGCTGTGGGAACCTTTGTTACTTATCCCAGCTAAACTTAAGACCCTCTGCTACAACTTTGGCAAGGGAAACAGTTTAAAGAAAATTGCAGTAATTCCCTGCCTTGGTATCTTCAGCTGTTCTGCAGTGTTGTACTGGGAATTCAGTGAGGGACTCTTGCTCTTCTTCCATTACTTTCTGTGCATCTCAGCAACCATTTTCCTCCACTTYCCTCATTCCTGCTTGGGATTGCCCTGCAGCAGAATCTCTGCATAGAGCAGCTCTGACAGTTCTCCCAGTCTGGAGGGACTCTGGCTGGAATTGTGCTGTGCTCCATTTCCCTTCCCTGATGGACAGGTTTTTGGAGTCAGTGCCAGCTTTTTTTAGTGCTGGCCTAGGGAGTAAGCAGCTCCTTGGTGGTCCCAAAGCAGGCTGGACATTACAGGGAATCTGAATTAATGAGTCTTGGGAAATAAAGCTGGAAGAAAAAGGCTCAGACAGAAATGTACACATGAGATGTAAGGACATTTTWTAGTCCCTTACAATGTTGAGTTTATGCTAAATTCACTGCATAGAGACTAGTGAGCRTATTTTTCTATTTCTTTGTAGGAACAGAGGGTTTCCCTTGTTTAACAGTCAGACTCAGCATCCCATCATCTGCTTACCCAGGTATGACCTTTTAACTTGTTGGCATAGTTAAACAAACAGGCTGCTTCAACAAAAAAATAAGGCTTGAGAAAACTTCTCTAGTTCCTGGAACACTTAATTTTTCTGGGGCTACTCCCTGTTTTTGTAATACTCCTACTTTTAAAAAATAGGAGTATTTTAAGTAGATTTTTTGCAAAAGTTTCCTGCATCTGTTGGGAGCCACAGTATCCATTGTCAGAGCAGCTGTCTCACTTTTGKCTTAGCAAGAACCTGCTTACAGCCCTGGGTGGAAAGGGCCTAAGATGGTGATGATACAAAGGCAGAGCATCTGAGAGAGGTGMGAGTGCTCCTGCACTCTGCTCTGGTTTGTCATATCCTGCTGCTGCACTGAGTTCTACCATAGAAAAAATGAGAATGATTTGGTRGAGTAATCACAATCACAATGATTCCAGATCTGCAGAATCAAAAATGGTTGAGTTGGATCAAAGAAATGCATTTTTTCTATGTTTTGAAAAGAGAAAACATTCAGGAGACTCCTGTCCAGAAGAATAAAAACAAGCATTGGAGAAAACCTGTGTCATGTAGGTGAGCAGATACTTGTTTTGTCAGTATTTCTATATGCACATGTATTATTCCAGTTTGATTTTCAAGTGAACATAGTTGCTATATTCACAAGCATGAATTTTAAATGCTAAAGACAAAATACTGAACTGCAGAAAATGGGAACAGAGTTTGATTGAAAAACTGCATCTGAAGTGTAAGGAAGAAATGCAGTGTGAGCAGGGTGGCGAAGTGCTGGAGCTTCTGCTGGTGTAACTTCCTTTGGGCAGGGCAGGGGGAAATACTGCCATGATTTTGGGGAGAAGTGGTGTGTTTGCTTTGGCTTTGCAGCACAAGCAAAAGGAGGGTTTCAGTGAGCACAGATGCTTACTGAAATTCATATCTCATGGAACCTCCCAGCCTAACAAGCCAGAGGAGATTCAGACTCTGCATCCTTTGAAGAGTAGCATGAGGACATACATGAGCATGAAAGWTTTATTCAGGGGGTAAAAGTACCTACTTTGCCTTGTCACTAATAAAAAGGAAGGTGTTGGTTTATTCAAGTTTAGGACACATTTCTGTGAGATCATGCTTGAACAGTTAGCAAAATCAATCTCCTGTATTCTCCTTGAGTAGTCAGTGCCATGCTTCTGAGGCTGCCAGGATACTTAAAGATGAAAAAATTGAAGGATCAAGCACAGGTTTAAAGGAAAGCAAGCTGATAGTACAGCATGAAAAAAGGTAATAGTGTCTGGTGTAGCATTTGTGTGGACATGCTCATGTGCACTTCCGTGTGTGTGTATTGGGTACCAGGCTGCTTTTGGACTTGAGCTATTATAAGCCTGTAAATCTATCAATTTCCCAACCAGCCCCTAGTTTACTTCTGCGTGCAGTCTCTCCTGGATTTATGACTTTGAAGGAAATTGAAATAGAGAATCAAATTTGGCTCTCTGCGTTTGTAGGCTGTAAAAAGCAAGCACATAGGTTGATTTTCCATATGTGAACTTTTCTTTCTCMCAAGCCATGGCGCCACAGGCCTGACATGGGCTGTGGAGGTGCATAAAGTGTGTGCCAGCCTCTCCTGTCTTGAGACATATGATGTGCCTGAGGGTTAAGGTGCTGCTTGTTTGCTATTCCTCCTCCTGGACAGCACAGCACAGGCAGCCCAGCAGTTTTGGAAGGAGCCATTTTCCTTCTGGGCCTCAAACTGTGGGAGGGCAGGAGCCACCCCAGCCCTGGCATTTGCTCCCATCAGATTCCTTTTGTTCCCGGAGGCTGCCAGTGCATCCAGCACCCTGCAGGCTCCTGCCAGCCTCTGCCAGGCAGGAGGGGCACCATAAGCAGTGATCCTGCAYGCTTCAGGAATTTTCCCATAGCCTCAGAATACCCCTGCAGCAGTGCAAGTACTAAATGAAGGATTAAATTAGCCTGCAAGACTTAAAGTACAGGCAGTTTTTATTGCAGTTGCCATTTCACTGTTGATAATATTCCAGTAGTGATAAAGTAAGTTCTCAGTTGTCTGCAGTGCACAGCTTAAATTGTCTCTGCAGATCCCACCCTTAACTGACAGACCTGAATGATTGCTCTTGGATTGAAGAATATATCCATGGAGTGCTCCATAGCCACTTGATGCTGCTCACAGGCCACTGAGAGTTTAACAAGTTGGCAAGTCTGAAATGAAAAGAGACAGAAACAGTCATAGATCAGAAATAGCATCTTCTTCACAGGGTTGCTGCATCAGTGATTAGAAAATAAAATACAGATGTAAGATCTTGTGAGCATTGCTGTCTCTCCTGTCTCCTTTGTCTCTGAGTGACTTAAAGTAACAGTGAGAATTTGCAGTGGAAATAATGTATCACAGGTGTGAGACAGGGAAAGCTGCGACCAAAGAGGTAGGGGTCAGCAAAAGGAGATGTGTTTGCCCCCTCCCTGTGTAAGAGCATCCCCAAGGCTGGGCTGCTACATGGGGAGGAGGACTAGCAGAGGGCATCAGGAATGGGTGATAAAGCTCTCTGAGCTGGGCTGTCAGTACAGCCTGATTGCAGCGTTTGGAGCTGAGGACTCAGCTTTGGAAGAGTTGCAGCATTCTCTGATAATGTGGTTTTGCTTCTGGGGCTGCTGCAGTGACTCCTCATGCTGGTCACTGTGCTCTGTGATTCCTGGGCCCTGTGGTTCCCTGTGCATGGTGAACAAACTCAACATCTCTTCTGACACGAGCTTTTCTGTGTGTGAGCTGTCTCTCTGAAAGGACCCCAAAACATGAAGGTGCCGAGACCATTTACTCATCTGGGGCTGTTTCTAAGCAGGACAGGGAAACTTTTAGCACCCTTGTAAGGCTCTGTCACATTGAGATTACAGGTAATTTTGAGTAACCTTTTTGAGTGTAAGCATTGTTTGAATTTCTTTTTCTGCTGTGAACCTCCTAATGCTCAGGAGGCACAGAGATGGGGATGGAGCTTGGCAGCGACCATCTGGAACAGACCTTGAGGGCAGCAGGAGGTCAAGCTGAGCATGCAGTGCACTCAGGGAGAGCATTTGTGTACTGATACGTTGTTCAATTAGGCTGGAACCTCTTTGGATACAGGCTTATCTTAGATAAATTTTGTACAGAGCATACGTACACCATAGCTTGTGTTTTAGGGTTAGAAATTTCCTTCCTCAGTGATTGAATGTTRACATTATACACAAAGATGTCAGTGAGGAATGATAAGAACAGTTATTAGAAAAGAGATATGAATTGATACTCACTAGAAGGGTTTCTTGTAGTAGCTGCAGAAGAAATGTTGGCTTMATTTCCAAGGAGTAAAAAATTCTAGAGATGTTCATGGTTTTTTATTTTGCTTATTTTGGTTTTTGTTGTTTTGTTTTTTGTTTTTTTTTTAATGATTGTTGTAGCACTAGGGAAAGTTGGCAGGTGGGTAGAGTGTAAGGTGGTACTTAGTGGCATTATTGGTGTTGTTTTCTCTTTTCCCATGCAGTTGGCTTGAGTGTCTCCTGCCTGGCACTGGCAGGGCTGYAATGAGGCATCCCCACGGGGTGGTTCTGACATTAGGCTGAAGGAGTCACTGTGGCAWCCATTCCTCCTTCATCAGCCTTCCTCTTAAAAATAGTCTCCTGCCAACCAGTAGGCTGTTCTGCTATCTCACTTGCAAGAAACTTTCAGCTTCTAGGTCAAACCTACCAAAGGGCCTTGTACCAAACTAGCCTTTGGGATTTCCTCCTTTGTGTTTCTCACTTAGCATCAATCCACCTCTTTCCTCCTTTGAAAGGAGGGCTGTCATAAGTTTTGTTATCAACTTCTCTCTTTTCRTTGTCTTAATAGCCATTATCTGCACATTCATTCCTTTGCAAACGCCTGTTTTGAACACAACCTGTTTTGAATATTTTGTTACTTGTATCTGTTAACTAGCAAAGGTAGAATTTGCTACATTTTGAAAGGCTTGAGACGTGATCATTAAGCAGTGGGAAGGACACAGAATGTCCTTTGTTACTGTCAAATCATGATGATGACAGTGCTGGTGTTAGTAATACTGCTGTGTAGCAGACTGAGTCACTGGTAGATGCTTAAAACCTGTTTACAGCCAAAAAGCAAAGCAATTCAGGCAGAAATTGACAGACAGGTTACCTGACTTGCTGCAGCTTTTCAGTAAACCTCTTCCCAACTCTTTGGATGCAAGGGGTGGGCCAGAGAGACCGGGGGGAAGAGGAAGAAGGAAATGTCATCCTTCCTTTSCCCTCTGTTGTGATGAGCCACAGAGTTTAATTTCAAGGAAGGGAAACAGTGTCCTGTGTGTTGCAGCTTATGCTTGATTCCTTTGTCAGGATCAGCAGCCAACCCCAGCACAGAACTTTTCCATTTCCGTGCAGTACTCAAGTGACTTTATAGAGGGGCAGAATTAAGGAAGTGATGGTGAGTTGCTGAGCTGCATTTTGGTTTTGTGAACCCTTACTGCAGTTGTTTCTGCRTCTCCAGCAGTCAAGTCGACATAATCCTTCTTGCAGCTCAGGAACCAGTTCAGTGTGCTAGTGCTGAATTCTCCCAATTGTGAGGTTTGTCCCCTGGATGACATGGAGGGAAAGAAAACACCGTGGAATAGAAGMTCCTGTCTTCTAAAGGCGGTTGAATTTTTGCTGTGTATGTGCTTTTTGAGAACTAATCATCTTGCTAAGGATTATAGCTTTACAGCTATATGAAAAAGAAATTGCTCACACTTGTAAAAATTACAGTTTCAGTTTTCAAAAGTCCTTGCTGAGTGGTGCACATCAGCCCTTTTTTTACAGGTGCTCACAAAGGCCTTGTATCACCTGTCTCCTCCAGTGCTCTGACATGGCCCTTGTTCATCTTCCCAGCAAACCCTGCTGCTGTCTAAAAAYACTTGGTCCTCCTGCCATGTTCTCTTGAACTTTCCTGAGGAGCATCTGGTTCTGGCTGGTGTCAGGGCAAGGGTGCAGCACCCAGGGATGTCCTTGTGTCTCTCACTGAGGGGGGAGCTGGAAGTCAGTGCTGCCTGCAAAGCAGCTGGGGGCAAAATGGTCCTGTTCACACTTAATACCTGTAAATAGCTTTGTAATGCAAGTCACAAGTTCCTAAGCAACACTGCCTGTAAGTTCAGTGTTAGGGAACCTGACACTCAGAGGTGAGCCTTCTTTAAGTGTAGTTAAGCAGTTGTGATGGCAAAAATGCTTTTGAGAGAGGTAGTGGGAATAATGGAAGTGCYGTGAGCATTCTCCCTGACAGAAGTTTGAGAGGCACAGATTTGCCACTTATGAGGAGAACAGATGTTTGAATCYTCATGTTTTTATCCAGCATAGTTGATAAAACCTTTCATAATAATGACCAAAAAATACTGTAGTTGTCATCTTTAAGATGAGTCATTTTTTTTTTCTCTTATTGTTAATCCCTCTGAGACTTTGGTCCCTTCTGAAGCTGGAAGTTATAATTCAGTCCAGTCTCTAGCCATAACATTTTGGACAGCTGGAATAATTATACAGGGAGGAGGATGTAATACACCATGCAATTAATGTTCAAGTGAGGTCTTGATGTGAAAAGTGAGATCCTTTAATGGCTTGTCTCTTTGTTGTTTTTCAAATCATCCTTGAATTTTACATCAGAAGACTTCAGGACATTACTGTGAGATTGCTGGTGGTTCTGCCTTTTGCCATGTCTGTGTGGGAAATCTGGGGTAAATTGCAAGGCACTTTGATCAGGAGTCCTGCTTTAATGACTAATTCCTAATGTTGCACATACCTGCATCTCTGWGTTTCCTGCAGCATACTCTTAATAACAGCTCCCTGGTATTCTTATTTTCAGTTGTAACTTCTCTGGGGCAAGAAAAAAATGTTTTGCTTTTTTRTACAGTTACTCTTGCATCAGTTTGGCTGCTAAAGATCATAAGAASATCCACTCTGTGCTGAAAACAGAATTAGACACAACAGGATTTTGAGTCTAAGGTTAATAATGGTGGCATGCCTGGGAACTAGATACTGTGTACAACAGCTTCTGCTGTGATTCTTCTTAATGCTACATGATTCATTGCTGTAGCTATCATAATATTAGTGACTAGGTGTCCAAGTCTGGATTAGATCACTGTTGTGCTAGATGCTGTGTGCTCAAACAGCAGAGTTACTGCAGACCCCAAGGAGCTTACAGTCAAATCTCCACTGAGGCATGGAGCTGTAGGCAGCCAGAAAGGACACACTGGTGGGACAGTATTTGCCAGTGTAATTAGTACCTTAGAGACTCCATAATTCATGCTGGGAAATTGTAACCTCATAGAATATACAGTTTACAAGGGATCAAATCCTGTTACTTGGGGGGGGTGTTGCAATTTAAAATCCAATGTATAGTGAAGTGTAAAAAAAGGAGGTCAGCTTTACCTCTTGTTTGTCTCTGCTGTTTTAGTATGTTTTCCCTAATACAGCAAAAGTCTAGTTAGTAATGCAGCTTTATTTCTGCAAATTGTTCACTGTAGGAAGTAACAGAAATGGACAAAATAGTTCAGCTCCATTTAAAACTAATGTAAATGTTGGCCTTAGAACAGAATTGGATCACCCTGCTGCCCCTTTTTTCCCCCTAGGTTCTGAATGTTCAGATAACTGGCTTCCAGCTAGCAGTAAAACCATCAAATAAAGGTGAGAAAACCGATTTCTTTCTGGCCTGAGTGAGGAAGATTTGATAAAGTCATGAAAGTGCCTTCTCTTGCAGTCTGAAATGCATCTAGACCTTCCAGAGTAGATCTGTGCTTTGAAATGCCTGAAGTCAGGACTATGTCTTGGTTTGAGTTCAGCTCAGTGCTGGAAATGGTGTTGCCAATTGAACTGTTTCTAAAATAAAAATAATGGGTATTACTTGTCAGTGTGGGGTGGCATCCAGTGTTGGCTCTCTGCTTAGGGCTTGTGATGTTTATCACTAYTCTACAAACAATCTCTACCCCACCTCTCCAGCCCCTGTATTCCCTCCCTGTGGTACCAGGTACTGCTGGGTTTTTAATCTTCTTGGTTCCTTGTGGAAGATTCCCATACTCTACTGTGATCTTTCAGATTCCCAGCATCTGATTATTTCTTTCATACCCATTTTGCCTTGCCTGTGTTGCTTTCTCTCATTYTTCACTGAATTATCTCCATTTACTCCTTGGACCTTTGGGATTTCTTGACTTTTCTTTGCATTTTCTCAGCAACTTTCTATGTCCTCTCTTTCTGTGGGTTAACCAGCRCCTGTTTCATCTTTAACCTGTCTGTGCTTAGATAGTTAGTTTGRCCAGGAAGAATATGTGCTGTGGCTGCATGTGAGCTCCACATCTACTGAGCAGACTACCAGGACACTGCCAGACAGGAGAAATACAGGCTGAGCTCTTCTTGTTTGTTTTTTTTTCCTTTGTAGAGGCATTTATCCTCTCTCTTTTATCCATCTGTGGATTTCCTGTGGTGGTTGGTAGGAGCTTAGAATCTTCTGTCAAACATGGCAGAAATTKGCCATGGTTGACAATTATGAGTGTGGATAGACACAGCAGACAGGCAGAGACAGGAAACAGGAGCACAAGTAGTGTAAGAGAGTTATGGAATTTGTGTGTTCAACTGTATCTTCAGTAAGGTGAGCAGCAGGACCAACCAGGCAGTTTACAATACTGCTTTGACTTCAGGGAGAAAATGAAGGCCCTGTTTTGTATATGTGGAGGCAGATTGGTATCAGGGACTTGATGCATACCTTGYGCTTTATGTTTTCTTAAATGAATTCTGGGACTATATTGTGTCACATTTTTAATTCCTACCAAAGACAGTTCTTTGTACAAGTATTTTTAGAAATGAGCATCCATCAGAAGAAGGAATGCAGCAAGCTTTATATAGATTCCTGGAGGAAAGATGTGGGAAGTGCTGTGGAGTATCTGTGAAAGAAGTCATTTAGAGACGAGCCAGTTGGTCAGGCCAGCAGCCCGATGGAGTTGAAATAAGAATCTACATTTCTGATTGTTTTTATGGTAATACCARCAGCAGGGGACTCCTTAATGTAGTTTGTAACCTTCTGCAACCTTCATCAGAGACTTCACATCCAAATTTTAAACTGTGGCTATTCTGTCAGTCCTGGCTGATGATGGAGAGTTTAAGGGATCAAGTTCCCTTTAAGCAGCACCAGAGGTCTGAGCTGAGCTTTGAGGCACCCAGGGACTGGAGCTGTTTGGCAACCAGAGTTCAGGGACAGTTCTGTCCCCAGAGCTGTCAAGCAGGCACACAGTGCCCCAGATCCCACTGTTTCCCCTGTGTGCTCTGGTGTCAGTGGCCATTGTTGCAGTTCTTCCTTTTGAGTCTCCTTTTTGTGGCTTCAGGTTTGTTGTGCTGCCTTCAGGCAGATACTGTGTCTGATAAATGTCCTTCCCTGAGCAAAACTTTCTCAAACCTGGATCCAAAGGCTTTGGTTGGGAGCCAGAGCATCCTTGCACATGTGGAAGAGAGAGCCCTTGCCCTGAAGGTTTGCAGCATAAATAGGCAAGTCACACACCATGTGGATATTGTAGTATGTATTTTACAGATGRGAGAACTGAGGCATGGGCTTGTTTATKCATAAGTTCAAAGTAATAGTGCCAAGTGAGCAACAGAGTCCTGGACGAATTCTGATCTTGGATCTCAGTGCCTTAACCACAAAACTGCTCTGCCTTTCTAAAAATCCTTGTGATTGTAGGAGTATCTGTGGTACACCACAATTGTATGAGGAAGACCTCTTTTTGAGTGAAATAATCTTGAAGGTACTTCCATTGGTGCATGAAATTCTTCATCCCTTGATTAATTTTAGCAAATTCTATGCAGGTAATGCCTAATAGAAGAAGACAAATTACCAGAAAAAAATAAATTAACAGTAATCCATAGAAGACATGAAACAATCATGGTCTTAGCAGCCTATAGATAATAAGAGGGAAATCTCTTCATTTAAAATTCCTAATGTTACTAATCTCCTGGTAAATCCATGCCTATGAAGGATAAGTCAAGCTTTTTCTTAAACACAGAGTTCTTTTGTCAGTGGGAGGTTTGGATGATCATAAGCATTGTTCTTCTCCTATTTGCAACTCTATGRGGGCATGATCCCAGAGTCACTGGGACCATGAAAGAGAAGAAGAGRAAGGAGAAAAGAGAGGAGGAAAAACAGAAAGAAAGAGAGAAGGAGAGGAGAAAAGCAATAGAAAATTATATGATTGAGCCAAGRGGCTGTCTGAACTGGTCCTGCTGGCCTAAAGTGGCACAGACACTGTGTTGTGGGTCATCAGTGTGAAAGTGAGCTGCCATGGCTAATGTCAGCCTGATTGTTGTGTCATCAGCTCAGCCCTCTTCTCATATCTCTTTGCACCACATCTCACCCTCCTGTGCAAGATGCCCATGGTTTTCTCAGTATACAGGGTCARGCTTTGCTCATGTTTTGCCTTTGTGGTGTACAACCCATGGAAGTTGGTGGGAGTCAGTTCTGTACATGTGCAGGAGCAGGAAGGGGTTGACATGGAAGCTGCAGTCAGTCAGTGGGTACAAGTTTCGAGGTGGGGTAAGTCAAGGTAGTTCTCTTGACCTCACTGAAATTACCCGTGATAGATGCTCCTTAGAATTCTTCCCCAAAAGATGRCTGACAGCAATCTAAAAAGTCTCTTTTGGAATCTTGCCTGGTGGRGGTTATGGCACTCTCCATATCTGATGTTCTAAGTTCAGGCAAATASACTTTTTTGGGTATCTTTTTGCATGGCTGAGAGCCTCTGGTGTCACTGGAAGATGTTTGTTCCTCCCCCAGCCCTGGTGGTGCAATCCTCCCATGCAGCCTGTGAGATTTGGATAGGATATCTCTGTCTTTAGGGTATCCCTGCTGCTGGTGCATGGGTTAGTTCCCTGCTATGGTGGAACCCTTCACTATCTCTAGTGCTTAACTCATGGCAGGTGAAACTACAGCTGCAAGGGCACRCATTACACATAACATTCAAAATGGAGAGAGCAGCTATTAGTGTTGTGTAAAGATGCAAGTGAAGGACTGGGAGACCTGCCTACTCCACTGAAGCTATCTCAGAGGTCTGTTTTATCCCCCTTGTTTCAACTCAGTTTATGTTTTCCTTTTGAGAAGGTGGTATCTGGGGTTTCTGGCCTAGTTCATGTTCATGCCATCTCTCTCCTCTCTCTCTGGCTGATAGATTTTTCCTCATGGAGCTGCGGCTTTTGAAGCCTAAAGTGCTCCAGCATGGATGATGTTGTGGAGAGGGTGATTGATCTTTCACAAGGAAATTTATTCTGTTCTCATCTTCAATGAGATCCAGTTTAGGTGGTCTCTTAATTACAACAACAATCATTTCCCTCCTGTGGAGGAGTWGACATGTTTTAAGAGAGAGCTCTGTGACTCCTTTTGAGCAAGTGCTTAGTGAGTAGTTCTGGTCAGAGGTGGGAAACCCTTTCCTTGCCCACCACTGCCTGCAGGCTGTTCCCACAGTCTGCATCAGTTGTGGCATTTCACACATCCACTGCTGACCAAGCTGTTGGTGTGGTTTGTTGCTGGCTTTTGTTTCAGCCACAGTGTAATTATCTGATTTGTCATGGCTGAAGGCTTGGGGTGCAAACTCTGGCTCCTAGTCAGACTGCAGGAATGCAGTGTCCATGTCCATTAATCCAAATGTAAGGCTGTAAATTAAAAAGAAAAAAGAAGCAGGAAGCCTCAAAGATACAGTGCTATGGCTTGAGTTTCTACAAGTAAATATTCATAAAAATCAGCATAAATGTATAAGGCTAACAAATTGGTAGGATGAAGGGGAAAACAGAGGGTTTCACAGCTTTGATTTATCTCATATTAAAAAAAACCTTTTTGTCCTGGGTGGCTGTCAGAGTTGCCCTCACATTTAACATACATGTACATGTCTGGATTTCAAATCAAACCTTGTATCATGGTGCAGAACATGTATGTGGTTTATCTTCCTTGAATGGAGCAKTGTATAAAAGTACTGGACAACAACAAAACCGTCAGCTAAATTTTTTCCTGAATAAAGTATTCAACAAAATAAATCTCTCTGGGTGTCTCTGCTGCCTCTTACTGCAGAAGGCTGGGGAGCTTGTGAGAATGCTGCAATGCAGCAAGTGTACTACCACTGATTAAAAGTAGATTTTTTTTGTTTTGTTTTGTTGTTGTTTTTACCCCCTTTCTGCAAGCTTGTGGGTGGCATTTTAATCGAGTTCTCATGGTAACAAACGTAATTTAAAAGCACCAAAGCCTACAAAATTAGGCTTTTTTCTGTATGTGATTGAGGTGGGTGTTCAAGTCATTACAGCTGCAGTGATGCTGGTTATTTCAGGGTTTCTGGTGCAGAGATGACAAGGGAAGTAAAATGGAAGCAGGTGGTGCTAAATGCAGAAAACATTCATCATCTTTTTACCAGGTTCCATTGTTGTGCTCTCTGTAAAGAGGGTGCAATTAAAGTAGTGTGTAATGTACTCCTTACGTTGCTGTTTCATTCTTTCACATGTATTCTGGCATCACACTTATGCCATATTTGTATTTCCTGAGGAAGGCAGTTTTAGTGACTTATGTTTTGATTCTCTGTTGTACACATGAAAATGCTTGGGAAACTGTGGAATTCTGTGTGGAGTTATCATGTATTTCTCATGTAGGAAAAGATGCAGAGAAAAAGCAGCAAGAAGGGGTTGAAATGAAGCCRTGAAGGATCTGATTTCAATGCCTAACCTCCTATTAATGAATTGATCTTGAAAGCACTACATGACTAAAACATGCTAACTCATGGAAGCCAGTTGGTCAGTCTAGTGCTTTGCCATGTGTGGTGTAAATGTGTTGTGTTTGATGCTGTATTGCACCCAGTAATTTTCTAGTGCCCTGTATTTGCAGTCCTGCAAGTAGGCAGTGACCAAGGTAGCGCAGATCAGTAATCCTGTGGGGGTGTTAGAAAATTTAAGATACAGCTCACTTTAAGCTGCTGAGGGAAAAAAAAAAACTTGATTTACAATGAGAAAATGTACTGGGTATTTCCAGCTCTTAAATACATGAAGTTCGATTTTTTTTGTGGTGTGGTTTGGTGTTTCTTTTGTTTTGTTATTACAGCCTGCTTACAGGACATGAGCAGTGAAGGATGGAAGGATTTATCAGTGTAACACCCCAAATATCCTTGCCTAGCTTCCTTGCAGAAGAACTATATCTTTGTCCCAGGAGCAGTATGTCAGGGATTGTTGTTGCATGTTGGTGATTTCCCAGCAGACATGCCTGGCTCTGTTGGTAGGACCGAGCCCACACCTTCAGAAAAGTGTTGAAAGTAGAATTTTCAGAAGCACGAGGATTGCCAGTAAGACAGAATGCTGCACTTAGGGGTTGGGTAAGGATAGAGACATCTTGATATGGAGAGAAAAAAGCTCTCCTTGTCTCCCTGGCTTTCCACACAGGTATTATTGATCTGTTTTGCTGCAAGGCTGGACTGGCTCAGCTCTTCCTCCTGCTCAAGAAATGTTGAGTGCTTGGACTTCTTCCTTCCAAGGGACTGGCTACCTTTTATTATATAGATGTCCAGTTCTGTCTTTTTGTGCCTAAKTTGGCTTTGCATTGACACTGCACAATGATTTGCAGAGATGGGGATGTYCAGGGCCCTAATGTATATTCTATACCACGGATGCAGCACTGGGCTTTGCTGCTGCCCCTATTCTTATGATCATCTGTCTTGCTTGGCGGTTGCTGAAATGGCAAAACAAATGTTGGGARTTAAATTGCAATGGTATTTTTAAATCTAGATTTTAAGAAGAGGTGGAGTGAGGAGTTTTCTTGTACCATGTCTTTAGAGCACTTTCTCTGTTTTTTATACCATTGACTGAGAACTGGTCTGGGAATTTGAGTAGAAGACTATGAATGCTGCACTGATGGTCCCTAATGTGAGCTCTTTCTGTACCTTTTTGGCTGCAGAACATTGTTCTGGCATGATAAGGAGAGCTTTGGACAGTGTTCATGWATCTTCCTGTTGTCTTTGGGAATCTTTCACATTAAAGCCTCCTGGGGTTTTGAACAGGTAAATCAGTTAAAAAAGGAGTAAAAGGTCAAGAGCCAAAGAAAATATAGCCATGTTGGATTTCATGCTAGGGAACAAAGACACCAATGAAATATTAACTATATGGAGAGAACTGATTRTACAGTAACTTCCTGTCACCTTTGTGCTCATTTAGTATTGATAGAAACCTTCTATTTAAAATCATACCTTGGTAGTTCCCTGCTGTGGCTAAAGGAGGAACAGCACCTGCATTTCAGAAGCTGCAGGTGGATGTGAGCAATGCTGCTTGGAAATGGTACTAGTGAAGTGCACTGCATTCTTCAAAGCAGCCTGTCATTTGAATGTTTCATGTCTGAAACATCAACTGTATTTTTTAAATGGTAATTTTTTTCCACTGATCATGGGCTTTATGTCAAATATAATGAAGTGGATGTTGTAGCTTTATTAGCCTGATGTTAACAATRTGCACATCACAAGTAAAGCCCTCTAAACTGGTCAGAAATTTGAAGAAAATTGAAATGTCTTGAGGACTGCAAAAATTTGCTTCAAGAAAAATCTCCTGACTTTTTTTAATATTCACAGAGGAACACTGACAAAGCACCAGAGTAAATCCTCTCTGAAAATCTTTGCCAATTGGCATGCACACAGTAGGGTTTGATCCTCGCAGTGCTTCAGGAAAAGGAGCTTTTAGGATTTCATTATTCTAGTTTTTGCTGCAGCCCCACTCATGTAAAGTCTTTCAAATAGGTAGCAGCTAAAAGGACAGCAGCAAAGGCATTCTTTTTATAATATGGTAAGTATATGGACAGTAAGTATTCTGTAAAAAAAAAGTGGTTTTCATAATTTCTTGGGTTTTGACAGTGCATATGTAGAGTAGCCAGTGATGCTGGAAACTACTTCAATTCTCTACCCTGGAAAAATGCCTCAAATGCCACTTTAGCCTAATAAAGTGCAGACATCAGCTGTGAGGTGGGAGGGAACTATGACAATCTGTGAACTGATCAGGAAGTCTCTATCCCTGAACCTGTGTCTTCATCTGCATTTTCATGGCCCTAGGGGTGTTTCAGAGATGGGTGTAGGGCTGGACATGGGCTGTGTGCTGAGGCACATCTTCTCCTGTGCCCAGARAGGGGCTAAGAGGAGTGAGGCTCAAGAGGGACACATTGGCACAGGTGCAGTTAGTTTGTATAGTACTGAATTTACTGCCTGTTTATTCATTCTCACAGTTTGGAAGGGGTATCCAATGTTTGATGGGGGGGTCTTTTGTTTCACATGGTGCAAGTCTAGGTGCAGAGAAAGCAATGGTGGTTTATTGCTTGTGATAGTTTTTGGAGGTGTGTGGGGGGGTTTGTGGACTTCAGAAAAAGGTGTCCTGATGTTCTGCATGGGGTCTGTTGCACAGGCTGTTAGGACTCTCAGYGTGACTTTTTGTGCTACAGTCTGGGCACTGCCCAGGACAAACATCAATTCAGGGCTCAGGCTGAGTAAATCCAGGTAATTTTATACCTTTGAGACTGGATCTGGGATAACTGTCTTGCTGCCTGTTGCTCAGCACTGTCTCCCTGAGAGATGAGGGAGAGGCTTTGGAATATTGTGTCCCTGATGGCCAGGACCTGCCTGGGGGAGAAGTGGTGTGCTTCGGTGAGTCCCCGACAAATGTGAGTAAAGTCAATATTTGGTGTTGTCCCATCTGGTATCTGTAAAAGTGCTGGTTTTGCTGCATCTTTTACATCTTCTAACACAGCTCGGGGGAGGTCTATTGCTTGGTCTTCTGGCTTAGTGAAATCTTCCCCCCTGGCCAAATGGTCCAATATTAAGTGTGCCTGACCATCTTCTTGGGCACAGTCCTTTAATAGTTGTTGTAGTTGTTTTTTCCRTAGTGCCTCCCACAAGATGAATTCRGTGGGGGGAGAGTAGGATGTGCATGAAAACTCTCAAGTCATAGGGCATCATAACATGGGCCGCAAACACAGCAATTGTTAAAATAGGGTGAGTTCCTCCCATGATCTTGTGCAGCTTTATAAATGTCTTCCATTTCCCCATGGGAGACGGATTCCCATCGCGGGTGAGCTCATCTCAATACCGCGCTGGTGCCACTTGAACTTGGGACGCCAGTTCCTGATCCCCTCCTTTACCGCTGCTTTCTGCATCTTCTGCCAYGAGCCTTCAGGCTCATCTTCAAATCTGGATGAGCCCTCACTCTCCTCCCCAGAAGAGGAAGTTTGTCTCCTGGCAGAAGAGCGGGTTCTTGGGCTGACCAGCATGGCTCGTTGTTTGGGGCCTGCGGTAGCCAAGATGGCTGCCTTCCACTCAGCGCCCTTTGTGCTTCCAGTAGTGTGGGAAGCGAAAAGGGCTGAATCWGAGGAGATGGGGCCTGCCCTGAAGGGCCTTAGATCAAAATGATGGGGTTCCAGGTGTGGCCCAGGGTGGAGGTGGACTCCAGGATGGAAGGGAAGGTCCCGACGAGAGAACGGAGAGCGAGAGCAAGCCCAACATGGCGGCCCCCCTCACGRAGTGGGCGCCATTTTCTAAACCATAGGAAGGGAGGTAGGATTGAGGGATAACGGGACGTGGGTTAGGGTGGAATCCAGAGCAGTATGGCCACTACAGCCCTGGGGAGGGGATAGAAATGAGGGGAGATGGCAGACAGCTGGTGGCTCACCTGTGCCTCATCGCAGGTTCCATCTCCTGTCCTGTTACCAGGATTTTTGGGGTTAGGGACGTGGGGGCAGAACACGAGAACTGGGAAGGTGTCAGCACAACAGGCCAGGACTGRGTGATAAGTTACATAGACTCCATGCATTTGCAGAAGGCTGATCATTTTCTTTATTAAGAAACCCATTCTTTAATTATCCTAATTTGCTACAGGTGGACCTAATTGGTCTTCCAATCCAAACACCATCACCATTGGTTTATTAAGAAACCATCCTTTGGTAAACACATCTCCGTAACACATTCCACATGTTATATCAGGTGCAGCAAGTTAAGATAAGAATTTTTTCYCATTCTTTTCTCTGATCTTCTCACAGTCTTTCCCAGAACGCTGCCTGGGAAAGTTGTCTGTTGCTTTCTGTGACCAGRGAGCTGCTGCCACAGGGAGGAATATCAGAACTTTGAACATTGGAAACAACCCAATAAATGAAATGAAAGGTAGGGTAAAATTTAGCAACTCTTAACACCCCTYGGGTTTGTAAAAAAGGAAGTCTTTCCCCAACGGCATCCCAAAATGCTGACTGGTGAACAGAATCAACAGAAATGTCTGGGAATTCCTTAAGTAACCAATGAACAAAAAATTTTAAACTCCTCTTAGGACAATTTTTCCCCTCTAAAATCAGAACTTCCCCAACCCGCACGTGGGGGAGGCAGCTCTGGCTCAGACAGTTTGTGGTGGCAGTGCCAGGGGAAAAGACCAGGGATTATGGAATCCATGACAGGAGAAATGAACACTGCATTATTCTCAGCAAGAGGAACCCAGGGAGTCCAAAACCATTCTCTTTGAACTTCTAGGATTCAAGCTGATTCTTCCTGGAAGCCATTCCAGCAGCGCCAGGAGTTTGAGCAGGAATAGAGCCCAGATCTGAGTGGCAGGCAGCACTCTCCTGATGAAGAGATATAGCAAAGCCTTTGAGAYGCCTGTGTTGGGAGTTCTTAGCTTTCCCATCTGAATCTGTGCTTTCTTTTTATGGCCAAGAACTTGTGGAAGCACAGAGTGAAAGGCAGAAGAGAGAGCTTTGATGAAAGGTGAGGATGAGAAAGCAGTGAAATAGAGGCAGGTTGGAGAGAGGGGCTGAATGGGATACAAGTCCAGGAAGGAAAACTGGAAATTAATAACTGGGCAGCAAACACAGACGAGCCCTGGGTGAGGGACTGAAGCCCATGGGACAGTGGCTGGGCAGCTGGTGCAGTAGGTWCTGAGATAATCCAGACAGAGGGAATGGGAAGAATAAAACATGTTTGTTGACCTAGGCAGTAGCCTATATGTGCAGAAGGAGACCCAGTTAGAGTTATGCAGTTATCCCTGTTTTATTTGACAGCTCAGCTCCTGAGGTGTAACTGTGCAACCCTAATGGCGTTTCAGATCACTCTGTGTGTGATAGATGTTGATGCACCTCTAGACAAAGTCTGATTTGTGACAGTTACTTGTTTTGCTCCTTTTGCATTATTGGCAAATAATGCAAATTATTTCTAGTATGCTCTATCAACAAAAGCAGAACAAACTTTCTATTCTAAACAAATGAAGTTAAGCACTACCCAGATGTATATATTCAAGTGGCTGCCATGGCTAGATTTTGTTGCTGCCTGATAAATAGTGATTTATTCTGTAAGTTTTGTGCCCTGAGCTTTCAGAAATACACTACTTTTCATCATGAAGCCCTGCAGAAGTCTGGCAGTAATAATTAGCAAGCCATAAAAATCGACCTGATTTGTGGGAAGCACTGAAGAATGCAAGGAGACATTTCTGTTCAAGGAGCTAGGAACAAAAGCGCGTGGTTACTGACCCAGTCATGTCAGACCTAAATTTTGAGGGAATCCCAAGTGATAAGTGTTCTRCAGTCTGAATACTGCCTATTCATTCAGCCCTTCTGGCAGAGTGAATGAATCATCTTTTCAAGCAGAGACAGCCCCTCTGGGTCAGAGTCGAGGTCATTGGTGGGACATGTGTTCCAGACTGCTTGCCCTACATGAAAAAGAAAATATACAAGACTTTGCTTTGCACTCTTGGAGCTTYGAGCCTCTCAGCTATAAAACATTTACATACATGATCTCAGCAGCCCTTTTACAAGTAGTGCCTCTGGATACATAACCAGGTCCTTCTAGAAGGGCCATTTGTCTTCCGTGCTGCCCATGTGCTGTTCCTCTTCAGCAGCACCTCYAATGCAGAACATTTTTCTCAGCTGRTCTTCCTGGTAATGTCCCCCACCTGATAATTACCTCTGTGTCACTGTAGTCACCTCAGTGCTGCCTCTGCATTTTTAATGTGAGGTGATCGAGTTGATTCTTTTCTTCATGTAGTGATCCAGCTCCATGCAAGGAGCAAGGCATGGTCTATAGAGCCTCTTTTGCTGCATCAGCAGGGGGATATCCAGGATTAATGTTGTGTTTCAGTTAGAAACTTATCAGACCAACAAAGCTGTTCATTTGCTAGAGCCTGCCTGATCAATAGGTGCTTTTCATTTGCAGAGCAACAGTCTATGTCATACAGTATTTTTTCATTAGAAGCTGTTAAGCATTGTGATGCTCAGAGAGGGGATGTGACATTTCATCACACTTAATGACCTTTAAAAATGAATGACAAGAAACCACACAATTAATTAAAGTCAATWTTAAAATAGCAAACAAAGCTGCTAATCCACATTAGAGCTACATGTCATTTATGTGGTAAAAACATTTCTTTCCCCAGAAAAGCTCTCAGATTGAGAAACCATAGGAAAAACAATGAAAGGAAAATTCAACAGTTTGCTTTTGAACCTATGTAAAATTCCATCATGCACCCCTGCTATACATTCCATACAGTGGGAAGAATCACTGCTGTATTTTTTTTTGCAGGGAGCCTGTCACCAGTGAGCTCTGTTTGATGCACTGTAGCTCTTTGTGGAGAGAGGATTGTTTGTTTTTTCTTCTCTGCTTATCTTCTCCCTGCACACTTGTGTGCACTTTTGTAAACATTTATCACATTCCCTTCTTTCCCAGGATGAAGAGTTAGCATGTCTAGTCACTCCTTTCACAGAAGCTTCTCTAGGTCTTTTATCATCCTTGTTGAGCTCTCTGTACCTTTTCCAGGTCTACTTTATTTCTTTTGTGATTAATAATTWATGTTTTCAGGCATCCTAAACAAGCATCAGCATTAGTGCTGCTGACAGACTTTGCAAAAGGAAATGTACAGAGAAATTCAAGATAAATCCAAGTTCCAGGCTGGATCCTGGGTACCTTTCAAAAAAGACATCAGAAGCCTTCGAGTGCATGTGTGAATATTCTGTGTCCATCAGTCCTCTGCATGACCTGTTGTACCTGTTGTGCTTTTTGTGGAAATCTCTGGCTGTAGTCCATGGAAGGACACAGATAGGATATTTTCCTTGTCCAGAAAGTCACCTTGGGGCTACYTTCTGTGTGTAGTGCTAAGTATTGGAAAGGGCATGATGATGTGGGTCCTTGCAGACATGAAGGCACCTGGCTCTGATGGAAATCACAGAACTGTGTCACTTGCATTGGGAAAATGCAGATGTTTGGCCTAAGCTCTGTGGAGCTCCTTGCTCCTTCTTCACCTGGAGCAGCTCATGCTGCCCACTGCTAATGGCAGGAGTCTAGACTGGATGGTTTGATTAGAGATCAACCTAACTTTCCTCCTTCCCACCATTTGTCTCTCTGTATTAAAAAAACCACACGGTCGGCTCCACAGCTTGGGGTTTTCCAGACCTTTTCTTACCRTTCTTGACACGCTGTTCCTTCATGCAATGCAAATTTCTTACCTTTCCCTACTCACTGGGCCTGGACTTGTTCAGCTCCTCACACAGACTCATTCACTCTTCATCTTGTCCCAGGAGCGTGCCACTGACTTAACATTCATCAGCTCCTTGGTACTGGGGGCAAGAAGAGGGGTGGCAGCAGAACAAGGTTAAACTCAACCTGTAGCAAGGATCAGGTAGTTGGACACCCCCACATGAGCTTAGGGAGGAAACAAGTCTCTGGAATAGGTCTTTGCTGTGACAAAAAATCCTGCAATTAAGATTTCAGCAAGGCTGAGAGACTCAGTGACTTGGTTCCTGCTCATGTTTTAGATACCTGAATTTTCTAAGTTCAAAACCACAAGGAATTAAAAATTAGACTTCTAAAATATCACTGTAGTTCAAGTACAGGCTGAGGCATATATACTCCTCTTTCAGTGCACAGTCCAGGAGCTCAATTGAAAGTTTTGAAGGAAAAACTTTCTCTGAAAGCAAGAACTGAAAAATCGTCTCCTGTGGCTCCAAGTTCCTTCAATAGTGTCTTTGTCCTCCCTGCCCTCTTGTCTCCTTGCCTGAACAGGCTAGGGAATGACTGCCTGCTTTATTTTCTTTTGTAGGTTGGTTGCATAAAGATTTGGCAGGGTAAACCTATGATAAAACTATCCCCCAAATATTGTGACTTTACTATCTAGAACATTTAGAGCACAGAAGATTTTGGGTATTCTCATTTTGAGATAGGGAGAGATTATTTTATTTGCCAGGGTATACAGTCATTGGTCATRCAAGTGGGTGGCTGAGTGTGGGTGGGCAGCATATTTTTAAGTCATAAAAGTATAAGAGTGTATTCAAAAGAAGTTCTTTCTTTGTAACATCACTAGTTAGAAAATAGTACAAWGGGATGAAATAATCTTGCCTCTTCTGATCAAGGTTTTGCAGTACAAGAAATACTACTCAGGCATTCCCTAGGAAAGAAAATTCTAGCACTAACTAATCAATGCCAAGTTTGTTGTAAATATAGAAACAAGCTGAATTTGTGGATAACCTCTTTTCCAACCAGTTTTCCAAAGCCTTGTCTCCTTATTTCTATTTATTTATTTACAGTTGGAAGCTTTGTGCCACAGCCAAAATCTTTGACTCCTGTTGGCTGTAATGGGCTCCTGGGCCCTCTAAGTTTTCCTGACCATGAAACTGAGAATCAAAGCTGCTTAAGTGAGTCTGGCTGGAGGGGCCTGGGCACCAGCTTTCTTTTGCCTGATGCTCTTTTTCTGCATGAATGAACAATGTCTCTGGTAGACAATGCAATGCTTTTACTTTGCTGTGTGCCTGGCATGATTGCTTGATGTGTCTGAATGTCAGGAAGGGAAACTCAAAGCACTCTTAGCAGAAGAATAATCTGCTGTCCTTGACTCAAGGAGGAAACCTCTTTCACACCAGCAGGAATTTTTATCCAAACAAGCTGGAGCAGCTTGAAGATCCTTTCCTGTTATCCCCTTCATACTTCATTTTAGCATCATCGTCTTTGTGGTGCTTGTTCAGCTATAGAACAATCAACCATGTTCCTTTAATTCAGCATATGGAAGGACTGACTTAAGTTMGGATGGCAGCTGGATCAGGAGCTCCATCCCTGGCTCCCCTTTTGGGTTCATGGCCTTGGAGAGGGTGCAGAGAACTGTCTTTCAGAATTCTACTGTAGGCTGGTTCCCCTGCATGTATTTAGAGGGAAGAATCTGCCAGAAATTGACCCAGGACATATGCCATTTGTAGTAGCTGACATGATGATGTTCCCAAAGATAGCATCTGGGTTTTTTTCAAAGATTGTGTTGTAGCAGGAGTAGAATTAGTTTTCAAAGGTAGGTAAGAAAAATCAAAATGTGCAGGCACATTTATAGAGGCAGCATTTTTAAAATATAATTAAAAGCTCACTGAATAAAGACAAGATCATGTGTAAATGTGTCATGCTTGATGAGATCTTGGTGAAACCAGAAGAAACGAGGGTTCTGTCAATAAGTTATGTGTGCAGAGAAGGCCAAGATGTACCAGTGTAGTTCAAGTGCTTTATTCTGGGTAAATGGGATTCTGTTGTGTGTGTTTTTGCTTAGCAGACAACTTTGTATCGCCTCTGCTGAATGGTGCAGTTTGCCTCACCTGCATGAAGAGCAGCTCACCTGCAGCTGGCAGCTGGAGAATATGCAAGTAATATATTAGCATAATTAATTAATTTTCACTGCCTAATGTGAGCTGTCATCCATCCTGGAATCTCTTGAGAGAAAAGATGCAACATCAAATCAATGTGTCTTAGTAAGGTCAGTGTGGGGAAAACAAACCCTYTAAGATTTTCACTCCAGTGTCTTTGTGGGTTACCTTTACCAGCCCCTGTCCAAGTACAAGTGCTGATCAATTGTGACCTGAGAGCAAAGGAAGCACATAGCTGTGCAGCCTGTTTGTAGGGTCTGTGGCAAATACCCAATTTGGCTGTCACTTCATCAGAAAATAGGCTTGAAAATGTGAGGGTGAGAATTAGATTATTGTACTGTATAGTGTTTGCTRCAGTCTCTTCTTTCTGTACCTGTGCAGTAAATAAGAAGATGATGCCTCACCTGTTTATAAGCACTAAAAGTTATAATGGAAATGGCAGTGGGGAGGGGAACTCAGCATTCAATATTTATCTCTGTTAGCCAGCCAAGATTTTAGCTGGCCAAACTTGTGGAATGCTGGCAGCATTGGCAGTGCTTGTAGTGTGATATCTCTGTGAGTATTTCTTGTAGTTTTACCTTGTTTCCCCTAGCCTGCAGTGGCTGGATCACACTGTACACTTYTCCCTGACCAATGAAGGATTTTCCTCCTTAAATAGTATTTTGAGTACTCTTGTCTTGCATAGCGCATCCTCCAGCTCAGCCATGGTGTTGTCATGGATCTTCAACTGTCTTCTTACTGAGGTTTGAAGTGMCTGTGGTAAGAGGGAAATATGGAAAAAAAATTTCTTCATTTGGAGTCCGATTTCTTGGGTGTAATGTGAATCATCTTTTGCCTTCAAAAATCACCTCCATGAACTAAAGGTTTCTTCTGTTCTTCTTAGCTCTTTGAAGATTTAGTTGTAATAAATGGGGCAAATATTTTATAATTGTTTTGATAGGAAAAACAGACTCTAAAAGTACAAGAACTGAGTTGTTGAGTGTTTATTTCATTAAGCCTTCAGTATAGAYCTGAAAATCTCTGAAGTGTACCATGAAGAAAGGTTTCTTTTCCAGTTAGATTATTGCAGCGTTTAAAAGAACAAGGAGGTTAAAAGAGGAAAGCTGTGCAGAGGGTGACAAAGTATTTGAACTGGGAAAGGACCCACTGCTTGGTGTCCCTGCACTGAGCAATCCTGTGTATCGAACCAGTGAGCTGAATTCCCTGTGAAAAGCCCCAAGAGGGCCATGTCTTTGAGTGTTTCCCTGTCTGATCACACCCYAAGTGACTTCATCTGCCACAGCCCTTGGAGCTAGTGCTGTTTGTTTGTGGTGGGTTTTAATGTGCCTTCTGCACTGAGGGTGAAAAGGCTGATGTAGTCCCAAATGTTGGTGAATCTTTTTTTCTCTGCCAGAACTGAAGTCAGAGCCTTGGCACAGGTTGTTTAGATGGCTGCTGGCTGAGGGCTGCAGAGCCTCCTGTTCCAGACGAGCCTGCCAACTGCAGTGCCTTGTCTGAAGTGCATGGTGCCCATTTGAAATTGTGCTTGGTGGAAAAGTCAATGCAATGTGTCTGACTCAGAGATGCTCCCCCGAGGGGAACCCTGTTCTTGTTCAGGCCTTGTTTCTGTGACTCGCGTGGGAACAAAAAGCTCCACTGAGAAATTTGGGAGCTGCCAGGAAACTTCCTGGCTTCTCAGAAGCGCTCCTTCCATCCTTCAGTCCCTCCTGCTCCCTTAAGACAGGAGAGATCTGAGGCAGGRTTGAGCAGACACTGCCTTCTCTGTTTCCTGATCAGGCGACAGGGCTGTCATGGTGCCTCATCTTAAGATGAGGAGTTAAGATAAGRACTGCATGCAGTTTAATCCAGGGACACTTGTGCTTCTTTATGTTGACACCTGAACTACCTGCTATGGCTGCTTTGGYGCTTTTCCCATCCTTATTGTGGACCAAATTTATCAGTAATAAGTTCTTGCTGTATTTCATGTTTCAGATATTACTTCTAGTTGTCATGGTGCTGTTGTTATGGTTACCATCTCCTTCRCCAGCTCAAATACCTTTCCTGTATCCTGCAGGAAGCAATTATGATAGATAGGAGTGCAAGGGTTTGTTGGAGAGGGTTGGTGTTGAAGCAAGAAGGAGTGTACAGGGATTCTTTTTATCTAGAAGTGAGCTCTAGTAGGTTTTTTATTGGGCTATTTTTCAGTCACAAGCTGCTAATACTATGATGTCACCATTTCTAGAGAGAAGGGCATGCAGTTTTGCATTTCTGGTGTCTGAGTAAGTTGACATATGGTCCCTGAGCATGGGAGTGAGGGCAGCCCTCCAAGCTGGGCAAAAATGTCTCAGAGGAGTCAGCTGAGGTGCTTTGCAGCAGCCCAGAGAAATGAACACCTTCCCAAGGGAGGAAGGAGTAACAGCTGAATGGCTCATTCACCTGTGCCTGTGTTCTGCCAGTGGAAATGCCCCATGCTGCTTCTCATCCCTTCTGTACAGCCCCTGGCCCAGCAGGGGCTGCAGCTCAGCACAGAGCAGGGCTTGCTCAGACAAACATTTCTCAAAGTGAAAGCATTCCCCTTTCTTTAGAAGCTGGGCAGTTTCTGCAGTGGCATGACCCACCCTTCCCACTTGCCTGGCTCCACTGGTGTCCAGCTCACCTGCTGGGAGCTCTGAGAAGGGTTTCAATCTCTGCTGTCACAGGCCTGGACATTGTGCAGGAAGGATCAGAGGACTTGTCTTTGCTGTGCCATTGCTGCAGATCTGATCCACTGCTTTGAGGCTGCAGCCATCCCTCATTCTCAGCTCTGCCAGSCATGCAGATTGGAAAATAAAGTTCTCATTTTCTTCATCTTCCCCCAGTAAGCTTCCTTTATTCAGCCTCTGGTGTAGGCATYATCCATTATTTCCATCTGTTTTGTAATCCAAGGTACAATCAAAAGGATTGTCTGCAGAGAATATGTGGCTATTGACAAACTGTTTKCCGTGTGGAAATGGAAAAGCCTTTAAAACCCACCAAGTGCTAGTACAAGTGTGAGGAGATGAACACTGCCTGCATTTTGAAGGGATGCAAGGTGGTGTTTAAGGGGATAGTCTTGCTCCTGTTGTTGAGAAAGAGGAATCTAGCTGRAAGGTAATAATTCAAGCAGTGGACAAGGAAGAAATAAATCATATTTGTTCTAAAAYATCAGAGAAATTTGTTCATTGTTTATTCAGCTAGAGAGGTAAAGTGGGTCCCATGGAGAGAATGTATAATKCTCTCTAATAATATTCCATGTTAGTGCAATTACAGCACTTTGGCATTTAGCATCAAGTGTAGCTTTGGTTAATTGTTTTGTGGCTCACATCTGAAAATAATCACATTAATTTGAGAGATGCATGTTAGCTGAAATGCAGGCGTGAAATGGCATCCAAAATTGGCCTTTTGTTTTGTGGATATGTGGAGAGTCCCTGAAGACAACATTGTTGGTAAGGTTTGTGTACTATATACTACAGCCTGAGCTTTTGATGGTGGCAGGAGGTTCCTGGAACTTGTCCATCTAAATTTCCCACCTTCTGCCTCTTGTTTCTATTCCAGCCTCCTGGTACCTCCCTGCTTTCCTTGACCCTCCTAGATGTAAGCTGTTAGTAAGTTAAATTTACTGGAAAATTCCATTGGGATCTTTTAAATCACTGTGCCTAGTATTTAATATATAGATCCATCATCCCTGTTGGACAGTTGCTGTGTGGTCGTGAAATTTCTTTTGTTGTGTTATTTACTAGTGTAAGTTCGATGGCACCCTATTTGTGTAGAGTGTAACTCATTTAGAAGATATTTTAATTTCTTCTTTAATTCTTGGTGCTCTTCTTTCTGCAAAAAAATTACAAATATGTCACTTCATTAATTTATTTTCTTTGAAAGAAGTTTTCTGAATTTCTTTAAAAAAATCTCCTGTAGGCAGTCTAGTTGAGGGGTTTTGGAAGCCCTGGATACCTGAGGTCTTTAGCCATATCTGTGCACTCCAGATTAGGGAGAAATCCCCTCCCTCTTCTGGCTTTGGACTTGGAAGCAGCTGCAGCTCAGGGCAGCTGAGTGAGTTCAGTGATCTAGTGAATCTGAGTTAAATTTTCCTCTGAGAACCRGGATTTGGTCCTGGAGCCATACACTGGGCACATCCCCCCTTCTTCCCACTGTGCTCAGGATCTGGCCATACCCCTGCCAGGATTTGGTTTTCTTTTTTTAAAGAGTACTGTCTCTCCTTTCAGGAACCACCAGTGTTAATTTTTGCCTGAACTAGAATTGTTGCTCTTCTTCCATGTATCCAGGWAGCTGTTTCTCTTAGTTATTGAATTAGCTTCCCTGAAATTGAATATCCTCATTTCACTCTGAACGGGCCCATAGATACAAGAGCAGGTAAAAACATGGCTTGAAACAGGAAGACAGTCTACTTGAAAAAGTCTTCAGTATTGGCCTAATTCTGTTGTCTTAACAAGTAAGAAATTTACAGAAAATTCATCAGTTTATATGCAAAGGCGGTGTTAATATAACACTAAGATGATTCTGGACAGCTAGCACRACAGGAAATTTAAATCAGCATTATCTTGGGTTTTACATATCATGGCCTCATGTTGTATTACTGTGGGTGATTTGCTCTGCATAGAGTTCAAAGCATTCAAGCTTGGTTAAACCCAGCCATGGCAGCAGGAGCTGGTGTCACATGAAAGAGCATATAGATTAATAAATATGTGTGGAGTGCCTGCAAAAGGAGGAGGTAACTGCAGAGTCAGACCACATATCCCCCATGAGATTTGTCCCTCTGTGTTTAAGTATTTTCTGTCTCTGTTCAGTTCCCTAATGGCTGAAAAAGCTGGGAGGGTTCATTTTTATCGCAGTTTCTCCTCCAGGTTATTAGTTCAGAAGATAAGATGTCCAGTTCAGATCCATGATGCTGTCCCCTCAGTGCACTGCCTGAGTTACRACTACATGAACTTAAGGATCTCTTCACTGCTGCTGCCAGTGGAGCACRATCTCCAGACAAGCAATGCCTTCAGTGGTGTCCTCCATGTCACTSTGGACAAGGAAAGCCTTTTTGGGGGGGCTGTGTATGGCCCACGGGCGTGGGTCAGCATCTCTGATGTGATCGGTGGTGCTCAACAGCACCTACTTGATCCCTCTGGAAGGAGGGGACATTCCCCACCCCTGTCCTACACTGTGATTTGCATGGGTGGCCTTGACCAGACTTCAGGGTGAGGARCATCTAAGGGAGGAGTGTTACCTGTGCTGTGTGGCTGCCACAGCCTGCCCCATGGCTTGTGGCCATGGCGTGGGCCAGAATGGCTCTGGAGTAAGGGGCTGTGCTGGTGGGTTGGTGCAGCCAAGGCTGGTGCTGTCTGTGAGCTCCACTGCCCTTCCTGCTGTGGTCAAGCACCTGCCTTGGTCACCCCCTCCCTACCACTAACCTTCACAAAGAGTGAGAACTTGCTGTAAGACTGCTGCTGTGTCTTCCCTGATAAAGCAGTTCTGTTGTAATGGTTAGCAAAGACAGCTCATAAAGATCCAAATCAATTTGAACTAAAGCAGCGTGACATTTTAGAGGACTGGCTGTGCCTTCTTATCTATGTCTTTTTGAAAGCCTTCATTGCAGCATATGCAAAGAATAAGAAACTCATGGTAAAAAGAAGGACTGTTTGCTTCCCTGAAGTACACTGTTTCCCCAGGTTGTCCAAATTATTCCAGGTTTTTTCTTGTTACATAGGTATCACTATTTAAATTCTGCTGTATTGTCTGGCCACTTCAGTATTTCTGTCAATATTTACATTACCTGATTAATTTAATTCCATTGTATGCTAATGAAATGAAAGAAAAACAGCTCACTTGATGGTGCAAAGCACACCTGTGTATTCTGGATTTTAACCCAAGCTGTGGATGAATCACAGCACACAGCAGATAGTCATTGCTAAATTGCTGAGTACAAAGATGCATTGTGTGACTCACTCCCTGTTTCTCTCCTACCATTATAAACCCTGAGAGCACTTGATGAATAACAGAGAGGCAAGAATGAATTCATCCATGCTTTACTCTGTAACCATCTTTTATAAATACTGAGCCAAATTCTGCCTCCAGATACACGCAGCTCGCATTGAAGTCTGCCCACTGTATTTATTTTTAAAGATAAAAGCACTTTTGTTATTTTCACTGGGGACTTGTGTGACACAGTCCATTGTGGGGATGTGAATATCTTTCCTCAAGAGCTTCAAGTGAGACAGGGAGTGTCTGCCTGGAACCAGGAAGGRTACTTCATGGATAATAGCTACCAAACTGTGGTGCTGGAATAGAACCATTACATTTGTCCCAGTGATTTTCAGAGCCACATTCCCTACGCTTGGCTCTTTGATAACCCTCCCTGTCCTGCTGTGGCTGTGTCACCTCTCATGGGTGACCAGGGGCGGCACTGGTGAAGCTGCTGGGTGGGTTCATCCTGCTCCTGGGTCTTGCTCTCTGCTACAAAGCACACCGGTTGGTGAGGGAGCCTTGAGTTAGGGCTTGGGCTTTTTCTTTGCTTGTTTTTTTCTGGGTTTTTTGTAGTTTTTTTCTGAGCTTCTCCAAGGGACATAAATGAGAATTGCCTCCTTTTCTTCCTGCAGAACAGAATTTGTTCTGCCCTCATACCCCAAGTGCTGGTGGCTTTGAGTGTGTGCTGCTCATTGCTGTAAAAAGGGAGACATTTGTCCCATGGCCTCATGTTTTGGAAAGRCTCTGGTGAGAAAATGTTTTCTAGAATCATGCAGTAAACAGATCTAGAGGCAGAGATATATTTTTTTGTTGTTTGTAGGAGGGGGTTTTTGCCATCTTGGGCTGGTGTGATGTGAGATGGCTGCTTTAAAGCTGTCTGTRCATGCAGAATGTCTCCCTGTTGAGTCTCCCATTAGGGTAACAGAGGTGGGGAAAGCGAAGGGACGTGGAGTGTGTTCACTCTTTTCTTTTCTTACCTCTGGTTGACTGATGCTTGTCTCCTCTCTTTGTGATACTGCTCATCCCATCATTTTCAGTACAGCTCAAAGGAAAACCTGGGCTGCAAAAGTTGCTCACTGCAAGTTTCACCAGCTCCTTCAGTCTGTATGCACTTAGYTACCTCCAGGGAATGATGCTGGCTCAGGGTGAGAGCGGGCAGAGCACTCTGTAAAACAACGTGATTTCACTGTGAGGAAGAGTTACCAGTCCTTTTTGATATGGARCTCCAGTTTGAGTCACATACTGTGAATGAAATCTAATTTTGTGGTTCACCATGGTTTTTTAAAATCTGCAGCAGCTCTGAAAGCTGTTATTAATAAATTATAATGTCTGATCAGAAAGAGGTCAAATTATCAATTATGAATGATTGTCTGGCAAATAGCCTTTTCTCATGTTTAGAGGTTTTCTTCAAACTGACCTGACATTATGGAAACTAGTTTCTTTTTCTGGTTTGTTTTTGTTAAATATCTGCAGAATACATGTACTATCTAGTCTGTGCTGCCTTTTCTAGACTGCTCAGCCTSTGTGAAATGTTGCTGGTTGACTACATTCAGCTCACTGCTTTTATGTTCTTTTCTCCCAGGGAAAAAAGGAGGTGGCAAGTGCTTTTGGAAAAGGCCTGCTGGTTTCCACTTTGAAGTAGCTAACTCAGGGCAGGTCACCTTCTCTTCTCCAGAGGCTACTGTATCATCAAAACATGATTGTGATTTCTTGCCTTCCTAGGTTTACATATTGAGGAACTCCTGCTGCATTTATCTGTGAGGAATAGCCAAGTGCTATGGCTTATGCAGTGGCTTGGAAAAATGAGATTTAACTAACAGGATTGAAATAYGTGTGAAATAGCAAATAATTATTAGTTTTATTTCTGTACAAATACTGATAATCAAAAGAGAATGTAAGTGCTTGTGTGAGAAACAAACTGTTCCCCATGGACTGTTTTGGATTAAAGGGATGGACAAGTGTGTGTGAATATTCACATGACAGCAASTAAGAGGGGATTTAACTGGGATCAAACAGCATGGATGTTCAGGAACCCAGTGCACATTCCCAGACTTGGCTTCTGTCATGACAAGTGGCAGATTGCATGTGCTGGAGAGGCCACGTCACCTTGTGCTGCTGTGCCTGACAAGCACCTTCACTTCAGCAGCAGCTTCACTTGTAGCAGTTGTGGCATTCTTCCTTCTTTGYCCTGGAAGTGGGTCGTGGCACTGAGATGACAGATTCACTTCTTGTTAATTGGGTTGATGTTTTAACTGTAATTAATGTGTTAAAATCAGATTAATGAATGGGCAGCCATCAAGAAAATGGTGCTAATAATTGCAAGGCATGTGAGAGTCAGGGAGGACTTGACCCATAATTTTTACTGCTGGTGGTTTCTTTTTGGCTTTAAATCAATTCACTCGCAGCT
The DNA here is from genome assembly GCA_014549065.1 of Cardinalis cardinalis. NCBI lineage: Eukaryota > Metazoa > Chordata > Aves > Passeriformes > Cardinalidae > Cardinalis > Cardinalis cardinalis. The sequence continues at coordinate 1,561,033 of JACDOX010000087.1, read as the reverse complement.
AGGACAAACATACTGAGAGAATTCTTTCCTCTGCTGGGCTTGAGTTTAGCAGCAGCRCTGCTGGTGACTGCTTGTGCTGACAGTGAGGGACACAGTCACCCGCCTGGGGCTGATCTCTCCCGCTCATGTCGTTCCAGGCCACGCGCTGACGGCGAGGAGCCATGGCTGAGGATAGGAAAGACGAAGCCAAAGCACCGCACTGGACTTCAGGTCAGCTAACAGAGGCTTCTTCACACCCACATTCACCTGAAATGAAGGATCAGGGTGGCGCGAGCGCTGGACTGGTCAGAAGTGCCAATGGATTTCCGTACCGAGAGGATGAGGAGCTGAGGCTGGGCGGCCACGAGCAGCCAGGGACGTATGCTCAGACCAAAGAGAATGGCATCAATGGAGAGCTGTCATCAGGGAGCAGGGAGACTGCAGGTAATGCACCTCCATGCCCTGCTGCAGAGCACAGGGCTCTGCACACCCCTGGGGCTTTTTCCAAGAGGAAATGTCAGGTGGAGTCAAGCCTGCTGAGGGGGAGCTGATGTGAGGAGGGTGTATGTGCTTTGGAAGGGCACTTGCTCTTCACTGCAAGGACTGCAYCTTTGCCCAGATACATGCTCAGGATTCTGGGCAGGGCTCTGAGAAGGCTCTTTGTAAATGAGACAGGGTCACCTATCAAGGGTTGTGGCAACACACTGGTGCAGAGCAGCTGCTCAGGTCCTCTGGGCTACCAGGGAGTAGGAAACTGCCCAAATGTTGTGCCTGGATGGCTCATGCATTTGTGTGTGCAGGAAGGATGGATTCTTCTGTTATTGCTCACAAGTAGCAAGACCTTCTTGAAACCATGTACTGTTTGCAAAATAATGCATTGCTCATTCTGGCTCAATTCACTATCAGCATTTATTCATCCTTGCCCAGCCATGTTTCACTGGGTGCTCACTGGGACTTAGTCTATTTGTAAACTATGTAAGGTTTTTAAAATTCAGCTTGTTGTTTGCAGAGAAAAAAAAGAGTGTGACTGTGTGAAAATGAAATATGCAAAGCAAGTTTCCTGTTTTAGAAGTAAATGCTAATTATCTTTGTGCAGAGTTCCTACTCCAAACCCCAAAAGCACAGTGCAAGAAGAATTTCTCTTGTATAGACACAACTGCCCTTGATGCATCCATTCATGCATGCTAAAGAGATCTTTCTAGCAATGTTTTTTTGGCTGTTGACAGCATTTGGAGATGCTATCCATAATTTCTCAGAGGCTGGAGAATTTTAAGGCTCCTGGACCATACAATAATTTCATAAGCAATTGTGCTGGAGATGGAGATATCTGCTAAAAGTAAATGTGTTTATATTTTAAGTCTCTTCTTGCGGATTTGCTTTCAAATGTTGGCCAAGGTAAAAGAAATCATGTGTGAGCATTCAGGTGAACACRGTGTTGATGACTGGGGAGATGATAACGAGTTCTTGTCTCTTTGCTCTACCCCAGCTTTATTCTGTGTTTAGCCAGCAAATAGAGACTGAGTGCGTGTCTCGTCTTTGCCACAGATTTGTCAGCCCATGTTGGACAAGTCCCCCCATACATTTGCAAAAGTGAGGATTACAGGATGAAGAGGAATTTCCTATCCTTATATAGGGAGGAGAGAAATGCTTTTCTCAGGCTCTCTGAAGCTCAGGTTCTGAGTGCTGGTCAGAGAGATCCAAACATTCAATTGAGTTTGCAGCTAATGGGTGACAGGAGGAAGAAAACCACTGCTGGCATCAGCAGGCATTACAGTAATGCCTTTTCATGTTGCTTTTTGAGACAAGTGGTTAAAAGCAGAACAAGACAAAATGAGGAAGCATGTTATAGGGCATGCAGTAGTGCTGGGGACACTTTTACTAAGAGAACAAGATTACTCTTCATCCAGGTGAAGTTTGCTTCAGTCACCACTTTGTRGCCTCTTTTCCTCCTTCCCTGCAGTTTTCTCACTGTCTGCTCAGACTCTAAGRTCTCTGGTGTGGAGACTTACTGTCAATATGTACAGCTTTTGTTTGGGAGTCTTAAAATATCTTATCTCATGACATCTTTGTCCTTGAGSACTGGAAAAGTCCCTAGAGCTTCTTGCCTTCGTACCTGAAATCTTTGCTCTCTGGAAAYTTGTGCACCGCACGCTCAGGCACTGGCTAAACCCACATTTAATCAGGGCAATGTAAACCTTTGTAGGATACTTAAGAWACATTTCTTTCAAGATTTTTTTTCTCTTTTTGAAGGAGAAACCAGTTAGCAACTTACTGTAGTGGTAGAAAGGGACCAGAGTGTGTTTTGCCCCTTCAAACTAGCATTTACTAGCTGGGTGTGCTAAATGCAATGTAGGAGCAGGACTTCTAGATTTTTGATGTTCAATTCAGAATTTGATCCTGAAATTAGGATTGCTATTCACAACAAAATTTAGTCATCTTTGCTGTGTTTGTCTCTTTGCAAATTGTAGTTTCAGTGGGGTATTGCATCAGGTAGGGTTTTTAAATGCCACTCTGATACACATAATTATCAATAATGTGAATCATTTAATCATTTGTAGTAGCTTAGTGACTCCAAACATCTGGGGAGAAAGAGCACAGGAAGCCACGGTCGATGGAGATAATTAACCAGGCTGTGGGTTTCAGTAGATGTACAGTGATTTTATTTTTTCTGGTACAAGTCCAGCACTGTAACCTAGGAAAATCTTTGCCTTCTCAGCCTTCATGTTGGAGTCTGTAAATCCCCAGCAGCTGCCACAACCTTATGCGCAGCAGAGTACTTGTTCAAACAGGGATTTTCACAGGCAGCTGTCCATCACCCCAATCCCTGGTGCATTTTGAGGTGTTTCTCCTAAGGAAGGGCTGCTGCATCTGGCTGACCCAGGAGCTGGGATTTAGCCACAAAATGGCCCTCTTCAAGGGAGAGGTGCTTTGTAGCAGCGCAGTTGATCCTTCAAAGTGCAGCAAAGCAGCAGGACACCCATTCACAGAGCTTGTGCTGTAAAATCAGAGGGCTGTGTGTTCAGGGAAAAGTTAGGATAAGGCCACCAGGACAAAGACATCTTATGCCCACAGTGATGCAGAGGCAAGGGATGGTAGTGGGGGAGGAAGTGATAGTTCTTCCTGAAACACATCCAATCCATCACTACAAGTGACATTTTTAGATTTGCACAGTTAAAATTTGCCTTTGTGTTTATATGTCTCTCTCACTGTCTAAGAGTTACTGAGTCTGACCTCAATGTTTGGAATCCTCTGGATCTGGCTGTTGCATTGCCTTTGATTGATCTGTCTCAGCATCGTGCTGGTAATGGATGCATGATGGAGACACATCAATGCCCTCCTTTCAAAGGGACCGATAGGAACGTGGCAGAGTGCACAGAGCTGAGGGCAGGGCAGCCTCAGGGCCTGATCCAGCAGGCACCCAAGTCAAAGGCAGATACGTGCAGGAGAACAGCCCTGGTTTTTTGGCATAGCCCACAGGAAGCTRTTAGGGGTGTGATATAAGTGTGGGTGGTAAAGCACCTATTTCTTTTTGTATCCATTTCGTGGATATAAATTTGTGTATGTACTTGGGCTGATGCCTTGTGAAGGTTGACCTGGAATAGAGGCTACGTGGGGTTGAAGAATAAAGTAGGGATTTATTAAAAGKCCTCAATAGATCCACCTTGGGCAGCACAAGAGCCCAGCCAGGGCTGCACCCAAGATGAACCAAAATGGTCACAAAATGGACACCTGGTCACGGGATCTCTYGCTTTTATAAGTTCTGGTTCATTTGCATATTGGAGTTAATTGTCCAATTACAGCTTTAGCCCATGCAGTCCCATCCTTCTTGTTTTTCTCTCTTCATTCCACACTGTTTATGCTCCTGGGCCTGAGATTTGGATCATTTGTCCTTGGTCCCCAGCTAGAGAGGGAATTGTTTTGTCCCCCTACTCTGTGAAGAGAGCTCACCATGCCCTAAATATGAAGCTCAGAATTACACACTAAAGCAGCACAGAATCTGAAAAATATAAAAGCTAAAACCTGAGGAATCATTTCCCCCTTTAGAGGGCCTGACAAGGCCTTTACCTTGTTGAGTCTCTATTCTAAATATTTACTAATAATAGGTATTTAATTACAGGTAAGTATCTAAGATAAGTATCTATCTACCTCTGGGAGACCAGCTGAGCCCTGTGCTTCTGCCAGGCACAAATCCCACGCTGTTCTGGAGGTGCTCCTGAACACACCTTGCCTTTGRTGCAGTCTGCAGCATCCCACAGCCTGGGACCACTGAGTTTTGATGTGTTCTCCCTGCTTCATGCCTGTCCATCTCCCTTCTTACCTGCACACACAGAGCATCTTTGGTGAAGACCATGCAATTATTAAGAGTGGAGAATGAGACCTGTAGATTTTGTCAAGCCAGACATTCTCATGTTGTATGAAATGTGTGATGTAAAGGGACATGATAGTGTAATCCTCAGAAGCTCACTCTRAAGTGGGCTGACAAGGAAAGCTTTGGACTGGACCCAGTGGTAGAGCACAGGATGTGTCTGACTTGCAGTGAAACACGGGAGTGGYAGCCTTTTCTTTGCTCACTGGAAAGTTGTGGTCAGCTAACTGGGAGGAAGCTGTGAGGAGAGCTACAGAGATGCTGCAGCATTCTCTGGGAACCAGCAATTCAACATAATCAATTTTATTTGAATTGCAAGAATGTCAAGCTACAAAGGTTTGGCTTTTTGCACTTAAAATGCATCTACTTTTTTAGTAATGCAGTCAAATTTAACCAGTCAAATTTATATAATTAGGGATAATAGTGGTGAACTTTGTGAAGCATCTTCTACAATATGTCTTTATATACAGTGACTCAACTGATTAAGTGCTTTCTTCATTATATGCCAAATTCAGATTTGTAATTGGAGGGGGTTTGGATTATCCACACTGTTATTTGATGAATTATTTTTTTGACAGATGAAGGGAAAGCATTTCCTGAAATCCTATTACCAGAGCCTCAGGACAATGTCTGTGTCCTGGTGGCAGACAGTGTTAAGGACAGTAACATGTCATACCAGAGTGACAAAATGTAGCCCTTCAGTGAACCCAAGCCATGTGGGGTGCAAAGGGACTGTCGTGAGCTGTAACAAGTTCCCTGACAGGGCACAGCAGTCCCACTGCAGGCTGGGCACTTCTGGGGTCACGAGGAAGGTGGGTGAGAGGCAGCCCATGGCAGATCCATGAGAGACCTGTGAGGAGGAATGAAGAAGTGGCAGTGTTGATGTGAGGGGCTGAGCAATGTGGGGAAACACTCAAGCAGCAGGAGRGCTGGTGAGGTGGAGGCTATAGGGAGCAAAGCAGGGGTGGGAAGAGGCAGGGGAAAAAGGAAAATTGTAAGATAAGCTAAGGACAGTAGAAAAAGGTCCAGTTTTATGTGCTGATCCRGAGACAAACCAGTTTTTGTGTGATGGCAGATACTACCCCAGAAAGGAGGGGATTCAGACAGCAGGARACAACTGAAGAGAAAACTGGGAAGGGGCAAACCACATTACAACTTGGAATGTAATTTATCCTAATTCATCCCTTTGTTTCAGGCTTTGTAAAGCTGGACTAAATGGGTATGTGGAACAGACTTACTCCTCTGACCATCTACTCTTTTAAACAAGCATATTTCTGTAAGGTGCAGGGAATGTGAGTGAAAGATTGTCCTGTCACAGCAAGTAGTGCTTGAGCAAAGTACTTTTAGGTTAGCTATGCAAAAAAAGCCCAAAAATGTGTTGAAGGCAGGAATTGTGCTTGTTTCAGCCTCCTGCTGTGTCTCAAGGAAACAGTCTGTATCCCATTCTCTTCCATAACCTTGCCTCGTTGTAGCCAGTCTCCAGGTAAAGAGGATCTTGTTCACAGCCCACATCAGCACAGCACTGTTAGAAAATCACCATGGTGGTTAAAAAATAATCACTGTGGAGCTTCGTTGTGCAGGCTGAGGGCCCTCAGCCCTGGAGCAGAATGGCAGCTCCATGTTTGGGGTCACTAAAGCAAGAGCCTTTCCTGGCTGAAACGCACTGACAGCCACAGCCTGGCTCCATGGTGCGCTAGTGGTTTGTTCCCTCCTCTGGTGACATCTCATTTAATCTCCTTTTCCTTCCTCTCTCTCTTGCCATACAAGTGGTAATACTCTGATGGCACTGGCAGTAGACACTCAAACAGGCCCTCTTTGTATGGAGGCATTTTTGTTCTTTCYGACAGGACTGCTTTTGTCAGAGCTTTGCTTTTCATTTGGCTGTTTGCACTGGCTGTCCTGCTGCTGCCCAAGTCCTTGTGGAGCTGTAAGCCCCCTGATAAGCTCCCTGAATGCCTGTTTCCCAAAGGAGCCTCCCAGCCTCAGTGTCAGATGTGCATTTTCAGCAAGCGGTGTGTCTTGAGCAGTGCAGACAAAATGCAGAGAAGGATGTAAAATCAATGACATTCAGAACTGAATGTGACTGCTGGGTTTGTCCCATTTCTGTTATTTATTTTACAGAGCTGGAAGAAGGTATCTTACTATGYCATTGATGGCTCCCATGGGAAAGAAGCTGTTAATTAGGCATTTTGATCTCCCTCCTCTTGCCCAAGAAATGTGACAGTAATTACTGTACACCGTCCTCTCTGCCRATTTACATACAGGCAAACATACCAGGCATCTGAAACTTTTCTTCTCTGTGTGAAGTGTAGTACAAGTGTCATTTTCTGGGACATGTTACTGGAATATTAGACATACTCAAAGTGTGTTGCTGAAGACTGTGTGGGTGGGGGCAGCAGAGCCCCTCTGGGAAACTTGTAGAAAATGCTGGAGGTTTTACTATTCTCTGTTAACCTTGATATACAGGAATATAGGCACAGAAATTCCATCTTTTCACATTCCCTACCCACAGCTTTCTTCTCCCTGACTGTAAAATATTCAATAACTACTATATAGACCAGTCTCTGTGGGTTTTTCTGTGGCTGGCCCTATCAGTCAATCCASTAAGACATCTTTTCTTGTCCAGTCATAATCTCTCTAAGGGGCTGGCTATGCCCTCCCACCTCCTCTTAGGGCTTCAGAAATCAGTCAGTGATTGACATGTCTTGGTAGGAGCTGGAGGGTCGGCAGAGCTGTGGGCAGAATGAAGAAATTAYTGTCTGAAAGGGAGCAGGGTGAGATAACCTGGTGTGCAGGTGCTGTTGGTTCCCATGGCTGGGAGTCAGCCACGTAGAGAACATCAGCCATCAGGCTTTTTTAACCCTAACTCCTCTGGGACTGTGTGGTTCAGATCTGCTTTTGGAATCTGTATCTCAAACCAGGTGCAGTAACACCATCAGAGCCAGCTGCTGCATTTGGCCAAGGGAAGGCGTCCWCCAGCCATTTCCTCAGGGTCCCTGTTGGTGTTTCAATTCACTTTGCTGTTTCCTTGTTGCAATACAAGCATTGCAAAAGCAGCTGTGCTTCTTTAAGAAGTGAGAGCAGAGTGCCTGTGAGCGTGTTGGCTTGGCAACCAGCACGCACTTGATGCTGTCAGTGCTCCCAGAAAACATAATCTATAACCTCAGAGAYGTAACAAGGAACAACAAGGCTGGGRTATGGAAGAAGCATCTTTCATAACATGTTTCAGCCACACCTTAGTTTAGACTGTATGCCATGATGTCTGTTTGTCAAAGTTGCCTTTTGGGAACGTCTGCAGCCCTTCTTGGGGAACTGCTGTGACCAGGAGAGTTATTGCTGCTGAAAATGTCAAATACTGAAGGCATTCTGGGAGTTTCATTTTTGCCTTGTCTTTGCTTTTTGCTTGCCTCTGCCCTCCCTCCCCACCATCCATGTTTAAGTCCCTGTTCTATGAGGGCTGTAAATGCAGATTTCCCTGTCTCTGTTGCTCAGATCTTGACCACCCAGCAGTGGCATTAGCTGAGTGACTGGTGGGGCAGCTGTGCCCAGAAAACATTCTAATTTGTGGCCTGTCCTTTTCAGTTTATAAAGTGTGTGGTAGGCAACAGCTTGTGCATTTATRAGTTACATAAAGTAGACAGGACTTTAAAAGCCAGGAGAAAAGGCACCAGGGTGGAGAGAGCTACCCCAGGTGAGCCAGGAGGTCTGTGCAGAGCCATGGACAGGTGGCACTGTGCAGAGCTGTGTGCCACCTCCCCACAGGCTTCTGCCCTCTGGGCTGGCCTCAGCTSTGCCCCTTGAGAGGGGTAGAGATGAGGCGCTTCAAAGGCTCATTAGTGTTGTGTTTAAAGGGTCTATCAGGGTCTCCATCACCATGGTGGCATCATAAAGGACACTCAGAAACACTGGGCAGTATTTGGCACTGAGCAGKTGGTATTGCTGGGGACTGTGCCAGCATATAATCTTTCATTCCAGTTTTGGTCTGAGGGCAGAAGGATTTGGAAGAAGGTTCATTACTAAACAACAGAGCCTTGTTTTGCAGGCACACAGCTACTCTTGTTTCAGGCRGAGCTGAAATGGCATCTTCTCCTCCAAAGTCACCTTGGAAGGGAAGCAGCAGGTTCTTAGGTGACGGCAGGGGATGTGCTGGTGAGCACTGCTGGCCCCATTTCCAGCTCCCTTGCCCTGGGTCATGAGGGCAGTCATTGACCCACTCAGCCCCACACTTCACAAATCCTTCCCTCCCGTTTTTCCRCTGTGGAAGCTCAGGTGTTGGGTTGATGCATTTTCCAGCCCAGGACAAGGCATCCCCAGGTTCTGCCAGGACACAGGATGGACATCAGCCCTTCCTCACCCACTGGGCACGGGTTGAACCCTTGGTGGAGAGGAGGTAGGTACCATCACATCTCTGACAAAAATGAGAGTCACACAAAGTCTCCTCCAGGCTTGCTGATTCCTTTTTTCCCCCGTTGCCATGCCAACATGGCCCTGCTCAAAGTGAGATCTCTTTCTAAGCTCCACTGAGAGAAAGTATGTAGCCTAGGAGATTATTTAGCATTCAGGAGTGCACAGGCTCCCTGTGACGTCTGTGAGCCACAGTCAGGCTGGCTGACAAAGGAAAGGAGGATTTAGTTTTTCTCCTCTTTTTCTCTGGCATTTGCTTCTCAAGGTTAAGGGAGATAAGGAAGAGACTGCAAGCACTTTGTGGTTGGGACCCCACTCTATAGGCCTCACTGAGGCACCACTTTCATGGAAATAAAAAGAAAATATTACTTTGGGGTGTATTTATTGCACAAAGTACGAGAGAGATATAGATGCAARTTCCTTGATTTGACTAACCACGATTAGCTACTCTCTATTAAAATTGGAGAGCAAAGGCAATCTGGGTTTTAATTTGAGTGAGAAACTCAAAGAAAGTAGTAGAAGGAAGCAAGGGACAACCCTCTGTCTTTGTCTATCTGTGAGGTTACAGTATAGAGAAGAAACCATTTCTTCTCTTGCTGTATTCATATCCTGGGTAAGGACAGCAAAACTCAGTGTGTACTAATGTTTTGGTTAGGGTTTTTTGTTGTGTGGAGTTGCTACTGGTAGATTAACTGCTCACTTGAAATTCAGTCCTTATAATGAAAATACAGATTTGCTTGCCTTTGCCAGCTGAAGAGATGGAAATCATCACAGAACAGCTGGCATTGGCTGACAGCAGAGCACKGATGATCCAGTGCCTGTCCCTACCAATGGCTGATCTGGAAATTCAAAGACACTCCAAGTGAGATGTCTGTGTGATGGTGTTTAYGCTGTTATTTGTTCTTTGGGAGATTCTGAGCAAAACATTTACATTTTCTCTGCTGTTTCACAGCCTGACTACAGAGCACAGTAAGTGGTGCTTGGAAAACCTCTTCTGAAGTGATGATTTAGAAGTGCAGTTTTGGTTGTTTTGTGGGGTTTTGTTTTATTGAGGCATTCCTTATGATGTGCAGAAAGTGCAGGGAACTCAAGGCACCCCAGCTGTGTACATTAGATCATGGGAGTGAGCCCTTCTCCTGTGTGTGGAAAATAGCTGTCCAAAACTTTAGTTTTAGTTGCATGCAGTTTTATGTTATGGAAAATAACTGAAAGATATCATTAGCTCCAGGGCAGGAAAACCTCTTAGCTGCTTCTCAGAGTCATTTCACTCAGGACTAAGTAGATTGAATGGTTTGTGGAAATCAGATTCACTGGGAAGCACTGTGTATTTTGGGAGAGGAAAATAAACCCCAGGTACTTTGCTTTTTGTTTCTATTTCCTTCCTTGAGACTAATTAATAATGACACATGATCAGTTTGGTAGAGCTTCCAGCAACCCCTATAACCTCTGGCAGTTAGGATAAAACTGATTTACAGTCTGGTTCTCTGCCCATGCATCTGTCCAGACAGATAATTCTGCTCCTCTTTATGAATGTATCAGCTGCCAGTGCTGTGTAGATGTGGCAGTCTTGCTGCTCTACTGAAACTGCYTTCATCCACAGCCTTGCACCACATATGGGGAGAGGGAATAGGATTCAGTGGTGACTCTTCCTTTTTACCCCAAATTCAGAGGATGTGCTACATCTGGGGTGACACAGYCTGCAGAGGTTGTAGGTGAGCTGAAATTAATCCCTAGGTGTTCTTGTGTATGAGTTGCTTTCTTTTTCCTTTCCCTGACATCCTTTCTCTCTATTCGAGAATATGTCATCCTTCTCAACCATTGCTCTGTCAGCTCTTCCTCCTCTTTCTCCTTTCTCACTTATGTTGTMTCTTTTTTTAGTCTTGTTCTCTGTATGTGCTCCCAGCTTTATCCCAGCCATCCAGTGCAGCTCCTCTGCAACCTGGAATTTCCACAACTGCTCCTCATTTTCAGTACACTAAGGTGCTCAGCTTCTGGATGCAGCTGTCTTGGGGGCTGCAGTGCCCCCARCCCTGGTGTCAGCTCTCCCCCCAGCAGCTGGACATCTCTAGCACTGTGGCTGCAGAAGCTTGCAGCTATTTAGGTGCCAGAGRAGGCAGCTTTGGCAAAAGTGGAATAGATAGTTCAGAAGGTCACTGAACCATAGAATGGTTTGGGTGGGAAGGGAACTTAAAGCTCATCTCATTCCAGTGCCAGGYTGCTCCAAGCCCTGTCCAACCTGACCTTGGACACTTGCAGGGATGAGGCAGCCACAGCTTCTCTGGGCACCCTGTGCCAGGGMACTGAAGATGCACTGAGGGCTTGGATGTGCATCTCTCACATTTTCCTTCTTCAAGAGTAGGTGCACGTTTCTCTTTCCTAATCACATTGCACACACAGAGCTGTGAGCTGGCAGTCCCCAGGAGTGGGCAGGCAGTGGATGGGAGCAGGATTCAGGGATGAGTCCTGGTCAGAGGCAGGGCAAGGCTCCCTTCAGCTGGGGCAGGGCCAGAAAAGAGGGGGAGAGATGGGAGAACTGCTGACCTTGGCTGAGAACTGYTCTGAAAGTTGATCTGTACCTGACRCAGGCCACTGCCTGTCTGTGGGGCCACTTGTGCATGTTCCTTTRGAAGGATGCAGCACCAGGATTCCTCTGTTGGCAGGAGAAGCACTCCTGCCTTGGTACAGGTGCAGGCTGGGCTGGGAAGCAGGGCTTGGGAGAGATCAGCCATGCAGCTGCTGCTGCACTGCAGGGCTGGGCTGGACCTACAGCATGAGCACTGATGTGAGCAGGGCATGGCATTGCTGCATTTTGTGTGTTAAATCTCCCCTGATGGGTTAAACCAGCATTCTCTTGACATTGACAGGTTGATCTTCAGTCATCCTGACCAGGCATGGCTAAATGCCACACAATATGTGCACGGGTTARTGTTAATTTTAAGCTTAAATCCAGCAAAGTTTCTATAGCACACTGTGAATCCTTTTTAAAAARCATCAGAGAAAGCACTGTAAAAAGTGTTTAAAATCATCCCAAAAGGAGCTAAAAATGAACTTTAAGGGATGCATCACCTCCTTCTGTAGGTGGCTGATGCTTCATTGACTTTTGTAGAGGTTCTTAAAAGTCGGTTTGTTTAAAATGTTAACTTGTACTGAGGCCCAAAACTAATATTGATTTAAAAGTGACTTACCCATTATGTGCATCTGCTCACACTGAAAGGATTAAATAGCTGGTTCTTTGTTGTGCAGCCAAAGTGGTTTCTTCTGTGTGAGTCCTAGGGAATTAATACTTCTGGGGAAAGATAGATATAGCTGCTTTGYATGTGCAGGTGTTGGTCTGACCTGATGCCAAATCTCAGGAAAGGCAGTGGGACATCACTGCATTGCCCTGGCTGTGGGTTTGGTGTTGTCAGCTTCAATATTGCTCTAAATTGTGTTGCCCATGCATCAGACAAAACAGAACTGATAGCTTTTCCCACCTCTGATTTGGCTGGGAAATGCTGACAGTAAATATTTTGTTCCAAGCAATAGACTTAAGAAGATGGACTCAGGGGATGCACAGGAAACAAGTATTGCAGTAATGAGGGCTCATTTTTCAAGTGTTGCATTATTATACTGACATTGGTATCACTCTTTTTTAACAGACTTACATATTCCAGGGTGGGGCTGAGGAGGGGACTGGTCCCTTGGTGTTTTGTTCTACAACTGCTTGAGTGTAGCAGAGGCCTCTGCCTAATAAATGTGCTAGGGAGCCAAAGGAGGGGGCTCACTGGAGCTTTCAGAATGGCTCCTGGTTCCTAGCATGAGTCTCTTTAGGTTTTGCACTGAGTGCCTTGGAGATTTGGACGATGTGTCCAAGTCTCCCACTGAAGAAAGCGATCAGGGAAATTCAGTCAGAGCAGGGGAAGTGAAACACACACAGAACATGTGGAAGCAATCCAAGGACAGGCAGCCTGAGCTTCCCTGCTGCTTCCCTGAGTGCTGCAGAGCAGCTGAGGGTGCCCAGGGAAGCCACCCTGTGTTTGTGGCAGAGCACAGCCAGGCCAGCGCTGCTCAGCTGCAGCCAGGACTCCAGCTGTGCACCAGATTTACTCTGATGTAAAGCAGATAGCACAAGAATCAGAGAATCACTGAGGGTGGGAAAGACCTCCAAKATCATCACGTTCAAAAGYGTTAAGGAGCTGGGTGGTTGTAGTTCAGATTTACAATCTAGAGTTTAAGGACAGCAGAGGAGGGGCTGTTGAATGCCCCAAAACACAGAGGTGTAATGCATTTGCAGTGGGGCTCACCAGGGTGAGATGAAGGTGCTGTGCCAAGTACTCAGCTGTAGCTCACCTGTTCTGCCCTTCTCACACAGTGACTGCAATACATCTTTCCCCCAGCGTTAATCTGAATATTTGTACCTTGGGAATCCAGTGCATTAAACTGTCAAAGCTCTTTCTTTCCCAAAACACAGACCTTTTCTGGCCTGTTCTGCTGGTTAGCTGGTGAATCCTGATGATTAAATTAATCTGTCACTATCCTCATGGATGCTGCAGTAGCTTAAAGTCAACAAGTTTATTAGGGAAATGATACTTGTCTGTTGTGTTGTGGCTACATTTWATTTAAAAGCTGCTGTTCATATTATTTGCCTTCATAACTCCTGCCAATTATTGTTAATATTGCCAACATCCAGATCAAGGACCTACTTACAGCAAAATATTTACACTCACAAATGCTGTTTGAAAGCCAGTATTTGAATTCTGTAAAGCTGTGCAATGGCATTTTTCTTCAATCTCAAGCACTAATCTCTTGGCACTTTTTGGGGTTTATGTAACTTATTCATAATACTTTGATAGCTGCTGTGCATTTGTTCTTTAATCTGCGTGCAGAAAGGCAGTATTTAGAGCTGTCATCATCCCAGAGATCAAGTCCAAGGTGTATCTTTGCTTTTTCCACCCCAAATGCCACTGGGTGATGCCTGCATCTTTTTTTTTCCTCCAACATTTCAGTAGTCTTGAGTGAAACAAGTCATCCACCAGCTTCCAGGAGAGCTGTGCATGGATTCAGGACCTGTCCTTAGGGGACTGGCTAATGCCTCTAAACAAATCGAATCGCTATTTGCTTTACAGCCCGGCTGCACTCAGAACTGCAGCACCCGGGGGGGAAAAATCCATAGGTCCTCTTTTGCTTTTCAAATCATCAAAGACAGCAAATAGCCATTTTGTGTCTTCTCTTTCTGCAGGAATATGTGGGGTGTTTTGCCTCACAAGGCTGTGCAGGTTGCTTTGTGCTTTTGTTGTTGACTCGATTGCACTGTGCCAACAATTAGTGCTGGTTACCTTGGAAACTGCTCTGAATCCCACTGAGGATTTTGACAGGCACATCTTGACTGAAATTGCTTTGTTTTCACAATTCTGCAAGTATACATGTAGCTAATCCTTTTGTTGTGCCCTGCCTGTGTTCTTTCCTTAAAATGTAGCAAAATTAATGAAACATATTATTTTATCCTTTCCATCTCATTGCAGCCTTCTTTAATCCCTTCTTCTGCCTCAGTGCTCCAGGAACATTAATTACCCTTTACTTTAACTGAGCTCACTGCTTTTTCTTRGTAGGTGTTTGATTGGTGACCCTATGAATGTGTGTGAAGTTTTGACACGATTTGCAGTCTCCTTCTTTCTGTTCCTCCTTCCTGTCATCCCTTTTCTTTGGTCTTCTCCTGGAGCAGAGGGGGCTAGAATGCTTAGGAGATAAATGAAAGCAAATAAGAGCAGGGATTCTGCACACTACTCATCAGGCAGTTGGTTATTGGTGACTTCTACTGAGCTGCAATCCTTTATTTGGAGAATTGGATTTGAAGGTGTTCACCTTMCCTCTTCCTAGAACAGGAATCCTTCCCTCTGCTCTCTAAAAGAACAGTTTTATTCCCTCAAGAAGGATTCTTTCAGTCTGGTCCATAATCCATCACTTTAAAATATTCAGCTCAGTAAAGAGAATGGCCATGCAGTTCAAGCAGGTAAACTTTGTGCCTGAAACAAGTTATGCTTTACAGAGCCCAGGTGGCATCTTCTGGCCACAGGACAGAAGACTCAAGGTCTTGCTGCCACCCTGGTGGCATTGGGTAGAGCTGTTGCCAGAGAGAGGAAGGCATGATGCTGCTCTAGTCTGGGGAGACTGTCCTGATGAAATTGTGGAGACGTGATATGCATTTCATATTGGGAGGCACTGTCCTTGTTGCTGTGAAATGGGCTCTCAAGGTGGGAATGAGCAATAGATGAGTGGGCCCTGTGATCTTGCTGAATGGCAGTCATGAAACACAGGTGACTGCAGGCRGGAAAGGAGGAGAGCTGAGGAGAAACACTGATCTGACTGGAGATCTCTGGCCTGAGAAACCTCTGACACTGTCACATGAGGTGACCAGCAGGCTGTTCTCAGGGCAGGCTGTACCAGCTCCCAGTTCACTGCCAGCAGGATCCTTGCATCAGTGCCTGTCACACACCTGTGAGGCAGGGAGAGGCTGTGAGCCCTGCCCATCCTGTCAAAACCAGTCCTCAGAGTAATCATTGCACAGAGGGACAGGGGAGAGAAGATAAAAGGCATTGCTGGATGAAACAAAACAGCTGAACAGTTTCACCTGAGCAGTGGTGTTCATAGCAAACTCAGCTTCTCCATGAGTTGAGTCTGAGGTTGTGGTAGGTTGAAAGAGAAAAAAGTGCTAGAGGCTGAAGGACAACCATTAAAAGGGCATGTGAAGAACAGACATCACAGATGTCTCACAGATCTGATTTTTGCTCTTGCCTTTATAGTTGCAGATTTTAAAAACCCCTATTTTTTAAAACTCTTTTGTGGAAGTGTTTATGTYGGGGCCTGAAAGCTCAGACACCTATTTTAAAATACTCTTGCCACTGTCTGTATATCTGTCTCTGGGGCTGGTAAACATGTCTGTTATAAAAGTTAATGGAATGGAAAGCTGTCATGGGAAATAGAAGTATTGTAGGTAATGTGCCAGTGGAGACATCTGCAGTCCAATGACAAATGCAGCAGGATCAATAAGGAACCAAGGAGAGCTTTGAAATTACATCTTGGCCTTGTACAGGATCTGATCCCAGATGCTGCATCGTGCTGTAGCCAGTCTTTGGCATCATTTASCAGCCCTGTCTGAGTCTCTATCTGGGAAGGGGGCTCAGCTATCAGGAGGGAGTGCAGGAATGATGAATTTCAGGTTGGAATTACACCTGCTTCAGTGTAATTCTCAGTGCTGGAGTGGCTGGGCTGGGGATTGGGCAGCTCCTGTGCCTGTGGGTGTACTTGTGAGGAGGGCAGCRGCCTTTGGAGGCAGCAGGTCTTCTAAACCAAGAGRGAAGGCTGTGGCTCCCCATCAMAGCTGGTTCAGCATCCTCTGTGCATCTCAGTACTCTGGAAGGGGTTTGTGTCCCCSAGTCATCTCTGGGACATGGAGATTCCTGATCTCCTGATTTGGTATGCTGACTTCCAAAACCAGGAACACAGAGTGCTTCATTTGTTTGAGTTTTAACTTTGGTTTAAATTAGTGTAGTGCCGCAGACAGGGCTCTGCCCTCTGTTCCTGCCACAGAAGAGCCATGGCACTGGCAGCAGCTGGGCAGAGCTGACCTGGCAGCCCTGCTGGAATGTGGTCTGAAGTAACTTTTGAGAGAGCAGCAGAACTGCCATCCTGGTATGTCAGCCCTGGCCTCTCAGCTCAGCCTGCTCCCTGGCAGGGCTTTGGAGAGCTCCTGCTGAGGGTTTTCACTGTGTTTTCTCCCTGTTATGGACATTCMATTTAAGGGCTGGCTATACCTTAGGGTTCTGTATTCCCTAAAATCAACCTGTGAAGCTCATTCKGTGTCCTGTACCATGAACAGCTGAYATCTTGGTAAAAGGAGCAACATTTTACTCTCTACAAAATGCAAAGAAAAGGCATGTTGCTRTTCTTTATTCTGCTGGAGTCTAAGGTAAAGCCATGCTCCTTGTTGCTYTTAAGAAATAAATCTATTTGTTGTAACTTGTTTTGTATGTTAATGCCATTTCTGTGGCATGAAGTAGAGTCTGACTGTTTAAAGAGAGTGAAAATAAATGTCTACAAGCAAAACCATGTCTAGTGAATAAATAGCCCAGCATTCACAGCATTCAAGCTGCCTAATTTTCCCTTTTTTTTGGTCTYGTTTTGGTTTTTTTRTTTGTTTGTTCTTTATCATTAGGCTGCCTTGAACTTTAACTGAACCATAAGAAAACTATGAAAAGTCTCAATAGCAGCCCTGTGAGGATTTGACTTACCCACTGGATCTTCTATTTATAGTGTCCATTAGTACAGAGAAGGCTGTCCTTTTGCAGCAGTCATGTATGGCAAAAGCGCTGTTCTGATGAACTGCCCATGCCCCCTGTGTCACCCAAAATATCCATCAGCAGAGTGTTCAGAAATAAGCCTTTCTTGATTAAAGAACTCTGCCAAACAAAACAAACTGAACAAAACATACAAGCCCAGAGGCCATTTTTATTTTTATTTACTTATTTTATGTGGCCTGAAATAGAAATTTCTATTTATCAGGAGACAACCTTTCACCCTCCCTCATAGCTCCCTGTGGAGCATTATCTTTGTCCCAAGCAAATTAAATCAGGAAGAGAGCTGAAAGGGTGAGAACTGCCTTCTGAGCTTGTAGAGCCCGTTTGTACTAGAGAACCAGGCTGGATGGGAACAAGTATAAATTCTATGAAAAAGGAGGCAGTTTTTAATGATTTGTCTTAACCCTGCTGGGAGGAAGGTTGCAGTAGCTTGGCTGATGGAAAGCAGTTGACCAAGGGGGTTTCCTTTGGATATGCTYCAGAGTACTAAACCTGATACAGGTTTGCATATTCTATATCAGAAATTAAATGGAGTCTTTCGTAAAAATTTTCATGTGAACATAAGCTTCAAAAATGGATTCTTTTAACAGTCTTCCTCATTGAGTCTTGATTTGTTCATCTGAGCCAATAGTATAGTCCTGATGACATTGTGATTAGTAGCTTGGTGGAAGTTTTGACAGGAGGGCCGTGTGTCACATCCTTCAGGTGCCAGGRGTCGGTGCGGGGTCTTCTGTAGCCGTGGCACTCAGTGAAGCTCTGTGCTGTCCTCCATGCTCACCAGAGCTGTCAGAGTGATGCTCTTTCCTGCTCTAAAGAGCAGAATGTGAACAGGGATACACCAGCCGTCCAAGTTTGATTTGTGGAAGAGCAGTTTGTCTCTCCCCAGCCCATGGGAGGTGCTGCAGCACGCCCTGGTGTGGGGAGGGCCCCAGGAGCAGGATGGGCCACGCTGCAGGTTCCTTCTCCCAGGCTTTCCCAGCTCGTGCTTTGCAGGCTGCCCGTGCCTCACAACACAGGGAGCTGTCAGGACCTGTMAGGATTCCACATTTGTGTCCAGTCCACTGCTCTGCAGCAGCAGCAGCACCGTGTGAGAGTCTGGGAGGTCTGGGAAGTGTCTGCTTTGTGTTTCTCACGCGAGGAAGGAACCAAGACGTGGTAAGAAGCACCCCCAGCATCCAGCASGTGTAGAAGCAGCCCAAAATGAGGTGCAAAGCCCCAAAATGAGGTGCAGGCCCCTGAAAGGCAGCTGGGAAGATTGCTGGGCTTTAAATCAATGTCCCTGTTCTTTGATCTATGGGACTGGCCACATGCATGACTTGATTGGTGGGGTTATGGTGCTCAATTTGATCTGCTTAACCACAGAGGGGACTTTGATCTCATACTAGAGATGTGGTGTTAAACAGAAGAGCASAACTAGAGCTGCTATTCGTATTCTCCTCCTCCTCCTACAGGCACCTTTAGCATACGTAGCCTCATCWCAAAAAACAGTTGAATAATTTCTTCCAATGTGGAAGGCTGCCAGGACTTTTCATCCCTGACAGTAGGAAAGCAGCATCTTTAGWTTTCTAATCTGTATTTATCCTCAAGTTTATATCCGTGTATTTCAAATGTTTTTTCAAATTCATGTTTTTCAAATCAGCTTGTTTTTTTCATTGCTTGGTAGTTGTTCTGGGGTATTCCTCCATCTACTTTTGCTGTTAGCAGCAGCCAAAGGAACTGTTGCAGTTACTGCCCTCCAGGTGACCAGCCAGGAGTGCAGTGAATTGTAGGGTATAAACACCAACAGTTAGGAATGTTCTTTGCCAGTGGGTGGGAATTTTGGATATTTCAAATCGTTTGTGTAAAAGTAAGATTAACCTAGCACTTTGGTTTTAGACAAACATGGCTGTGGTAATTCACRTCTGTGTTTTTTGGGAAAAACAATTGGCTTTTCTAAAGGACAAATGAAGAGGAATAGCTTCACATTAAAAGTACAAGGGGATTCTGTAAGAGTAACTGTGAAAATAAATCATTATTAATCTAATGGACAGTCCCTTGTCAGAGTGGTTGCTGTGAAGTTACATGTAGGGCATTGATTTAAACATACTTGCCCTTCCCAGCCAGTTCTTGCCTGAAGGATGTGGTAATGAGTGAGCAGAGCTTTTATTCCTGCCCTCAGGATGGTGACTAATGGGGGCTCTGGCAGGAGCAKGGTGTATTGACCTCTGCCATTACAAACCTCTGTCTCCACACGAGGGCTGGAGAAGCAGTCAGGTTTTGCTCTGCTCCCAGGTGTGCCCAGCTGTGCAGCTGGTGGGTTGTGACTGTGCAGCTTGTGGCCTTCCCTGGGGGTCAGCTCCATCTGTGCTGGCAGACAGCACTTGGATATAGCTGCAGAGGGAAGTGGTTTATTTCCACTGAGTTTGGCTGAGAGAGAGAAATATATTGATTAATGACTAAGGGAGCGCAGACTCAAATACAGRTAAGAACCACAAACCCTTTGCTCTCTGGATGCTGCTGGACCAGCCCTTAACATCTTGATTTGTTACATCAAAGGYACCTGAACTTCCAGAGGGGAGGAARCTTCTCTGGTTGCTTCCACATGCGTCTGTGTGCCTGGTGAGGTTTCACTGCACCTTTGAGTGGGTCTGGAGTCAAGCTGGGACAGTTTCTCAGTTTGGAAGAATTCACTCCTTGAGTGGYCCTGCTACTGCATTCTGCTCACCAGAGCAGCCMGGTCCCAGCCCTTCCAGGTGTGCTACAGCTTGTGGGCAGTGGGGAAGAGCAGAGTGTGGGTTCTGTGGCACCCAGCTCTGCCAAGCATGCAGTGCCTGAGTCAGCTCCATGCACAAAGCAGCTTGGGGGCCAGCAGCAAGGAGCCCATTCCACCAAAACAATGTCATCTCTGCCATCCCTCTGCGTGSTACAGACCTACTGTTTAAATAAAGCTTTGTGTGGCAGCCTTCAAAGGGTTGAGGAAGATGAAGTATTGATTTTCACCATGCAGGAATGTTATTTGGCTCTTCAAGTCCCTCAGCAGCATAGATGGCTGTCTGGGAAGTGCCTTCAATGCATACTCTGTGCTGCTGAGGAGGAATTAGTCCAAAGGGCATGTTGGAATGCAGATAACTTTGTAAATTAAATGTCAAAAAATTACATTCCTCAGCACCCATTCTATCCCTATTTGCAAAACAATACCTACAGACATTTTTCTAGACATTTAATAAATGATTGTCTTAAAATATTGCAGTTGCTGCACATTGTCCCTAATAGAAAGAACATTTAATAATGATGCT
The DNA here is from genome assembly GCA_014549065.1 of Cardinalis cardinalis. NCBI lineage: Eukaryota > Metazoa > Chordata > Aves > Passeriformes > Cardinalidae > Cardinalis > Cardinalis cardinalis. Next base: position 1,540,676 of record JACDOX010000087.1, on the reverse strand, counting down.
TTGTGCATCCTGATTAGAGCAAGCTCCTGATTTTTATAAATACTTGGCATTTTCCACTGAAACCTTTGGAATATCTGGTCCTTCTCTTTTATTTTTAATTATTTCCTTATATTTCAGAGAAAAAGATTACCTTTTAAAAATGGATTAAGCCAGCCTCTGGTTTTTTATTGTTTAAGCTAATCTTTCTGATTTCAAAACACCATTCTGATTAGCATGCTTTTCTTTCTTTTTTTCTGACTTTGCTGCTGCCACAGAAGAAGTGTCTGCGAGGATAGTACAAGTAGTAACAGCTGAAGCTGTAGCAGTCCTGAAAGGTGAACAGGAAAAAGAAGCCCAGCACAAAGATCAGCCTGGATCACTACCTTTAGGTAAAATGAGACAAAGAATGCTCCAGGTATCCTTGTGTCTGCAAATGTCTGTATGTGTATTAAAAAATGCAGTTCTAGCTGTGTATTCATGTTGCTTATGGTTGTGGTTGTAAACCATAGCCACCCCTGGATAAATGCTGGGACCACAGGATTATAGCAGGATCCTTGTTCTTCATGGCCCTGTGACTGTCTCATTCCCTGTTTGCTCTAACAGCACTTCTCCACCTTGTTTTGACTCATGGTYGAGTAGCCATGAGTGTGTTTGGTGGTAGGGTTTTGTCATCATGTTGGTTGGGACTGTTTGTGTTCAGCCATGTGRAGGATTAACATCTGAAGAGGCAAAGATGGAGTGACAAATAAAAAGAAAGTGAGGCTGTGCTGGTTGGGTGGTAACTGCTGAAATGGATGGAGGGGGGGAGCACCTCCACAGGAAGCAGAAAGGAATGAATGGGGCACACCAGGTTGAGAGCACCAGGCAGAGTGAGGGCAGATTGTGGAAGAAGGAGTCATGTGGTAAAAGCAAATTCCAGCAGTCTGTACTGGAAGGGATAAGAATGCCACTGGTCCATGCTGTGTCTCCATCCTCCTCTTGCCTCCTTTGTTTAATATCTCTGAAATATACATGTCTTTGTATCTATCTTATCTATCTATAAAAGAAGGTAAGTATAAAGCCATTTGTACCTAGAGTGCTTGCTCCATGCCAGAGAACTTTTGCAGTAACCTAAAACATGTCTGCCAAAGGCCAGAGAAAGGACATACTTCATCTTGAGGTAAGGAAGTCATGCAAGCCTGTCCTAGGACAGATTCTRCTGAGTGCATGTTCATTGTAATTAAATCAAAACAATGCCCTGCAGTGTTTTCCCCACAGGTAATCTGCTTGTTTTGGTGCAGTGCTTGGCCTTTGCCTAGGAATGAATTAAAGTCAATGAGTAATTTAGAATATTTGTTGGAAATTTGGTTCCCACGGTTTTTTGCTTCATTGAACTAACTTCAAACTGCAGGAGGGAGATGTGTTGCTTGGTAATTCCCTTCTTTGCAGAGACTCAGTTTTACATGGAAGACCCCAATTCTCCAAATCACTTCATTCAGGCTTGGGAAAGGCAAAATGGATGTTCAGTTCCATCTAGTCAGATAAGTAATTTAAAAGACATTGTGAGAAGTATGTCTTCAGTTAACAACTGTTGGTGTTACAGTTCCTGTGGTCAGATGCATGTGATGAGTTTATAAATACTCTGTCCCCGGACAACACATCTTAAGGACAAGTCACATATGGTCTTTTCCAAATCACACTGAAATCAATAGGAGGAAGCCTGGAAAATTCTGCTGGGGTTTTTGAAAAATTCTGCCTGTGCTTGGAAAGAAGCCCTGAACAGTAAACTGAGATCTGCCTGTTGAAAGGTGCTGTTAATGAGACAGAGCTGTTRAAACAGATTTGTTTGTTTGTTTGGTTTTTTTTAAACATTGGTTAAGCCCCAGGAGTGGAACTGTTTTTAAAGAAAAAAATCTCYAAGTTATTGGTATGAGATCAAATGCAAAGGTCATGCTGAGTTCATTTAAGAAGCTTGCTTAGAATTTCAACATATTTGAATTGAAGTAATTGAAAAAAATAAATTATTTTCAGCATCTGGTCTCATGACTGGGAATGAATGTAAATCCCAGTCCAAGTGCATCTAAGTTTTCACTGAGCCTTGCTCAGCTGAATCACTGTTATGTCACAGCTGATAAAAGTTCCCTGTGCTGATATCTTTTGCATTTAGACAAGCAATATTTGCATGTGTTCTGTGATTAACCTTGAATGCAGCAGAAGAAAAAAAAAGTGTGCAGAATGGAGTTCTCAACATACTCAAGGTGGATTAAAGAGATTGGATGCCAGTTTCTGATAGTTGGTGTGAATTTATAATACCTCTGTGGTCATAAGCTTTTTTGTTGTTGCCTTGGGTGACTGAGCACTTTTTAAGAGGCAATATGGATTTAAAAGCGTATCTCATATTTGATTTTTATGTTGTGCTCTATACCCAGAACTTTGTAAGTAATTCATCCCATTAGAAAACAAATCACCAACAGAAAAATAAATCCTTTTATTATAATTTCAAAAGTCTGTGTATTCTGCAAGGATCTGTCTAAAATCTGGCAGGCATGAGTCCCCACCAGATAATTCCTCAGCTGGGCAGAACAGGCTGACTGCAGCTTACATCATGTATTGGTCTTCCTGGAATTAATGACTCTATCTCATTTTCACTGTTTGATTTCTAGCAGTTGAAGAGTCAGCCAACCTGCCTCCTTCCCCACCTCCATCACCAGCTTCTGAGCAGACTGGAGTTCTGGAGGAAGGTAAGGGTCTCCTGGACATTGCAGTGCATAGCTGTCAGCTATGACAGCTATGACAGAGGGGTGAGACATGAATCTAAAGGATGGGGAAATCAGAAAATGGAGATGCTTCTCATGTGGAAAAATAAGGCATTCTCAGCAATAACTCCCCATCTGCAAACCAGCTGCAGTGCATGGATGAGGTAGATGCATGCACAGAGGTAGCTGAGGGATATGCTAAGTACATCCATGCTAAAGAAAAAGAGAAGTGTTGCTCAGTTTTTTGTCTGTTGTATGCAATATGAGCCACTGCTGTCCCAGTGTGGTCACCAAAATTATGATTAAGYATAGGTCATTGTTTGTTTCTTGAGATGTGTTTGGCTGCATTTCTAATATTACCATTGCCTTTTGTTTTGGAATCTTAAATGCATGAAAGCAAGGAGATTCAGAGCTGGATCATTTTTTTGGCCCTTGACCTGTAATTCATGCTCCAGTGCCTGCATGTATTGGAAGTTCTGCCCACAAAGTGCAGCAATCACATTCTAGTCTAACCAAGCAAGTTTCTATTCTGTTCTGCACGAGTGTTCAGTTTCAGTAGCCCGTGATCACTGCATTTTCCTCCTGCTGAAACCTCCTCCAGCAAAGAGCTGAAGTGTTGCCTTGATGTTGAGCAGAGGCCTGAATCCCAGGAAGCTGCCGCAGTGTAGGCGTGTGCGTGAGTGCTTTGTTCAGCAGAAGACAACTGCTGCACCAAGGCCAGCAGCACAGGGAGACAGCAGGGTGTTCAAACTGAGCTGTATCATGGGGATAAGGAGGATTTGGGTTCAGAATCTCCAGGGGACTGTCAGTTGAACTCATGTCAGTCACATTTTTATGTCTCCACTTACTTCCTTCTCGGATTCTTTCAGCGTTTTATCTTTCTTTTTGTTACATAAGTGCATGAAAATAATTTCCTATCATCTGCTGAACAAACTTGGTTGGTATTTTAACACAGAGCCTCTATGAATTTTGCAAGGGGATGGTTGCTATTTCACATGCTAGCATTCTCTGACTCAGTTAATGAGGACACTGCAATCAGGCGTGTTCCATCACGCAGTCATTTTTGACACAATGAAATTACAGACTGTGTTAACAACAACATTTGTCAGTCCACTCTACTGGAAGGGCCCACTGGGTGTGGTTAGTAACAGTTATAAAGAAATTTAATAATTTGTTGTTGTTAAAAAAAAAAATCTGCCTGTTGTGTGTTTGAAAAACAATACAACAGTTTCTAGATTGATCACACAGAGGTAATGGCAATCAAAACTGTTAACTGAAAAGAGAACTGGTAAGGCATTAGCAAAGATTTTTAGAATTGTTACCAGGGCTTTATCGCTATTTTTTAATACATAATTCACTTGGCTAGTCCTGTGTATGCTTTTTGATTTTTCATATCATGGTAAAGGACTTCATTCATGGTAAAGGTTCTTCTGCTTCACTCCAATGTCAAGGTTCTTCCATTAGCCTCAGGTTTAGGTTTGGCTTTGTGTGTTGCTTGTGTCAGCTGTATATTTGCATATATTTTAGGATTTTCTAAAGTCCTTATATTGTTTAATTGAAGGTTGTAGATTGCCCCACAGCAAATGGAAAGCATTTTGCTAGTTGTACTACCACAGGAAGGCGGAAAACACTCTACAACTTGGGGTTATTATCTACTGCAGACTGCAGCTCCCAGCTGTGCAAATGACTCAGCAAGTCACTGAACATTGTTGCTTTTCTCTTTCCTAGCATGTAGAATTGAATTAATATAATAGCACTTCCCTGCAGAGGTGGTTACAAGGGCTGAAAGGACAGTGCTTGGGAGATGTTTCAATGATTTTCAGAATGTCCTGGGTTTTAATAACTTTCCAATAATTTTCTTTAACATTGATTGAAAGAGACTCTTCCACAACATGGAAGATTTTGATTCAGTGCTTCATTTTTAAGAGCAGATGGCAGTTTTGTAAGGGAAGTATAGATAGAAGTGATGTCCTGAGTCTTTAATGAACTGTGCTGGAAGCTTCTTGTTTATGTTTGGCTCTCAAACAGGAACTCACAGTAGAGTTATTTGAAATAACAGAAAAAACTTATAAATAATTTCACTACAAATTTATTATGTCGCTTTTTATGAAGATATCAGTATTGTCAGTTCAGTGTAGTAAAAATGGTAGTAAAAATCTTGTGCTCTGCTCTGCATTAGAAGATACAGTCCTTATTTTCTGTGGGTAAGTTCAGTTTTTGCTGACCTGAGTGAGCCAGACCTGTCAATTTTATTCAGGCAAAGTTCCCATTCAGAAGAGTTTGCCTCAGTAGGGTTTGACCCAGTTTTCCTGTACTTCTTTAAACCTCCTGTTCCCTATACCATCTGGCAGTCCATCCTCATGCATCTTTACATTGTCCATCTTTCTGCTTAGTAAAATACAGTTTATTAATTAATTGAACAATAAAGGTGAGCCCTTGATGTGTCTGCCTCAGACTTTTTTTCCCCTTCTCCTAGAAGCTCTCCCTAATGCACTTGTCAGTGTGTGTCGCATTGCTTTGAATCCAAGAGACTTCTTCAGTCAATGTAGGAAGGAAATCACTGTTGTAGACTGACAAAGGTGGATGTGGCCAGCCATGCAGCAAACACAAATTAAAAGGGAAAAAAAAAAGGTAGGAAAGGCAGAGAGGTTTGTGGGTCAGGTTTATTTCATGAGAGGAAGGAGTCGGTTGGATGTAGGTTTCTTGGATTTGGCTGCAGGAAAACATTCAAATGAACCTGTCCCTTTTTACTGCTGCAGAAGGTAAGAGAACTGATTTGCCTTATTGAAATTATTATATTTATTTCAACTATAATAACATAATTTTGTTCAGGAAATTAAATTCTTCCTAGCACTCTCTAATCCTTTTATCAGTTGTATCTGCCTTGCAGGACTGATGTAATATTCTAATTTCTTGGCATTTCTTTTGTGCTCTTTGCCTTTTGATGATGGTCCACAGTGTCTTCAYGTAAAAAAATTTTAAACATTAAGGAAAAGAAGGGTGCCTCTGATGGACTGTCTTCCACTTTGAAATAGGCAGATCAGCCTTTATATACCAAATAAGGATGTTTTGTAAACTGAAAAGAATCAAGTGTTGTAAAATGGATCTGTTGATGGTGAAAATTACTTCTTTGAAAGGCATTCTCAAAATATACAAGGAAAGTAAAGCAGAATTAGCCTTTGTGAGAAGTGGTTTTAATCTTGGACTTTAAAATGCATTAGGGATTTTCCCATGTGTTGAGACRGAAAAGATTAGAAGGGACTATAACAACAAAGGATTTTTCTTGTTGCTGAAATAAAAGCACAGCCTCCTTAGAAGACATCATTATCCTGTTAATGAAATTATCTGCATTAATTCTGAAAATATCTTCCTTCAAATTGATAAAAAACCAATGTAAATCTGTAAAATAGCCACAGATGTAACAGCCCTAAACAGCAGCAGGCTTTGCACTCCTGGTGATTTTGGACCATCACAATAGCATGTTTTAACTGTTATTACTGCTGTTGATTCCTGCAGTTTTAAGGAGCAGAGGCAAGGCCTCTGTTTTCTCTCCTCCAGTCTGTTCAGAGCCTATAAAGAAGGGGTTTTCAGCCTTGTTTGCAACAGTATAGACAAGTGCTGGGATTTCAGCTTCACTCTTGCTGATGCATTTTGCTTTTGAAKGGCCCCTGGGTAAATAAACCCACTGCTGGAAGGAGAACCTCCCCTTCTGCACATCTTCCTTCTCTGTGTTCAGCTTCTTGACCATATCAACCTTCCCTTCTTATCTTCGTGTCCCAGTTGCAGCTGAGTAGGTGGCAAGTGYTTCTGCTCATTCAGCTCTTGTCTTCAGGAATTCATGGGCTGGTGTGAGGGCACCCTGCAGAGAAGGGAGAGTTGAAGTTTTGARCCTTCTTGGATTTAGGAGGGAGTTGATTCCTGGTCTCTCATGCCCTGTAGTGTGGGCTCACCCCCTGTAATTTGCCTTTTGCAAACTCTGAACCCCCTCAAATCTGTTACAGAATTTTGTAGGTGTTTCTGTGGAGAAGAAATCCACAGGTTCTGCACTGCAAGTAGGTTGAGATGATTCCCTGAAACCTTGTTTTTGGCTCTTAAGTAGTAGGGGGAAATGGAAAGCTTGGGCACAATGCTGTGCTTAGCATTTCCTTCTGCAGTGCTCTGCAGAACTTCCTGCTTGGCAGAAGTGGGTTGCCAGGTTATCTTTCCACACCTGCCTCTTTTGATATTGCATAAACCCCTGAATATGGGGGTTGGATTCCCCTACAGAAGAGAAGCAGCCAAGCTATCAGTGGTTTGTGCACTCTTTGTTCCCTGAAAGAAATTCTGAATACAGTTCTCCTAACTGAGTCCCATGTGGAGTCTTTGTGCACACAGCATCCCTTTGGTCCTAGCCAGCCTCAGGGCTGGCACCAGTCTTAAACATGGACCCATGGAATCGGTTTCTCCTACAGCAATCCTTTCCCAGTCAGAAGAAACCCATGCCATGCCATTACAGGACACTTGCTGCCAGTTACCTGAGAAAGCAGAGGAGGTTTTTGTAAAGACACAGATGTTGTTTTGTCATGATGTACTGTAGAAAAAAACTTCCTGTTGTTTGCCAGGAAGAACCTTAAAGCTCTTATAAATGGGATTGTTTTGGATCAAAATTGTTTCCAAGACTTGGGTAATCACAGTTAGGGTAACATTCCTGAGCCCTCTTGTTTTGGTGTCCCACAAAGAGATCTGTTAACACTGCCTGTGTTAAAGCCTTGCTTTCTGTTTTGGATCTAAGAGTGACAGTTTTGGGGGCTCTGGGGGAAATCCTCTAAGTTATAATTGCCTTTAGAAAGGCCAGGGACAAAAAGTATGGACTTGTACGTGAGGCTGGTAGGAAATCCAGTGGAACAGCTGCAGCTGCTTAAGGCACGCTGTGAATCAGTGTTCATCAAACTACCCAGTGTCATACGCTGAGAATGGACTTTAACATCTTTTCTCTAGCACTAAATGTTTCGTTTTTCATAGCTTTATTCATGATGAGAGGATTCCTCAGCCTACAGGAAGTCCAAAGTCTCCCCTCTAGGCTTGTATGGTGGAGGTGGCAGGCCAGTCATTTTCATTGGGAAGTGTTATTTTTCTTTGTCTTGTAAAAACTGCCCCTCCCTGTACTTGTCAGTACCTGGTGTAGTCCCACTGATGTGATTTTCTGCAAGGCTACAGTGATGGGAATAAGCCTGTCATTCCAAAGCATTAGCAAACACTGAGGTGGGAGCTAGTTCACCCATGGAAACGTGACACAACAGCATAAAATATAGGACTAACAGAGACTGCTGTGGGCAGCACTTTGTGGCCTTTATCAAGAAAAAAAGGTAACTAGATACCTTTGGGGAAGGGTTTTTTTTATTGTTGTTTAAATGCTATTTATTTTTTGTTGTTGTTTAAATGCTATTTATTTATAGGAAAAATAAAAGTGGGGAATTTTGAAACAGGTACAATGAAAAATAAAGGCACCACTGGCCAAAATGTAAGCTGGTTTTCTTTTTAATAAAAGATTTTTTAAAAATTTTACACTTTTAAGTACTGAATCTGAATATTGTGAGGAGTACAACTATGTCAGGACACTTCAGAGGTTTTTAGTACAGWCAGTCAGGTGTGGAATATGAGTATAGTGTGAGTTGTGAGATGTAGTTCGTGCACAGCATGTGTTCTTCTAAGCAATTAGTGTGTAGTTTTGAAATTCACTTACTGCTAGGGTTGGTTTCTGATGTTGGTAAGCCCAGCAGAAAGGGCCAGGTGCATGCTCCCTGTGTTAAAATGCACAACTGCCTCATTCCTCCATCCTGCATTAACCAATAGCCTGGCTGCTGTCATCCACTCCAGCATGACAGTGGCTGGTGCTGCTAAAGCATGTGTCCATCCTGTTTTATTTTTCCTCAGTCTGTCTGTCTGTCTGTCTTGCAGCCTTTGTCTGTCTGTGTGTGTTTGTAAATGCAGGGGCGGAGGATAAGGTGGGGCTGCTCCAGCACTGCCCTGGCTGTGGGGGAGTCACTGCAGGAGCCAGCAGGGAGTGGCACCTGGCCCCCTCCATTTCAGTGTCTGTGCCCCAGGAGGAGCCCTGCAGCTCAGATGAGGAGTACTATGAACACCCTTTGTTCAGCTCAGAGTGGGCTGGCTCTAGTACACACCCCAGTGCCACAGTGAAGAGCACAGAGGTCTTGTTGGGCCATGATGAAGGTGAACTGAGCATGGTCCCATTTGGTTCCTCTTCCCCTCTACTCACSTGCCATCCATTCCATTCCTTATGTGCCTGGCATTGCTGCTTTCTGGGGAGGGAAACCTGGTTGTGTTTTCCCCAGAKGGAAGTGATGCCTCTCCAAGAGTCTCTCCATGTCTCTGCAGCATGAGCAGCTTTGGGGTCAGTGTAACTGCAGTTCCCACTTAAATCAGGGATCTTGTTCTTCAGGCCTGGCTTAGAGCAGAAGCAAAAGGAGCAGCTAGCTAAACAAACTGGAAGATAATTTATTCTTTGTGCTAGAGAAATACTGCCAAGAACAGTACACAGACWAGGCCACAATATTGTTACTGAAAGTAAGTCAATTGTTTACACAATGGGGGGAAAATATGTCTATACCTGGAAGGATTTTGATTCTCCAGCAGGTGAGGTGAGTTTTACCCCAGTGTACACAGGTGATTTCAGGCCATATTGGATCATGTTTGATTTCCAGTTGTTTTGTGGACATGCTCCATTTGCATTGTGCCAGCTGACTGCTCACACAGAGGGGAAAAAAGCCTCTCTGCACCTCCTGTTTCTATGACCTGAGCACATCAGTAAGTAGTATTTCATCAGCAGGGTTATGTAAAAGTAAAATCAAGGGAKAATCTTCTTCACTGACTAACAGAACAACTGACTTCTCAAAGGTGAAATAGTTGGATGTTTCATTTCACAGACTCAGTCTTAGCAGCTGAAGTCAAAAATAGTACTGGATCCTCTAAAGGTTTGTGTCTTAGGAGGATGGAGCTGTCTCCCTGAAACTGGACACTGGCTCATTTTAAGAAAACCAGAGTTGTTCAGAATTAACAGGATAATTACAGAATTAAGAGCCTAATACTGTAACAGCATCAGTAAGAGATCAGCACTAATAACTGAAGATTGTTCATGTCAGCATATCTAACCAAGGGTAGGGAGACAGAAAAATCACAGGGGGAGCCTTACTTTAGCTGTGTGCCTAGAGCTGTACATAACAGCCTGATTAGTTCATGGGCAGCTTCCTTTCCTGTCRTATCATCTGCCTCTGGTGGGAGTGTAAGATCTCAGAACATCTATATGGAGGAGAAAAAAGGCAGATAAGCTGGCTCATGAGTGCAAAGATAGGCATTATGAGACCCTAGGGTCCTCTCAGCTGGTCAGAGCACGGTGCTAAAATGCCAAGATTCARTCCCTATATGGGTTGGTCACTTGAGAGCTGGACTTGATGATCCTTCTGTGTGTGAAGGAGCCTTCCTGCCCTTCCAACTGAGACTGTTGTGTGAAACAGCTGTCCTTGCTGGCAGCAGTCTGCTTGGCATAAGAGTCTGCTGCACATGATTCTTTTGTTAATTCAAGGAAAACTTTCTAGTTTGAGTAATTATTTTCATTCATGTGGCCTTGTGTAAAGTGTTCCAGGAAATGAAGGMGTATTGCTCAGAGTAAAATAAAAGGCTGTCCTTAGCATTTTTTAATTAAGAGGGAAGCACATACAAAAGTACATAAAATTAGAAAAAGAAAAGTAGAGCAGGTTATTCAAGTCAGGGTCTCTTGTAGTTGGAGACCTGTTGTCCTGCAAGGCTGCTTTTAMAATCTGCCCAAATGCAAATATTTCTGCAATGCTCAGGCATTGGTCAGGGTCTGATTCTGAATCTTCTGGCTTCTGTTCATTTAAGATACAGTATCTAACCTTAATTATTTTATCTTATTAATAATGTGTTGTTCTTTACATAGTGATATTTTCTCAGCCTCAAATAGTGTTTATGTTCCTTAAATCATTCTTTTAAGGCCATAGCTGAAATGGATGATTGATTGTCTGGTTTTCACTGGGACAGTCTCAGGAGAAAAACAAAGCCCTTTTAATTCCAAGAGGATGGATACCAGATTTGGTATCCAAAGCCACTTCCAGATTTGAAAATGCTTTGTTCTAGGTCTGATTCAGCAAAGTACTTCATTGTGAGACACATTTTAAACTCAGGGATGTCATCAGGTTGCCTGCAGCATGGCTGCTGGTCAGCTCCTTGAGTACATTGCTGAATCACAGGATTCACACTTAATTCTTACTTATTATCAGAGGGAATACTAATAATGCACAGTAATTTTTGTCTGAGTCACAGTGGCAGGAGTAYAAGCCTGGAATGGAGATTTTTCTAATAATTCTTCTGCCATGGCACAAGCAAAGACTGTTCTTGATTCTACTGTACTGCTCCTATCAGCCTATGGGCTGAGTGGTATGTTTTAGAAATTTAGATGAACAAATAGTTGTATTGCATTCATTGGTTTCTTTGACTTAATTGATAGTGAGGAGCCTGGGGATAACTGGGAAAACAGCAAAGAAAATGAAGAGTCCTTGTGTTAAAATAGTGATTTTCACATACAGATTTCAGATGTCAGACAGTGTAACGGAAAAATAGTTTATAAACCCATTCAGTGTAGGAAACTTGGCAGAAATCTTGCAAAAGCCATTAATCATTAGCCATGCAGATGTTATGGCTAGCAAGGCCAGTTATGACTATGAAAGTTCTCAGTRTTTTGCCAAATCCAGGATTCATACAGTAGATTGACTTGCTGGCATTCAGCAGTCTGTATTACCAAGGTCAGTGGAAAGAAATCAGTGCCTCATACCTTCCTCCACCTCAGTTGAATGTCATTTACTGGACTAAAYAGCACATTTATTAGAAAAATATCAGTGTACTTTGAGCTCATTGATGCATTAGTGTTGTCAGAGCCATCCATCATTCCATTCCATCTCCATATCCAATGACTGTTTGACCCACTCATCCTTGGGAGAGATGTGCCAGTAAAACACTTTCAGTCTCATCTTGTGGCATAAACRTGCTTGTCTGGGGGGAGGCAGGCTTTTGGTTTGGTTTTTTCCCTAAGGAAAATTCAGTTCCGTGGTGGCTAAAATGAACTGGGTACTGGCAGTCCTTTACAGACTTAAATAGAAAATATTGAACTGAAAGGGTTATGTAAATGCAGTCCTGAAAGGGTTATATAAAAGCAAAACCGTTCAGCTGTATGCTTGGTGTTTACTGTTGGTGAGGATGTTCCCTGTTTTTTCCATCTCCAAGAAGAAGAACCAGTAAAGAGTCTGTGATGGCTGTGGAAGTGAAACCTGCTGCTCTTCCTGGGAAGCAAGTGGGGAAAGAGCACAGTCCCCTTAAGCCTTTGGTCCAGGCCAAGGCCCTCTGTGAGGGTCAGTCACATTCTGGTTGAGTGTGTCATGAAGAAAAAGTGCCAAATGTGGCATCCAGCAGGGAGAGTGCGACCCCTGTGGTGGGAGCACTCCTGAAAGACACACCCTCTTCCTTGGCTGAGGAAGGTGTGTCCTCCTTAGGTTTGCATGTGTTTGCTGCCAGCAAATCCTTCTCCAGYTTTCTCCAGTGCTTTCCAAGCCTGCTTCATTTTCTGTTTTGCCCATTTATTAGTATGACTGCTCTTGTTATTATGCTTGAAGAGTGTGTAGTGGATAATTTGATTGTGCGGGTGCTGTATGACAACATGGTTTCCCACCGCTGCGGCTGATTCCTGAGTTTTTACTTTGCCATGATAAAATATTGCTTTGCAGCTAAGCTTATTCCTCTGTGTAAGCCTTTTTTCCCCATCTCAGATGTGTTTGCCAGTCACATTGCTAATCTATGTATTTTTTTTCTTTTTGGTGCAGAGGTTCATCTGCATTTCTTTCAAACAGCAGATTTGCCACCTTTGACTGTGACATAAAGATGCTTAAACTGTAGAAATGTTTTCATTTGCAGTGTGCAGGATTTTTGTTTGGTTGGTTTGGTTTTTTGTGTGTGCTTCAGTGCATTCTGGTTTAGCTTCCTTAAAGCTATTGCTTCTTATATCATACCCTTGTCATCCATTGCAATCCACCCCTCCTCTCCTCAGTCATTGCCAGAACTCTTATTTTTTTGCGTGTGCCACTTTATTACAAATGTTTAACYCTGCTGGAGTGCCCTTCTTAGGCAAAATCTCCATCACTTCCACTGGGACAGTTGCCTTCAAAGTGAAGATTAGGACTGGGTGAAGTTTAGACTTAGTCTCTGAACAAAATGTTTACTGTAGTCATCTTTCAGTACATAAGAACTGGGCTCCAGTATTTTTGTTTTACTGGTATTTCTGTTGAGCCAGTGGAACAAGGTGCAAAGACACCATGTGTGGAGTGGTGATGTACCCACTCCCTACCTGGCTAAGGAATGCTGCATTTAGGAGGCTTGTGTTCTGAATGGCTCAGCTGAAGAGCACTGAATTCTTTTGGCAGTCAGAATATGCCTTGATGCCATTGGTATTGTTTGCTTGCACTACAGRAAGAGGGACAGGAGGATACATAGAGAAAAGCAGTATAGCAGTATCTAGCTATTTAATTTCTGTGTGACRAGGATGACATCAGCCCAGTGGCCATGCTCTGTACTTCCTGGGGATTGCAAGTCAGTCACTACATGTAAAAACATAAAGGAGCAACATTACTGTAGGTGTAGATTTCTTGTTTGATTGCCTGTAGATTTTAGAATGGCAGTTGCTTTTATGAGTCAGTATTAGCATATGTAAATATTTAAATAATGAGAAATACTTATTCTCATTTCTCATGAGAAATAATTATTCTAAAAACAGTCAAATTCATCAGAGCAAAAAGATGCCTCCATGGACTTCAGATCTGAAGAAATTCAGAGTTGGCCCAATGCTAGTTGTAACAAGCTTGAGAAAAAACTCAGAAAAAAATTTTAAAAAAACTATTTTACAGATTAGTGCAGCAAGATATGCCACATTCTGCAGTCATTCTCTTAATATATTCCAATATAGGATGATTTCAAGGAGATAGGAATCATTATCTTCCGCAGGACATKAAAAAAAGATCAAGCTATTAATGATTAACAGAGTAGGTATAAAAAAAAMCACCTAGGTATTTGCCTCTGAAAATAAAGTGGCAGAGTATAAGAGTAGCCTTTTTAGTTTCAAATTAAYTTAATTAGCACCTAATCTAGAGTCACAGAAACACACCAAGTGTTCTTTGACTTCAGCTACTTCACCTGCAGCTTTGTACATGACTGGCCATTTTGAAGACCAGACCTTCAAGATCTGGGAGTATTAATAGGTCTGTTGCTGATTTCCACATGCTGGCTTGGTGACAGCAGTGAGATTTTGGTCATTTGACAAAGAGCAAGTGTTGTAAGCTGGCACAGTTAAAAAACCAGCCTCTTCTGAAACTTGCAAAACCCTTTGCAGGCATTATCTCTAGTTTAGGCTGCATGTAGAAGAAAAAAGTATAAAAGTACATAGAAATGTATAACTATGTATGTTTTAAATATCAGCAACACATAAAGGTGATTTTGCTGTTGTGTACAAATCATGAAGACAAGAATTTACATGAAATCATCTCATTTCAGTGCTCACTTTATATGTGTACAGCTCACATTTTTCTTAGAAAACCTTATATATTGAAAAGAAACTAGTATTTAACACTTTAAAGCAGATTTCTAGAGGGATGCCTTGCTGCATGCTCACATCTTTCTCCCTTTCCATTCCATCATTCATATTAAAATGTTGTAGGCCACGTGACTGCCTGCCTGTAAGTGCTTTAAATAATTTTGCTATAAAACCCAAACAAATTACTTCAGATTTACTTGCAGCCACGAAGATGGAGTTCCGTGTCCAGGAGGGCACATGCCCTTTTGCAGCAGAACCATTAGACACAAAGCAACGTGAATCTGGGAAGGACAGTAAGACTGTTGAGCAACCTAAACACGATGCCTTAGTTCCACAGTCAGCAAAAACAGAGGCTGCAGATAAAAAGGATTCCGAGAGCAAAGACAAAGTGCTTTCACCTCCATCAGAATGGATGTTGAAAACTGATTCACAGATGAAAGGGGAAGCCAGTTTTGCAGAACCTGCTGTTAAGCCTCCTGCTCCTCATGAACAAGAGCACTTGTCATCTCAGCTGCCTGAAGTGAGCAGGGCGGAAGAAAGGACTGCAGGTGTGCCCTCATCAACCAATCAAGTTATGGCTATCAAATTTCCAGACAACCTCAAAGATATCCAGGGTGGTGCCATCAGCTATGGGGAAAGTTCTCTATTGCTACCAGAACACAAGGCAGAAGCAGCCAAAAGTGAACTTCCTTCAGGCCCATCTCCTGCTCTCCCCCAGGAGCTTTCACTCAAAGACAGTTTCAAATCACATCAGGAACCTACTGACCAACYGTTTGCCAAAGATCTCAGTAAAGAGGAACAGATCCACAGAGACAGGACATTATCTCTCCAAGAAGTCTCAGCAGTAACTGTAGATGGATTGAAAACTCCAAGCACCCCAAAAATCCCTCCATGGGGAGAGGAAAAGGACATGACTAAGGATGAGAGTGATGAGGAAGAAAGGTACGACTTCTATGATAAAGGGGAGGCTCAAATATTAGATGATGGTAAAATGACCACAAAATCAGAAGTTAAGACACCTTCTCCAGACAAAACAGACTTTAAAAAGGATGGTGAAGCTAAAAAGTCACCTGATACTCTCAAAGCAGAAAAAGAAACGGACCAAACTGGCCTCTCAACAGCAGCAGATGTGAAAAAGGAGGCGGAGCAAAGCGCACAGGTACCACCAGCTAAGTTAAGCCATGAACTGAGTCATGAGAAAACAGCAGAGCACCCTGATACCACTCAGTTATCCAGAGTAACAGAGAAAGCCCCTGAGGCACCAGGTTTAACCACTGAGAAGACTCCTACTGTAGAAGCTTCTCAAGAGAAAGATGTTAAAAAAGATACTGAGGAGGATAAGACAAGTCTTGCAGCTCCTCATCAAATGAAGGAAGAGGAGGATCAGTCAGGAATGTCCAAGTATTTTGAAACCTCTGCTCTGAAAGAGGAAGCCTTCAAAGCAGATGGTCTGAAACAAAGCAGTGATTACTATGAGCTAAGTGACACTAAAGAGAGTAAATATGAGCCTTATCAGAGAGGTCCTCTAATACCTGAAGATGAAGAGGAGGAGGAAGAGGAAGAATTAAATCAGCAGCAGAATGTGCATGCTCGTGAAATGGGGTACAGTACCCTGGCTCAGAGCTATACACCAGACACATCTGAAGAACCCAGTTCTCCAACAGAAAGAATGTTCACTATTGACCCCAAAGTCTACGGGGATAAGAGAGAACTTCACAGTAAAAATAAAGATGACCTAACTCTGAGCAGGAGCYTGGGACTTGGGGGGAGATCTGCAATTGAACAGAGAAGTATGTCTATTAACTTGCCCATGTCCTGTCTGGACTCAATAGCKCTAGGATTTAGTTTTGGTCGTGCACACGATCTTTCTCCCCTCGCTTCAGATATTCTAACTAACACCAGTGGAAGTATGGATGAAGGTGATGACTACTTGCCAGCAACCACACCAGCATTGGAGAAGGCCCCCTGCTTCCCCATTGAAAGTAGAGAGGAAGATGAGCACACAGAAGAAGAAAAAGTGACGGTAGAAGAAAAAGTCCAGCCTGAGACCTTGGCTGAACCATCTCTCCAGGCCAAAGATTACTACAAAAATGGGGCTGTCCTGGCTCCTGACCTGCCTGAAATGTTAGACTTGGCAGGGACAAGATCTAGATTAGCCTCTGTGAGTGCGGATGCTGAGGTGGCACAGAAGAAGCCAGTTCCTTCTGACACTGTTGTGGAAGACAGCAGCACAGCCCTGCCACCTGTGACAAATGAAAACCATGTAATTCTGAAAGCTGAAAGCCAGCTGGAAGACTTGGGCTACTGTGTTTTCAATAAGTACACAGTACCACTCCCCTCTCCAGTTCAGGACAGTGAGAATTTAACAAGTGAAACCTGTCCCTTCTACGAAGGCACAGACGAAAAACTGAGACGTGGCCTCGCTCCTGACTTGTCTTTGATAGAAGTGAAGCTGGCAGCTGCTGAAAAATCAAAAGAAGACTTCCTCAGTGGAAGAGATTTAGGTCAGCATGGTGAGTCCACTCTGCTGAGGGACTTTGAGGAGGAGAAAAAAGAGAAACTGGATACTGTGCTAGAAAAAAGTGAAGATCAAGTTGACTCTAAAGAGGTCTGTCCTATTAAAGGAGCAGAACCAGAGAAGACAAGAGCTGAGGCAGTGTTAGAAAGGAAAGAAGAAAGTGTGGCTAGTAAAGTTCATTTACCTGCCGATACAATGTATGACAGAATTTCTGCTTCAGAGATAGCAATAGAAAAGGATTCTATTTGTTTGTTGTTGGAGAAGGAGAAGACTCTTAGTGTTGTTCATGAAATAGCTGAGATAGCTGATATAGAAGCTCCAATCAAACCAGATTACAATGCTATTAAGCACGATATGGAGGTAGCTGCAAGGAGAGCTGACCAAGAATATCAGAGTAAGTTAGACACTAAGATCAGTGAGGTTGTTTCTCTTCCATTAGGGAAGGACAAAGCCTCTCTTAAAAAAGAAGAACCTGAACCCAAAGACACTCAGCAGAAAGAGGAGACCATCTTCTCCAGAGAAGCAAAGGATGCAGATGTACTTTCCAAGACTGAGCCTAGTTACGCAAAGGACAGCACCAAACTGTCGGAAATTGAAATTAAGGAAAAAGTAACTAAGCCAGATCTGGTACACCAAGAGGCAGTTGATAAGGAGGAATCTTACGAATCTAGTGGAGAGCATGATCAAGCCCAAGAAAGTTTGAATGGAGAATCTGTGAAACCAGAGGATATCAAAGCAGAACATCCAAAACCTCCTGTGTCTGGGGCAGAGATGCCTACACAATTACCAGCTAATGGGGCTTCTGTGGAGCCCCTCTTTCCAAAGTCTGAGCCTCTCCGGGAGGACCCTGCTGAGATTCAGATGGAGAGCATACCACAACTTGTAGAAGGAGCTGAAGAGACTCTTGATAGAGCTGTGAAGCCTACAGAAACCCAAAAGCTGCTGCCATGTGAACTGGCAGCTGGGGCCCTGAAAGAGGAAGAATACGAGGAAGAAGAGGTGGAAGCAGGGCAAGAAGCAAAAGAAGAGGATAAACAGCATCTTGTATCAGAAATGCCCCCAGACTTTGGTGAGCCTGCTGCAGAGGAAATGGGAGCCAAGGGTAGCCCAGAAGCCCTGCCTGAGCTGAAGGGCATTATTGAATCCGTGGTGACAGTGGAGGATGACTTTATCACAGTGGTGCAGACAACAGTTGATGAGGGTGAATCTGCTTCTCACAGCGTGCGCTTCGCTGCCACTCAGCAGGAAGACATTGAAACAGGAGACTCCCAGGCTGAGGAGGAGCTGGATGTTGAAGAAGTGGAAGTTGAGCCCAAGGAAGGCTCCCGAGAGGCTCCTGCTTCACCCCAGAGAGAAGAAATCCTGCTCACTAACTACARAACAGAGACGTGTGATGATTACAAAGATGAAACAACAATTGATGATTCCATCATGGACACAGACAGTCTCTGGGCAGACACTCAAGGTGTGCATTATCCTTTCTGTTTTGTCTGTTGAATATTTTTGCTTCCAAATCATAATGATTGAAAAGCAAAATTATTACAGTTATAATAGTAATCTCAGCATGTTTCAGAAAAATGGTAAAAATAGTTTGCCTTTTTTAAAATTAATCGTCTGCTCTGACTTCAACTATTTTTTCTCTGCTCCTCTGAAGTATTGTTAACATTTGTTACTAATCTTTTGTTTGTTGTTGTAATTTCCTCTGATCCTACAGATGATGATAGGAGCATCATGACTGAACAGTTAGAGACTGTTCCTAAAGAGGAGAAAGCAGAGAGAGAATTGCGAAGATCATCTCTTGATAAGCATAAAAAAGAGAAACCTTTTAAAACTGGGAGAGGCAGGATTTCTACTCCTGAAAGGAAAATAGCTAAAAAGGAACCTAGCACACTCTCCAGAGATGAAGTGAGAAGGAAAAAAGGTTCATTTCACACTCCTATTACAATTTTTTTTAATTTTCTTACTGTTTTACAGTACTGTCTGGTTACTCTGCTGTAGATTATGTGCACCATGGCATTATTAATGATRGTGTTTTATAATGAGATTTTGTACAACTTTGTGAGAAGCCATGTCCAAGGCTCACTGCTCCACTAGTCCTGTTTCATTGTGGACATCCCCACTGATTACTGGGTAATGCTTCTGAGCCAATGCACCAGTGCTCCCCCTCTTCCAGCATAGGATTTGTTCCCCTCGGAAGAAGCAACGTGTTGGGTTGGAGTTGTGGGGCAGTGGGCCTGACACTTGACATATTGATCATATGAAATGGTTTGCTGGGTTTTTTTCTGATTCTGTGTTTTTGTGTTCTTTTTGTCTATAGCAGTGTATAAGAAAGCTGAACTTGCTAAAAAAACTGAAGTTCAGGGCCACTCTCCCTCCAGGAAAATAATTTTAAAACCTGCTATCAAATATACTAGACCAACTCATCTCTCCTGTGTTAAACGGAAGCAGACAGGTGACTGCGTTCTGTTCAGTTATGCAATGTGGCTGGCAAACATAGACATTTTCTTTTGCAAATCTCATAGCTCTAGCAACTTCTCTATTTTTTTTTTCTTCCAAGAGTGTCAATCTTCACAAATAGTATTGCTTTTTTAGTGTTTTGTACCATTTTTCTTTTATTCTTTCTTTCTTTCCTGGTATTTGTTTGTTTGTTTGATGGAGGCCATGATCATGTATGCTTGTCATTGCTTGGGCCTCCAAGTGCTGTGGTTGTAACTTGGCATCGTGCTTAGAGTGTGGTGTTCTAGGAATCTCTACTCATCTTTAATTTGTGGATGATTTTTTTGTTTATTTTAAATTTTTTTTTAATTATGCTTTTTTTTTTTTCTGGTGGGAAAATGTTGGCAACTTAAACCATGGTATGCATTTCCATTATTCTGCTTTTTTACTCTCATGCATAATAAGAAGTGTTTCAGACTTATATTTTGTTTATTGATGTTATCTGCATTGACAATTCCCWATCTGTCACTGATGTTTATGCTGTACAGTCAAAATCCACAGGGAGAATCCAGCCACATGCAGCATGGAGCTGAGAGAGAAGAAATCTGGGCTCACACTGCGAAATGCATTCCAAGCAAAAATCTTAATATTTGGTTGAGGAAGATGAAAGGAAGAAAGAAATGATTCCTGTTATGACTTCATAGGTGTATCATTATTTAGAGGACCAAAATAATTATTCCAGCATTTTCACATATTATTCATGGTTCCTGTGGGTTCCAGGTGGAAGGATGAACATCTTGACTTTCATTGTGATCTTAAAACTGCTAAAAGAGGCCAGGTTTTCTGCTGTGTAACATGGTCACATGCTGTAGTGTGGTTGTTGGGAACTTRGGCTAATAAGAGAAAAACCAGGTAGAGCAATGCAGAAGTGCACAGGCATCTTCTCACAGCTTAGAAATTAACAGGAAGATTCATTACCCATCATGTGGTTAAGCAGAGCAATACCAAAAGTGTCTCCAGGCAGTCATTCCCCTGCAGTTTTGCACCAATCCTTCTTGTGGTGAATGCTGACCAGCCCCAGCAGGGAGGTGTGAGCAATGAAAATGCAGTAAGAGGATGATTTAGAGCAGGWTTGGTCTCATGCCTCTACTGTATGAAGTGTGGATTGTATCCTGACTRTGTTCCATTGGGACACCAGAACAAGCCCATCCCCTTGCTCCTGTGACAGAATCTCATCCTTTTACTTCCCCCCCTCAGGAGGAATGGAACCAGGAAAGGAAAGGCTGCTTCAGKCCCCTCTGTGTTGCACTGATGGCTCCTCCTCAGTTTGCAGTCTCTGGGCTGTCCTAACTTGCMCTCTGAACCAGATCTACCCAAAAGGGAGGAATTTTAAAACAGAGTTAAAGCATTTCCTCTTGCTGTCTCTTGCTGCTTGCTGAAGCACAGCTTGATAGCTCAGAAGTTACAACCCATAATTGTCATGTTCTTTCAAAAGCCCCAGGGGATTCAATAAGCTGTGGACATGGGTGGGGGAAAGGCATTGGCTTTGTAGGGTTCTCAGCTTCATCTACACTGCTACATCTGTGTGGTCAGAGCTGTCATGCCCTCAGCTACCAGGGCATTACAGCTCTGATCTCAGGCTACTCACTCTACCACTGCCTGCTCTGAACTGTTCTGAGCCTTAGGAGCCCAAAAAGAACTGAGTCATACCAGTGGACTTGGATAAAATCTGCCCTGTGCCTGAAACTTGTGCTGCCTTGGCAAATCTCAGAGGTTTTTCTCTCTCACTGCAATGCACAGTGAAGCAGATGTATTCAAAGATGTAGTCAAAGTGAGAAATATAATACAACAACTACCTCCCTTGCTTAAGTCCTCCCCTATTTAAGTCCTGAGGTGGAAAGCAACCAAAATGATGGACCCAAACTGATCATAAAACTTTCAGAAATGTGGCTTGAACTTTGAGCTTTAAAGCAGAGGAGCTGAAACCATGCCAGAAAGTGACCAAAAATATTTCCTAGAATGTTTCAGCACACTCACTGTTGCTGGAAAAATTACAGTATGCCTTATTTTCTTCTACCTCCCATTTTTATACTTCCTTATGGGACCTGGGGGGAGACCATGAGAAAGACTGCAATGCTGTGTGATATTCTAAGAGTGCAGGTGATTATGTGTTATCTTCCATATCCCTGAGCTTGATTGTGTCATGCAGGTCTCCCCAGGCTCTGGAATCTAGAGGGACATTGTCTCTCTCCCATTTTCTTATGTGAAATAGAGCAGTATTTCTTGAAGCTAGTTTTGACTGTCAGTGCATCCTGTTTGGAGTGGTCTTGTCAGCTTTAGTGATGAAGCCTGGGTAATGAAGCCCACARAAGTTCTTGGCAGTGTAGTCCACAGAGCTTTGAGTGTGTTGCATTCAGTTAAAATCTCCACGCTGCATTTACCATGACTTCAAAATGAAACATGTCCASTCATAAGATACAAATATCTACCAAAAGAAGTTAATATCTGCTTTTATGCTTTGCACAATGGCYCAGAAAAGTGTGTTTTTCCCTTAATGCCCCTCAATACCTGAAAAAAAATTCCCACATCACTGGTAAGCACTGGGAAGTACCAGTAACTTAAACCACCATATCCATGAGGCAGGGACTGGTTTTTGAGAGACTTGTCTTTGCCATTTGAAAAAGAAATTGCAAGGCCAGCCCTGATAAAAGAGTTGGGAGGTCTTTGCCTTGGCTGGTGGAGCTCCATGAGTGAAACCCCCAGCCTGGCCTGGGTTTTGGTGGCTGTGAGATGCTACTGCAGGTGTGTTAGCAGAGGAGTGTTTTAGGAGGCAAGGCCAGGACGGTGACCTGGCCATGATATGCTTCTGTTTCTTGTTTTCATTTCTGGGGTCAYCCCTTGAGCTGAAACACCTTTGTAGGGCCTGTAGAAATCATGTGTTCAGATGGAGGAGTTGTGGTTGTTACCAGGCACATTGGCACAAGCGACTCAGCTTTTTTTCCAGCTCCCAGTGGTGATTGGTTAGGGTTGAATGCCAAGGGAAGGAGGAAAAAAGCTGTTYGTGGTTAACTAGAAGAAATGGAAACCAGACCCAAACCAGCAGTAACAGCTGTGGTAAAGTGTGACATGGGAAGGCTCTGTTGTGCTCACCTCTTAAAAATTCAGAAGAACTGAAGTATGCAGTTACATTTCTTTTCCTCCTCACAAGGTCTCTCTCCTACACCTTGGACTAGAGTGGGTAGTGAGACAGAAAACCAGGGATAACCTCCCCATGCCTGGGAACTGCATAAAAGAAAGGAAAAATTAACCTGACCTTTCCTGTRTGAGGAATTAGGGTTGGTTTAAAGTTGGAAAACAGTTGGGTTTATAGCAGAAGGTTGTCATTTGTGATTGTTGTCCTACTTCTGCTTTTACCCAGGGCATCCTGGGAGGGGTGCCAGAAGATTTCACGTTAGTTGTTARGTGGCACATCACTTCCTAAGCAGCAGCCTTAGGGTCAAGCTAATAACCTGCTTTCCAAAAAGCTGCCCCATTCAAAAACCAGTGTGGATGGATTTGAAATCCAAGAGAAAGATCTTACCTCAAACCATGTTGTATCAAATAAATGAAATGCTGAGTTAGCATTCTTGATGTCCCAGATAAACCTTGAATTTCTAAATTCTTGAGAGCTTAGTTGACCATGACATACTGACCTTATTGAMGCAATTAGGATGAAAATTCAACAGTGAATCTCTCTCTATCCATTATGAATGTTGGCTAATATTTTGAAAGTGGTGACTATAGAGACTTCTCTTAAAATTTTAATTTGTGGATGATTTAAAGGAGCTTGATTTTAGAGGACAGCCCTGAAAATCAGGATGCTAAGTTTTCTGAGGATTGAACAGAAACTTATATTGGTCAGCTATTTCTGGAACTTTTTTCGTTTATAGCTTTTAGGAACATRAATACAAAATTTCATTTTGTTCAAAACACATAGAATACCATTTTACCTCAAGTAAGATGAATGCAGAAAAATTTTAAGGCAAGTAAATGTCTGCATACAGTTCAGGGTATTTCACAAAGTACTTGCTTTGCACAGTAGTTTCAAGGCATTTAATTGGTGGTCTAACAAGTGTACTGAATGGAAATGCTTATTATTACTGTCTTTAACTGTCAAGTCTTTCTTTGGATTTCTCAGCAGCAGGTGGTGAAACAAACCAGGCTCCTGCTGTATTTAAACAAGCAAAGGAAAAACTCTCAGTGAGTAAAAKAATCTTATTGTTGATCTTTATAATYTCCTTTTGCCCTTATTTCACATCTTTTTGTCTTAATTCAGTAAGTAAGTGTGTGTTCCATTTAAAATTTGTTCACCGTATTCATTATTCATTTAAAAGGATAATTAAAATCACCTTTCCTGAATAGCCTTAGAAGTCTAGTCTCAGGTGGTGGATGGTGACAGTTTGCAGACCCACAGAGGGCACACACACTCCAAACCACAGGACTTGAAGTCTGGGCAGTATTTTGAGCCAGGGCGTTCTGTGGGATAAGCTGCATATCGTGGCCCTTCCTGCAGCACCCAGCTTGCATTGTCACCTTGCTGAACTGCTGGGTGTTACAAAACCTCAGGAGGCAGAAGTCCTCCCCCAGGACTGCTGGGTTATCTCCTGGTGTGCCATTCCACAGCCTAGTGTTCTGCAGGGGCCATGCCTGTGTAGGAGTTACCAGCCAGTAGAATTTACATTTACTGCTTTCAGTATGGCCACTGTCTGTGCTATAATCTGTCAGATTACAACCTTGCCTTGCCTTGCCTTCAGCTGCTCTACAGCCTTTTCTGCTTCCTGTGTCTGGCTCTCTTAAGGAAAGAGTCCCTTGCTCCTTGCTGACCCTGCACTGTTTCTGTCCCATCCCTCCAAAATCCCCAGGAAACCAACCTCTACTCACTCTCCCCTATGCAATTATTTTAGCCATGACAGTGACACATGCTAGTTCACAGCTGCAGCACAAGACTTTTTCATTGTTATCACAGAATCATAGGATATGTTGAGATGGAAGGGACCCATCAGGATCATTGAGTCCAACTCCTGGCCCTTAGCAGGACCAGCCCCCAGCAATAACAACTAAAATTTTCTTTAGAATTTTTCTACATTTCCTAATCTATTTCTTAGTATATTCCATGGGTGATTTCTTTCATTTGTTAAACCAGACTCTCAGTTCTTTGGGGAGCAAAAAGCTGTGTCACATGAAGTGCTACACACTGTTTATGAATTGTAAGAAACTGGTAGTGCTGAGAGCACTTTTGGAGGCTTTGGAGGAACCATGGTTTTTCAGGTCTGACCCATTCCAGCTCAGAACTGGGAAACTATTAGAGCTTCTTTACAAGTGACTAAGATCTGGGCAGGTTTGTGGGCTGAGTCTGAGCATGTTTTATTACTGTCTTTTTTTGACAGACCATCATCACTTGCACAAGAGAAGCCAATACTTGCCCATTTTCAGTGTTCATGGAGTGCTCTAGTACAAGCACTGCCAAATCATTCTGTGAAATTATCTTTCTATATACCTTTCCTATCCCTGCCCCGTATTTTATAGCACACATTAGAAAGCTGTCCCCTGCTTACTTTCTCTCTCTGTTGCCTTATCTCTCTGGTTGCCACACTCACACACCTTTGGACATTTTCTGTGCCTTGCCTTTGCTTTTATRAAGACCTCTCCCTATTTTTTGTCATTTTGTTTCTTTGTGGTTTTCAGCTTTTATGTCCTTCAAGTACAGCCTTTTCCTCTTCACTGGTAATGATAGATCATCCAGCCTGGTCAGTTTTGATATTCATGTTCWGACTGCAGTTTACATAGGACAAGTTCAGGAAAAGCTAAACAGTTCCATCTGCTGGAAGCAGCTGTGTACCTGCAATTCACAGTGTGGTGGTGGAAACCTGTGCCATGTGTTAGGAACACCTTGAAATAAAGTGAGGGTTCTACATCTCCACTTCAGCAATCCCTGAGAGTCACATAGATCTTTGTCCTCTGGGCAGCTGACCCTTCCAGCAGCATTAATTAAAACAGAGGTCAGAGATAAAGTATTGCTGACAGATACTGAGTTTTCCTATAGGGGTTAAGACACGTTTTTTTTGCTTGCTCAACCAGCTCTGGGCAGATTCTGCTGCTATTCCTGATGCTATAAAGTGCCTTGTTACCTAAGTAACATGGAGGGACYCTAAACTGTGATAACCAGAGCTGTGCAGTAGCTCAAGGCCATGCCTTTTCCCCATCTGTTCCATTGACAGATCTCATGCTGTCCATCTTTAGCATCCACACTAGATACATGTATTCACAGAGGACACTGAGCCATATGAGTGAATCTTTGCACTGTGACTAGAACTTTAATCTGCAAGAGTTTTTTCAGTTTCATTGTAGKGGTAATTTCTTGCATGCAAGTTGAAAATGGTTAAAACCACAGAATGAAGATTYGGGCCTCAAACAATGTGTGGTTAGTTCTATCTCTAGTTCAGAAAGCCAGGTGAAAGCTGCTTGCAGAATGTCTGCTTCTTGGGGCCATCCAGCATAGATACTCTACTTCCATAGTTTCAGCATCAATAAATACCTTCAAGGATTTCTAAATGTGATCYAAAGTTTCACAAATGGGTGAGGCCCATAAACTGAACTATGACAAACCAGTCAAAGTCTGGAAAAGCCTTTGATTTGGCAGAAACTCATATTCTRTAGTTTCTGTGTAAAATAATTATTCATTGGTTTTCTTCTGTTTGTTCTCAAACAGTAACGTAAGTATTAAAAAAGAAAGAGGCGTAAATATGCTGCAGAACTCATTATGGGAATATGTTCTTGCTAGTAAAGCACTTCCATCCTAATTTCTTGTCTTGCTGCTTGGTCTGGAGGAGGACATCCAAGAGACCTCCTCTCAGCTGTACTGTGGGACTGGAATTGCTTGATACACAGTTCTGCAACTCAATCACATGGGTGATGTCACAGATGACATTCAGCACACCAGCCTCAGTTTTCCACAGGCTGAGCATATAGCCTAAGAGCTGGACAGCCCATTTTTTCCTCATTTTCTAACAAGACAACTTCAAAGCAGCTCATGTACCTTCTCTGAACATTGGGAAAGTCTAGGGGATTGATTGAGATCAAATGCCAAGTTCAGTGCTAATGTTCAGTGCAAATCCCAGGAGCACAGGCCCATTGGGATTGTTCCTGTGAGGAATTTCATGCTAGTATTACTACAGAGAGCATCAGGACTACCAAGGTAACACCTTTGCAACTGCTCTTTGTAATATCAGTTACACCTATGGAAGAAAAAAGGTGTTTCTTGAGAAAGTAGCCCTATTCTGTTTCAAGGAGATTCCTTTTTGTAAAGCAGTAAGATGCTCCTAAGTATTAACAAAGATTTTCTGTCTGTCCTGTTGGTGTTTAATTGTTCTTTCAATGGGATATGATCATTATTTGGTATCAAACAAGTATTTGTTCACAGTAACACACAGTGTCAGCCTTTTAACCATGTATTCTTTCCTCATCCCAGGACTGCATATTGCCAATATAAATTTATGAATTTCTGTGGAGTGACACCAAATGCACAGAGCACTATCTGGGGTGTGTTAGAGATTTTGTCTATASACAGTGGCAAAAGAAGGAATTACTGTTGTCCTCCTGCTGTTGTGGGAATACTGGTGTAACTTTGCTTCTAAGATTCCCACTGTTTTATTCTTGATTTTAGCCTGGAGGGATATATTTTGACTTTAAAGGGCTGGGGTCCCCTGGTGCTCCTGTAGCTTTGCACTTGTTTCTAATGCAGCAGTTGTACCAGTTAAATGCCACACCTGGCACCAGTTTTTTTCCTAATAACACAAGAACAAAATAGCATCTGCAGAAAAAGGCAKATTCCTAGAATTGGTAACTCTGTCCAGACCAAGGTGGTTTCAGTCAAACAACACAAAACTGAAACTTCCATGATTGTCAGATCTGCATAGACCATTACCAGACACAGGAAAAGTATTATTCATAGCTTGGCTTTTTTTTATTTTTTTGGTCCATGTTGCATGTGTTTTCATTTTGTCCAGCTTCATGTTGTGTTTTGTTTGTTTTCTCATGACTAGACTGCCTCTTTGTCAAAGATTCCTGCCTCAAAGTCTAGAGCAAAGTCATTGCTTCCTCCAAGACCCAGCTCAGCTTGCTCATTAACCACTAAAGGGGCCACATGTCTGGATACAGACAGTTTTTTTGTTCGGCCCTCCTCTGCAGGCCCAAGAGACTCAAAATCAGATGCTAAGGTAAGGTAGCAGAGTTGGTGGAGAGAGTCAGAGATGCACAGGTGAACTCCATGAAACACATTATCTACCCACTGAATTTGAGTAACTCTTTGTGAAGCTTCTGTGGGATTACTTACATCCAATGGCAGGAAAACTGATTAGCAGGCTACAAGATGGATAAAAATGGAGATACTCCACAGGAAATSTAAGTGAAGTTATAACTAGAAAGACGTATCTTCTTTCTGTTGATCATATGGATGCTACTTCATTAACTGCCAAGAAGTTACAGCCATTTGCAAGTGGGTAGGTGGTAAAGAGCAGCAGGACTGATTTGCCATCCMAGTTTAAAAAACTGTAATTTTTGACCTGTTAATATTTTTCAAAATCAAGTTCAGCCTCCAGCATGGGAGGGTACAATTCTAATTACCAGCAGCAGGGGATAGAATAGGGCAGAATCCAAATGCTCAAGGACCAAATTTAGTTAATGCATAGGACTTTGAGAAGAAGTTTCAGTATAAATTTAAAAAGATGATTGGCAATCCATTCCAGCTTCTCCATATTTCCATKTAACTTGTGTTTCAAATGTACATTWTGGTGACTTAACTATACCCATTTAAAAATTGGTTTTGCCATTGACKTACGTTTTTTGTTTAATGTCATACTTGGTGTGTCTTTTACTGGTTGGGACCATGATCATTTGTCTTTAGGAAGAATGTCTGCTTATGCTGGTCTGTCTTTGGCTGCACATCCCATAAGCTCAAAAATATTCTAACATACATGTCCATTGCCTTAAYGGTAAAGAGGAGTCTGGTAAAGAGAAGGTATGCAGTGATTTCAAAAAGTAAACATTTTATTATAGAAGGAATTAAAACAAAAGGATTTATAATCCCACACCCAAGGGAAAAAAAAAAAACCAGAAAAAACCAACAAAACCTGTAGCTAAAAATTTATCTCCATTAGTAATTTACAAGTTAGTGTTTGAATATGCAAAAATCACACAACACTTACCAATCTAGTGTCTGGACGCCAGTAGTGCAGTTACTTTGCAGGTCAATTCACATAGGAATTTCACACCTGAGCACTAGAGAGTTCTTTTACTTTCAATTTGCACTTAAAAGCCCCACTTTTTTTTCCTTAATAAGAGCCAGCTGTGGGATCCACCCATATTTAGATCCAAGAATATCCCTAGATGTCTCRGGATAGTCATCAGAGGAGGTTTGGATGCAGTAAAGAAGCACCAGGGAGCTAAAGCAGAGCACGGAGGGTGACTGATCCCCACAGGTTCCTGTGTCAGGAGCAAACTGGGCCCACAGGATTAGGTTTCCCCCTCTGTGTGTAGATACAGGGAATCATAGCCTAAAGAGTGAGTTTTGCAAACTAGACCTTCCTTTGTTGTTGTGCTGCTGTAGGATGGAGTAAGCAAGAGCCCCGAGAAGCGTTCATCTCTGCCAAGGCCTTCCTCCATCCTTCCTCCTCGGCGAGGTGTTTCAGGAGACAGAGACAGAGAGGAGAACTCCCTGTCCCTCACATCTTCTCTCTCCTCCTCAGTACGACGGACTACCCGTGAGTTGTCTCTTTATTTTGCATGTTAACCTTCTCCTGCTCCTGTGGTTGTCTCCATCCTCAGTAGATTTGTCCCTTTGCACAGCCGTCAAAGAGAGGAGTGGGTTTGGGATGTGCTATAGAACTGGTTTTGTTCACATGCCAAGTGCCTGAAACCAGGGATGGGATGCACCTGCAGTGCCCAGAGCGAGGTCTGCTGCCCAGACTAATTGCTGATATTAGAAAATGCCTTTGCAGGGAGCTCAGAGCTGGGTGAGGTACTTAACACAGAGCATTTACAAATAGCAGCAAGAAATAATGAGTCAAAGCTGAAGCAGACAACCTGAAATATTCTGATGGGTCTTGAAAAAGTGAACCTGATAGTTAGAGTCATTTATTTGCTGCTTCYCAGTAATTATCTCCCTATGCTCTACTCCTAGGGTAAAATTTCTGCTGAGAATTGAGATGTTAAGTAGCAGAATGACTCACTGGGGGCAGTGAACCAGCTAGGTTCCTTTTATGAGGACCAAAGTTATCAAATCACAAACCAAAATAAATTACAGGACAARGACAATTTACTAAATAACCCCAGAACTTTTAGCCAGGCCTTAGAATCTACATATGACTTCCTGCTTTCCACTAGGAGTTTCTGTCTTCTCTCTTTAGAAACCAATCTCAGCCCTTTTTAAGACAGCTTAAAGGAAGTAGATGATTAAATTCTGCAAAAAAAAAGTCATAAGTGATGCACCAAAGGTGAAACAAAGACCCTTTGAAAGCAGAGTGACCTCCAGCTGCCAGAGCAGCCAGCCCATTCTTCTGACCAGCAGTGAGAGGCCATTAAGCATTTGGCAGGTGGTGAAGGGCTGAGGCATGAAAAGTAAATACACCAGACCTGCAAGGAGGAGGTGGGGAAAAAGAAMAATCACTTGCTGTCTCAGATGGTCTAGTGAGAAGCCTTAGGGTTGGTTTGGAAAGAAAGAAACCTGTTCAGGGAAATGGGAGGTGAGTATGTTCAGTCTGCCTAATGAATCATGTAGAGCAAGGAGTGTCTCCTGAGCCCCAGGGACAGGAGTGCATTGGGTTTGGGCCACCATCACAGCACAAACAGAATGATAATACATAAAATAATAATCTGTTCCACTGGATGGTTTTGAGGGGCCCATTGGATTTATAATTTCTGAATATTTGAAGAGTGAAAACATGCATGCACCCATTTGGCATTGGGGTTCCTAGGTTTTTTGAGAGTTATCTTGATCTTTCTCTCCATAAATATTCTCAGCAAAATTGAACTTTGGAGATATCTCAGCTTCTGCTTATTTATGTTTGAGAGTTAAGGAGCAGAGCTGGCTGCAGAAAGCACAGCTAGACTGATCCTTGTGCCCAGTGAAAAGGACTGGCAATGCCATAAACACTGAATGGAGCTGCTACAAAATGGTAGAGTTGGGGGTTTTTTACTTGCATGCAAGTGTAAGTAGAATGTGATTTTTTTCTCAAGGTTGCCTCTGCTAATGGTTTTCTTTCACAGCGCTAATGAAAAATAGCAATTGAATGTGAGGACATCTACCCATGCACACAACAGAGCTGTAGCTTGTGCACCAGTTGAATGCCCACCTGGGGTTCATCTGCACTTTACCAGCAGTGGTATGAGAAACAGCTCCAGCCAGGCACTCACAGCTTTTTATTTCAGGAATATCATCAGAATTTTTACTGCTTTCTAGTTTATTGCCCAGATCCACTGAAATTGGTTGRCTCAAGTCCCAGAGGTTGGATTCCAAGGATGCTTCTCGTCCTTTGCCCAAAATGGAAATAAATGTGATGTGCCTTGTTTAGGCAGCTTTGCAGGAAGCAGAGGTATTGTGGGAAGCATTCCTGTGGTACAGAATGGAGAGCTCAACCTCTCATGGCCAGGTAATTCCTGGCAGGTTGATTAGCCAGGTAAGACACAGAGACCCATTCCAGCTGCTGTTCCAGCAGCAGCACTGCCACCTGAAGAGCTGTGTCTTGCTTGGCACATAGGGATGCACTTTTGGGAGTACAAAGGGAAGAAGAGCTGTACTTCTGTGCCTCTAAAACTGTTTGGGTTTTTTTTCTTGCATGTAGGATCAGAGCCAATTCGTAGCAGAACGGGAAAAAGTGGAACTTCTACCCCCACTACTCCTGGCTCCACTGCCATCACTCCAGGGACACCACCAAGCTATGCCTCCCGTACCCCAGGCACTCCAGGGACACCCAGTTACTCCAGAACTCCCCACACTCCTGGGACCCCCAAATCTGCAATACTGGTACCTACTGAGAAAAAAGTTGCCATAATTCGCACTCCTCCTAAATCTCCAGCCACTCCAAAGCAGCTACGAGTTATTAATCAGCCTCTACCTGACCTCAAGAATGTCAGGTCCAAAATTGGGTCAACAGATAATATCAAATACCAGCCTAAAGGAGGGCAGGTAAGGATTCCACTCTTAATGTTCACCCATATGTTATTTACTCTTTTGTGTGCACCTTTGTGATAGAAGACATTTTGAGTTGCCTTATAAAGCTACCTGTGTTCTCCAAATCCCTTGTTTGTTTAAGTGATATTAAATGGCAGAGAGGAGGACAATCTTCAGAACTTAACTGTGCCTGCTGTAGGTCTTCCAGAGAAAAAGAACAGGCTTATATTTTAAACAGTGAGATATCTCTAAGGTGTTGATCTGTTTTCRTGGTAAATTACCACATTCAGTACTTTTCAGGATTTGCACAGTAGCCAGTTACTCATAAAGTCAAGGAGATAATGCCTCAGCAAAGGTATTCTGCCTTTATTTTGACAGGTGTGATTATTTTGCATGGGAGCTCCACTCCATTTGCCATACCATGTAGCAGATGGAGCAGGGGCTCCAGCAACACAAATTCAGATTGTGCTCCTGGATTAGCATTCCTCATACAGGCCCAGCTGATGGACTTAGGGCCCAAAACCATCACCATGGCACCCTGTCCTCCTCCTCTCTGTCACTCTSTCTGGACTGTAACAATTACACAAGAGCCAGGAGGCCACAGCAAATTGTGTTTCTTTGTAGACACCATGCCTAGACAGCTAAATTTCCTT
Source organism: Cardinalis cardinalis (assembly GCA_014549065.1). NCBI lineage: Eukaryota > Metazoa > Chordata > Aves > Passeriformes > Cardinalidae > Cardinalis > Cardinalis cardinalis. Next base: position 1,508,503 of record JACDOX010000087.1, on the reverse strand, counting down.
AGCAGCTCTAAAGAACTGCTCAGAGTCTTTGAGCAGTGAAGGATGGCACAGGTTGGCATTTTACTGCTGTGGGCGTTCCAGGGGAAATCTGCACATCACTGAACTRAAAGCATTTTTTAGTTCCAGTGGTATGTTGCCACTGAGCTGTGGGTTGGGCAAAGAGAGGCTCACTTAGTTTTTCCTTCATGTCTCCTTTATGCCATAGTTGCTCAGTCTAGACAAGTGGTTTTAGGATAATTCTTTTCCAGTTTCTGCAGTTGAATTTTAGAGGGTCTGYGAGAGCAGCACATGAAAGCTAATTTCATTTCCTTGTGTCTGCTCAGTTCTTTAATGTCTGGTAGCAATATTACCCTGGCTGAAATGAGCTGTTATCTGCTATTTGCTTTTAGTGATGATACATGAAACAAACAAAAGCTTCTTGTTAACCTGAACTGGAAGTGCTGATAGCAAGAGGAAAAACAAGCAGAGAAAAACCCAGCATATATTTGGGCAAGTTAAGTACATAAACATAACATGCAAATCACGAAAGGAGTACAGATAGGCAGCCCAAAAGTGTCATTTTGAGACAGACTATCCTTTTACCAGTGGTATATTTGAGCCTGGCACAAGGACTTCTCTTGACTTTGAGCTGCTCTAGAGAAAGCTGCACTCTGAAACTGCCAGAGGCTGGGTTGCAAAACTGAAGAAGCTCTTCGGGATGTTTCAATGCTAAATAAATCAAGAGGTGCAGTGCTTCAGCCTGGAATTTTATCAAAAGCTCATCAGACAGCAGACTGATTTTCCTTCAGCTCTGACTTGCCAGGCACAGAAACAAAGAAAAGGAGAGAAATCGTTCCACCTGATGGGGGTTGTTTGAGTGTGGTGTGTGAAGAGAATGGTTTTACGGGAAGAAACAAGCTAACTTTGCACTGCATTAAGCTCCTCCTAGGAATAGAGGGTTTGAAATGAGGCCTTCTCTGCTCTGTGGTGCAGCCAGGAGGTGCTTGTCTGGTTTTCTCTTTATGGTACAGTATGGTGAAATGGATCATTACTGGCAAAGCTCAGAGGAGACTTGCTCATGGGTATGTCTGCTGGGCTTCAGATGGATTTTCACACTGCATCAGCTGGGGAGGAAATGCTGTGCTTTCAAAAGTAACCCATTTGCATCTGTTATTTCTCAGACAGCCCAAGGGAGGCATGGAGAGCTGGGAGAGGGTGTTAGAAATCTGTTTCAGATGCCAAGACTGATTTTTTTGTTCTGTTTTTTTGGTTCAGATTTTTGGTTTTCCTTTTGAAATTCTATGGATGTGGTTGGTACCATATCAGAGTACAGAAGTGCAGTAATTGAGTATTTTCACTCCTGGCAAGGAAGAGTATTTAGAATGCTTCATGGACCAGCAACCAAGGATAAAACGAACCTAGATTTCTCTTTAATTTGTCTTAAAATGTATACCTAAAATCTCAGCCACAGGCAAGAACTTCAGTGGATGTGAAGCAGCAGAGCATCATCAAAGTGAATGGAGCTGCACAGACTAGAATTACATGCATAAGCTTTAAAATGCCACTAATTATAGTGACAGGCAGGCACCTTGTAAGAAGTAAGATGRCACATAGAAAAAAGAAATAYCTAAGCCATGCTAAAGAATGAAATGTTCCATGAAGGTTTTTYGGAAGACTAAGGAAGAACTTTACCATCTTTCTAAATTGTAGAAAACAAAATGCAATTAGTAATGAGTCAGAAAGTTTGAACAAATTGATGACACCACTATTCAGTAGATGCTTTCCAAAAACCACAGAAATGCTAGCAAGGGGAATAGGTTTGTGCATTAGGTGATAAAATAGACTGGCACTGGTAAGACATCTCAGAGGTGGGCAGAGAAGGAGGCTTGAATGGGTGTCTTTTGTTAGCTTCAAAATTAGTTTGGATTAATGGTGAATTGATTTTTTTTTTTGCCTTGTCTTCTTTTATATATTCTCTGTGTTTTTACATATAAATTTTGTCTTGATTTGAAAAGACAGGTGTCTGCTAAGGAAGGCAGGAGCCTTTCTTGAAACGGAAAATGTAAACCCCTTTCCTCTGAATTATTATAATTTTTGAAATTAAGGGGGTCTTGGGCAAATATATAGAAGTAGGAGTAACAGTTCTTTATAAGGAAAAGGAAAAATGCAGTAAGACAAAACAACATGGACAGAGTCAGAATAGGAGCTGACTCTCTGTGTGTCAGGGTGGTGGCACAGTCCCATCCCATGGKGGCTCAGCCCTCCTGCAGTGCCAGCTGTGCTTCTGCTGGAGCAGGGATCCTGCACAAGGGGGAGTTTTCCTCTGCAGCTCCAGGGGTGCTGGAGATGGGCCTGGGCTCCCTCTGGGAATGCAGTGGAGAAGAAAACTGCTCCTCTGGGAGTGCAGTGGGCAAAGGCTGCTGTGCTGTTCCAAATGTCAGATTGAATCCAGGTAGGAATGCTTGGCTCCTCCCCTGGGCAGAGCATCTCCCAGTGGGATGATGGAATTTKATCAGCCRTGCAGGGACACTCAGTGGCCATGAACAGMAGAGATCTCCTGSAGRGAGGATTGGTTKTGGGAGAGATAAAGAAAGCTGYCCCACCTGGTTCTARCAGGTGGCCCAATTAASAGAAGATGACTGCCCCACCTGGTTCCAACAGATGGCYATGGAATACACACCCCCAGCCACATCTTGCATTTCCAACCTAAGACAATTTGTAGCTCTGCATCCTATTATTGTATTTGTAGCCTATCACCAGTACTTTTCCTGACTCGMCCCGATAAGCAGAAAGACAAAACACATTCCAAAGGTTCCAAGCTGGGGGTCTGAGGCTCCTAGCTTATCTTGGTTCTTCCTGGGAACCAAGGTTGAGACCAGCTCTTCCAGACATATTTTTATAAACAGTTCAGTCCCTGTCTAGAGGAGGGGGAATTTGAAAAAAAGTTAAACTGGGGGGATTACCTCACCAACCATGCTTCTAACTGGGGATTCTTGTCAGATATGCTAATTTGTAAACCCTATAAAAATGTGTACACATTATGCTGTGTGTACAACTTTGGTGTTTTCCACCTGGCGTATTGTGCACCTAAGGATCCTTACAAAGGTAACCCCTTTTTACCCCCCTAACTGTGTCTGRCTCCTGATTTTAGGACCAGTGAAAAGGCATCAGGATGGCAGGAGAGATTTCCCCCCAGCACACACCCCAGACCCCCATCATCATGATTTACAACCCTGTCTGCAGAGATCACTGGGTTTCTGGCAGTTTCTGTTCCCTGCCTCAGTGAAAGTGAGCCAGGGATGCAGTCAGTACAGACACAGACTGGTTTGGTTGGGGCACCAGAGCTGAGGTCTGGTGTTCTCAAAAGTTCTCAGTTAACTTCCCCTTGAGGTGGCATCTTAAAATTCCTCCTCCTTCTGCTGTTTCACATGTCTTTGCACCACTTTATGAACACTCATGACTGCTCAAAACCTGCAAGTCTGTAAGTTATGTACTGTTGGTGCAGTGGCTGCTGAAGAGTGTGTACAAAGATGGTGGAGAGCAAGGCTTCACAAAAAGTGCAGTCTGAGCTGTTGCTGGATCCCACTCTCCTTCCAGGACACCATGTGCTTTTTCTCCAGTCCGTTGTAGCAACATAGGTGAATCAAAACCACTTAGGCCCAAGTTGAGAGGATGTTCTTGCACAGGTCAGTGATGAACATAAATGAGCTTATAAGGCCTAAACTCGGTGCATTCCCCAGCCAGAGGCACCTGAGGCAGCTGTATAGGGAGGTGTGGATTGCCAGGGAGCATGGCTGCTGTTACATGATGGAACTGAGAGACTGGGAGGCAATTGTTTCCACACTGTTGGCTTCACTCATTGGAATAAGTCTGTGCATTTGTCATCTCAACAATTCAGAACTGTAAAATAAATTAATCTCTGTCAGTCTGCTCTTGCTTTCTTTGTACAGTCCCAGGTCTGGGGATTTGCAAGACATTTGAAGGGATTTGTTCTGCACTGAAAATTAGAAATGAATTCATCGCTTGTTAATTGCAGATCTACAAATGTGAACAGAAATTAGGTGTTTCAGGTACACCTTTAAAACTCTGTCAGAGCTCAAACCTGTAATTTTTAAGTTTATGAAATTTAGAATTTTGGCTGAAAATTGCAGATTGGACAGAAATAACATCTTGCAGCTCCAGTGTTCAGACTGCACTTGTTTAAAAGAAGGCTTGCCTGAGTACAGTCTGTACAGTTAAGYTTTGAATTATTCTGGATAAAAAGCTAGATGTTCTTCCTGACTCATATTTTAGAAAAAATTAAGCAATCACTGCCAGCCTCTAGCAAGTTAGAGAAGGACTTTTTTGAGGAAAGGTGTTTGGTTGCTAGAAATGAGCAGGGAATTAGGACAGAGTAACATCACTGCAGTACCTAACCCATCTGTAAAATGTGCACCCTGCCTGAGAGGCAAACTGTGAACACAATCAAGAGGCTCCCAAGCAGTCCCTTGGGCTCTAGCCACTCMGAGAACTTGTACCCACTGCAGCAGCCATATGTGTCTCTCAGTTTTTTGTAGGCAGTGAGCAGCAGTGCCATGATTTCTGGCACTCATGCTCAGTCAAGGGCTGAAGGTGCCGCTTTCTGGAGATTTCAGTATCTTTCCACCAACTACAGTTGGCAGCTTAAGCAGCCAGTTCCAATTCTTAGCTGGCTAATGTTAGAAGAGTCAATTCCCAGCTGTGATGGGACCACGTGGTGTTGTTCTCTCATTAATAACTATGGGGAGAAGCTGTGGTTTTTTTCCTAGAGTAGGTTGAAATTACCAGGATGTAAATTCCTGTGGAAGCTTGAGTTATCCCAGCAGCAAGCTCAGCMAAGGAGGTGTTTCCAGCTGAGCTCTAAGTAGCCTAAATTTTGAGAAATAAAATGAGAAAGGTTGTTGTTTTGGGAATAATGGTCAGGGAATACATAATTTGGATCAAAGCTGTTTCATCAGATAGTAGTGTTCCATTTTCCATGGAAAGGTTAGAAAARAAGTGTTTTGCTAGACAGGAAGGGCAGGAAAGAAAAGAATAGAAGCTTTTAAATTGGAAATTTGGATTTSAACAATAAAATGCTAAGGGGCATATCTGCTGAATGTTGGGCAAGCYGGCTTGCATGAAGAGATGACTGCAAGGTATTTTTGAGTGGAACTGAACAACCTAATTGTCTCCATTATGCTGGAGWAAAGAAATTCCAGAGGTAGTGGTTMAAAACTCATCTCTTCTCAAAGGCACAGAAACTGATTTGGAAACTGATATCTGATGCTCAACATTTGATATTTGAAGCTAATAGTACTCTTTCCATGAGTAGGAACTATTGTGTTAAAAAATTTAAGTATTGGATTCTGAATTTTAGCAAAATCTGTTAGTTTGGTTGTTGTTGGGTTGTTGTTGTTCAGGGGAGTACTAAACCAAGGATTTTGTGTTTTGGGTGAATTAGTTGCACTCCTAGGATTTTTTTAATTTGGTGTGAATCTTGAATACTTTTTTCCAATTCTTTTGATCAGCTCCCCAGCTTAGCAAGGAGTGTGATTGCAGAACATGCTACAGTTCATCTGACAGGGATCTTGCTCTTCCTTGAACTCTCTGTTAAATTCAGCTGTTARCTATTGACTGTAAACTCTTAGGCATGGAAAATGGTTGTTTAATTTTGTACTTGTAGCATAATTATGCAGACCCTCTAAGAGCAGGGTGAGAATGGGACATTATTTTGCCTGTGTCCAGCACAGCCTTTTATTTTGAATATCACTAAATTCTGGACTGGCAGCCTTGCTGTGTGTGAATCCACTTATTCCAGGAGTGCAAAGGCTGAACATCATCACAAGCCTTTTCTGTAGTGTGGAAAATCTGAGGCACAGTCTTTCTCTTCAAGGACTTTACTAGGCCAAATAAATACTCTCTGTCTCCCTTTCCTCTCCCTGTAGCCTCTGGCAGGAGCATGAAGACTGGTATCATCTGTCCTTGGCAGCAGATAAATTTGGAAGCACTTTGAAGTCTCTCTTGATTCTAATCAGTTTTAACCTTAACCTTGCTTCCTGTGCAAGACCATTTCTTGTCTCACTTAAATACCTGTGTTAACCTGGAGATCAAACACTGAAATAATGTCTAGTTCCTGGGATGTAGCTTAGTCAAATTGCTGTGGTAAATAGAAGGAAGCTTTCCTTTTTGATAAGCTATTAGGAGTCTGGAAGCTTTTCCCAGTGTTACAGCCCCACAGCATGTTCAAACAGCCAAGTAGAGCCAAGCTAGAGTATTTTTAAATGCTTTAGGCAGTATTTGTGGCAGAGCTTCTCAGAGGCCCTAATTGCAAGGCAGGGAGAACATAAGCCATCATTTCCGTGGCAAAAATATTCACAGCCTSTAATATCATCAGCATCACAATTTCTGTTCTTCAAATATCTTTTTCAATGTATACAAGTGTAGTATGCCATAGAAGGGAAGCTGTTTATTGACTCTCTGCCCAGATGTTGGTAAGTTAGGGGCTTTTCCTCTTCTTCTGAAAAGCAGCTGAACTGAATTATTCTAGGCAGCAATGGAATCTAATTCTTTCTCTTGCATGAGCAGCTTTTGGACATTGGTGTTGTCTTTAGCAGTGAACTAAACTGCTAAACACAACTGAACTAAATTCTCTGAGGCATTTCTCTGCCTTCCYCTCAGTGTTTCTACAAATTTCTGCTCATCACTGGCAGAGGAGGGCCTGCAAACTGTTGTACAGGGAGTCTTTGAAATCCAGCTCATATTCTGCTTACCAGGGGGCAGATATCTGACTGGAAGATTCGCAAGTMTTGTGTCTCATAGCCCGTCGTCGTCTTCTTGTGCCAGCAAGCTTAACCCAAAACTATTCCCTGTGGTCCAGTGTAGATGTTTCCCTTAGACCACAACCCCCAGCTGCTCTGATTGTCAGTCAGGCCACTGAAGGAGTAGGAAGGGAACCAGTTAACTGGGCTGAGTGCAGAGCAATATATGCCTCATCTAAATCAACTCTGAGAAAAATACCTTCTGCACTTGTCTTCCTTGCAGGCTGTGGATCATAAATGCTCCACGTTGCCCAGAGCTCTCACAGGCAGCATTCCAGCTGCATGGGTGGGTGTTGGAGTGCACTCTCCCAGTCCTGCTGGGGACTCTCTGGAAGCAGTGGGAGGCACTGGGGCCATGCTGTGTGCATGCTGGCACACAGTCTGCCTTGGGCTTCAGTTCTGGACCACTGCTGAGGAGTCAGCAGAAGACAGAGTGAGGGAAGGCCTGTCAGACTTCCAGGGCTTCAGACAGAAGCCRGTTTTCTCTTGGGCAATATGGTTTTATAGAATAATCATTGCATTGTCTGTAAGGCTTTAATTTTCCACCGTGGTTTAATTACACATAATTATGWCAAGTGCTGAGGAACCTCAGCTTCATCTTAATCCAAATACTGACTTCCAGGCCCTTTCCAGCATACCTGGGCAAACCAGTATCACATCAGAAGAGAAGGYACGCACTTCATACTGGCAGGTCAGAACATGGGTTACAAGGGACTCTGTCACAACATTCTCTTGTTGGGATTTCTAGAGAGTGTGGAAAGCARTCCTGTTTCTGCCAGAGACTTTCATTTTGCCACACACAATGTGTTCTCTTTCCTGAATGAGAGCATGAGCGGGCTTGATCTTTCATTTAACTTCCAGCACAACTGAAGTGCATATATGTGCATCCCTACCACACCTCMACCCACACACAAGATGTACATACACATTTGGAACACAGAGAACCTTCCTGGTGAGTCATTGTGTTTGTGCTGCCTCTGTTGCAGGCAGCTGCATCATCTAATTCCTTTCATCAAGTGCCATCACAAAAGTTTGCCATTTTCTTGTAGCTGTGCTCCCTCACGTGGCAATTCCTTGCTCTGATAGTTAAAGATTTCCCTCTAGATGCCAGCTTCAAATGATTAATCATCAGTTTACCTTCTTTGTTTGCAAGCCAAAGTTTCTCTTTAGCCTAAATGGTTCCTGTCCCTTTCTGCTAAGCTCTCTCTCCTGATTACAATGATTCCTCAAACAAAACTGCTCCTGCAGTCACTCTGGCTGGCTGGCAATCTCAGCCTCTCTCAACTCATTTGGAACTCGTTGGACAATTTCAGCCAGTGCTGGCAAGGGAGCAGTGGTGAGAAATACAGGAGGTCCCTCTACACAGRGTGATGGCTGTTGACAGAGTATGGAGCAGGGGCTCGGCATAACACCATCACTGGGGTAAAGGCAGTGAATTCAGCCCTTCTCCACAATCAGGGACAGCAAACACGAGTGGTTGTGTATTATACTGCCTGTTGGCCTAGTCTAGCAGACTTGGGAGAAAGCTTGGGACAAAATGCTGGCTGGAAGGGATAGGGCTTGCTGGAGTGTACAGGATGGATGAACTAAGCAGTTTAAGCCCTTATTTACAGGAAACAAAGCCCTGTTCATTTGTGGAACACTTACTTATAGAGGGTGGTTATGATTTAAATTTGTGCAGGGATACTGATATATCCCCGGAAAGGGAGAAACAGATCATCAGGGAAAACTTGAATCAGTTCAGTTCCTCCCTGTGCCAGATGAGCAGCAGAATGCATACATGTCCCTCAGCTCTCTCCAGCCYTCAGTGCAGGACACAAATGATGCATAGGTCCCTGCTGGCCCTGCTGCACAAGGGCACATTGCACCCAGTGAGATGGAGAGATAATTGAGATGATTGGTTCTTTATATATCTGCTAGCTGGGTCCATGGGCCATGAGACTCATGAACTGTCAGACTTCTGAGTGCAAGTCAGCCTTTAGGCACTTGATCAAAGGCACTCTCTCAACTTTTCACCTTGCTTTGGCTCCATTTTAAGCTATAGGCCCTAAGTGCAGAGGTCTTGCCATGACCCATAAGTCAGCATTTTCAGAGCAGATGAAATCCCTGTGGCCATAGCTAAGAAGTGCTGCTGATCCATCGTTGAGTGATGTGCTCAGAAAGTGCCAGGAAGACTTTCCTTCTGTTTTGCCCAATTGTGTCTAGCCAGAAGCTGTCTGAGAGCCAGATCTGAATACACATCTGATGTGTGGTTCTGTAACTGATGTGACATGTGTCTCATATAGTACTGGGGTACATTTTTAAACAAACATTATATTGAAAGAAAGCACAAGCATGAAATTCCAAAGGCATTTGCTTTCATGTTTCAGTGTACATTGGTTTACTTGAACAGATAAGCAGATGGGAGGGAGAAAGACAGAAATCAGTTTGACTATTGAAGATGCCCTTCTGAGGGTGACCTACCAGTTGTGTGGGGTTGGCTGGTGCTGTCATCATTGGTGGGTTGAAATATCTCAGGATTTCAGCCTGTGCCTGTGCTGGCTGGATCTGGGATTTCTGCATCAAAGGCTGGAGTGCTGAGCTGTGGGAAGGTGGGTTCCCATCTTCTTGTGGCCAGTTCAGTAGAAATACTGAACATCACTCAGTAGACCCTAGGACAAGCTGTCCAATAACTAGGCCCAGTCCAAGCAAGCATGGAGTTCTTTAATTTTTTCAGGAAAAGCCACTTCTCATACCTCCCAGTACAGAACTTTCCCCCTTGTATGTCACCACCACTTTGTGAGGTAGAAAAAGAGCAGCGCAATGTATTTACAGATGCTGTGTGAACATACTAAGAGATTGACAGGGTTTATTTTCTCACATTTCAATACAAGTGTCAGAAGAAGGAGTCACTGTAGGAGGCAAATTACCCTGGTTTCCTTGTCCTGAGTGTGTGTATGGTATATAGTAAGTTACCTTCAATTCCTTTTAGGTTAGGATTTTAAACAAGAAGATCGATTTTAGTGATATTCAGTCCCGGTGTGGTTCCAGAGATAACATCAAACATTCTGCAGGGGGAGGAAATGTAAGTAGTATGGACACCCTGGGAACAGGCACTTCCACTGTGGTGAAGCATCTCACACAGGCAGAAGCCTCTGTCTCCCTTCCTCTGAGCACTGCTTTCCTTCTTGCTGCTGTTTCACGTGTGAGTTTGTCTGGTAGTCGMGTGAGCCCTGTGTTTGCAGTGGTGGCCTCCTGATCTTTCCCCACAGAGCACAACACATTTTCAGAACTTGGACAGGGAAAGGAAATCATAAAAGAAGGATTATCTGTAAGTGATAAAAGAAGGTTTATCTCTTAATGATAAAATAAGGGTTATCTCTAAATGCCCAAGTGAAAGTGCAGTCTGAGCCAAAATGGTTCAGTTCCTTTCTTTCATGGGAGGAGCCCAGGAAAGTAATTTCCAGAAAGAGATTGCAGYGCACAGTGAGACTCCAGCCTCCCTGTTGGGCATTTTCTATGCACCAGTCCTTCCTCAGCTAACCTTTCAGTTATGTGCATTCAGCAGAGGGGAAGAAGAAAAATAAAACAGGACAAAGAAAGGGAAGAGGGTGTGATCAGCCAGCATGCTGAGTGCTGATGTCACAGCATTATTCCAGTATAAGAAACTGAGGTGGCCCAGGGTTTGACCAGACACCTGCTGGTTTTATTGGGCACATTGGAGTAGCTTAAGCTGGCTATGACTGTCCCGATGGAAATGATCACCCCTCAGATGGAAGARCTGATGGTGTGGGCACATCTGATCCAGGCAGGGTCAATACAGCAGCCAGTGCTGGCCTAAGCCACTGGGRGTGTGATGAGCAAGCCGGTGGCATTGCAGTTACCCTGGAGCTCCTGGCTGGCTGTGACTTCTTGGGGCCTGCCAGCTCAGTGCCTGTGGGCCACATCTTGGAGTTATTTGGGAGTGTCACTCTGTGGCTGTTCCCAAGCTGGGCTCAGCACAGCCATGGCAAGGTGGCAGCAGGAGGAGGGAGGGTGCCTGACCTGCTGCTCTGCAGTGAGCACTGAGCCAGCTGGCTGAACCTCAGCCTGCTCAGGTACAACTGCAGGAGGCACATGTGTAGACACTCAGACTCTGCATAGTGGATTGACAGGAAATGCATGCCATATATAGGTGCAGAAAAATACAAAACAGATGGTAGAGGAAAAAGCACTCACCAAAATATCCTGGTTGCCAGGATGCATAATCGAGACAGAAGTAAATGGAATGGGTCCCGCTGTGTGCAGGGCTTTGGAGCACCCACTCTGAAAGGAGGAGGCTCAGAAACATTTTAGAAAGAACCCACAAGCTGATCTCCTTCATCCTCCTCTTCATTTTGCTAATAGTAAAGCTTAACCCAGCTTTGTCATCTCCCTAGGTGGGAGGTTTCCTCTTTTGTGGCATGATCTTTTTTCTACTAACCATTTCTCCTTTTGCAGTGGTTTATAGAAGCCTCTCACTCTTTCTCTGCCGGGCTTGGCTTTTAACATATTTTTTATTTTATTCTCTTCATTCCTGTAATTTTTTATGTGTTCACTTTTGACAGGTACAAATTGTAACCAAGAAGATTGACTTGAGTCATGTGACTTCCAAGTGTGGCTCACTCAAGAATATCCACCACAAACCAGGTACTATAGGAATTTATGTGTTGTGGGACAAAGCAAGGACCCAATACTGTTATTTGAGCTCAGAATCATGGGTGATACTGTTCTCTTTTACAGAAAGTGAAAAGAAATACTCTTTAGTAATAAAAATGCATTAAATGACTTAACTAAATATATAAAGACATAAAGGTACGAGACCACCTAGTTTAGAGAGGTGATAAAAAAATACTGCCAAAGGATGGTGCTCTGGCATAAGATTGAAATATAGGCTGAAGTCAGTGAAATACTTAAGCATGTGCTTAAATCCTATGAAAACCAGTAGGACTGCAGCACCTGCTAACACTTTAAATATATGTTGAAGATTTTATATTTTACTGAACATGCAGAGCATTATTCTGTGTTTCTCAAAAATCATTAGATCTCAACTAAAACGGAGATAGTGTGACCTGAAGCATGAGTGCACTCACACTTTCTCCTGCACCATTTCAATTTCCTAATCTGTGTTTCCTTTTCCTCTCTAGGAGGTGGGCGTGTGAAAATTGAGAGTGTGAAACTGGATTTCAAAGAAAAAGCTCAGGCTAAAGTTGGTTCACTGGAAAATGCCCACCATGTACCTGGTGGTGGTAACGTCAAGGTAAAGGARCAGCTGTCAGAAAAGGTTCCCACTGTGCCCCTGGCCCAGTGACATTACTAGAGCTCTAAGTTCAGTGCTGGCTCTGAATTGAGTAGGAAACATCTGTCTGTCCTCTTTCAAGCACGCTCATATACCAATTTGTTCCCTTGSAAATTTGGAATGACCCATCTTGCATCTGCATCTAAGCTGAGAGTGAAATATCATGTAGTTTGTGCACTGTCTTTTCCCCTTAAAGATAAACCTTGTTTGAGACTGAGGGACAGCACAGGTATGATCTGAGAGGAGGACTCCATTGTGAAACAGGAGGAAAACATCCTAAAAGTAAAATCACTCCCACAAACATTTGAAAATACAGATTTTGAAAGCAAATAATAGTGCCCATATAATGCTTATGAAATTTGTACAGCTAGGAACTTCTCTTTAAAGCATCCATCAGAGACAGAAATGGTAAGAGAATGTAACATAGTACGCTGGTAGCTATTAAACAAGGTGAAAATTTTAATTTTCTAAGGAGCGAAGAAGCTTTGATCCTTCTAGTAGTTTTTAAAAGTAAGCAAAATTATGCCTAAATGATGATCTGTAAAGAGATAATTTGATGAACATATAATGTGTGAAATTCTTTCTTTTCCTGGAGCAGATTGACAGCCAGAAGCTGAACTTCAGAGAGCACGCCAAGGCCCGTGTTGACCACGGGGCTGAGATCATCACGCAGTCACCGGGCAGGTCCAGCATGGCCTCGCCACGCAGACTCAGCAACGTCTCATCCTCTGGAAGCATCAACCTGCTTGAATCACCCCAGCTTGCTACCCTTGCTGAAGATGTCACAGCAGCCCTTGCCAAGCAGGGGTTATGAATTTGCTCATTTTGCATTGTATGAAGTAATAATATTTAGGCATGAGCTCTTGGCAGGAATGGGCTCAGAGCAGGTGTCACGTTCATTCTTTACCATGTCTAAAACTAAGTTACATCCCAAGACTTGTAGTTACCATACAGTTTAAAAGAAAAAAAACAGAAAAAAAATGAATTCCATAGATGCAGAAATTGGCCTGACCTCCATTTACAACAGGAAGACACTGGCTTTATATGGGTATACAGCAGTATGTTACATTGGACAATTATTGTTGCTCTGCTCTGTCTTGCATGGAGTACTGTAGTATGATAAAAATGCATTTTTACCTTTCATGTGCCTGAAGGCCATCCACCTCTTTCTGAAGAGCCTTGTTAATATCCCAAGTTGCTCATTTCACAGTTCTTTTGATAGATGGGGAAATAAAAAAGAAAAGTTGCCCATTGTAAGTTATTACAGGTTAAAATAACAGTCTGCTTACCAGAAGGAAGGGCATATAGGGAAATTCAACTTTAATTTAAAAAAAATGTTACTTTGTATAAATGAGTAGAACAAAAGTTGAATTAAGTTATTAACATTTTTGAACCTGGTTAATTATGTCAGTGTATAGCTGAAAAGCCAATAAATTATTTAAATAATAACTAAAAATACTAGCTAAAAACATTTGAATCGTGCTTTGGGAAGTGACGTAAAAAAGCTGCTGAAAGCGAGCACTCATACCCCAACAGACTTGTGTCTGATTAGAAAAGTTGGTTAAGCAGCTAGATTTGTGTGCATACCACCAGTTCCACATTCTTTCCATCTGTTTGATACAGTATTATAGATATATATTTCTCTGTGGCCATTTGTGATACGCCCTCCTCATATACTTGAATATTCTACTTCTTTATTCACAGTATCTGTGTCTCTTGCACCCTTTGGTGTTGCAATTTTAGGTATGTAAAAGTAGATGTTAGCAGGGGGTTTTTTCCCTATTCATAAGAATACATTTAAAAAAGATGAAAATTGTAGCATGAAGTTGCTTTCTGTAACAACTAAAAGCCGTGACCCTGTTTTAGTGACAGATGCAAGTCTATTCTGTGATGCTAGAAAAAGGATTCCTTCCTTCTTCCCTTCCTTTCTTCACAAAGAAATGATTTTTGTGGGGTCCAGATGTTTGTAAAAGAGTCTCCAAAGAAGGCTGAGTTTGGGCAATGGATTTTTAAAAAATCCACAATAGTTTGGTTCTTTCTTTCTCTCTTTCTCCCTTTCTTTCCTTTCTTTCTTTYTTTCCTTTCTCTTTCCCTCCCTTCCTTCCTCATCTTTTTCTTCATTCCCATAGTAACAAGGAATGTTTGATTTATTGTTTTTCTTTTGCTAAAGTTGAAACACAGAAAAAATATTAAGATGTTGTTTCTACTCCTTTAGTGATGTCTCACATGTACACTCAGGCACTCAGATAACAGTGATAAYCATAGCAGAGATGCCTGTAAATTACAATACATGAATAAATAAAAATCAGCTCCCTAGACTGGTTGTCATAGTGATTCATCAATTAAATAGGGCATCTTAAAATCTGAGCAAAGTGGGATTATATTGACTATAAAAAGTMTAAGAAAAAAATGTGCATGGAAGATAAAAGGCAGATGCACAACCAACAGATCTAGTGGAGTTACCTGAGAGAACACTGGTGATGGGGGTGATCCTYAGCAGCAGATCATCACCTGCTGGTGCCCTATGTACATGAGACATTAAGGAATGACAAGTTTACATTCTTGCAGATTGTTTTATCTTTTCCTTTTGAAACCTCCTAACTGAACTTTGCACTGTCAGTTGAGCTATACTTGATGTATGTATTAGGTTAATGATGTGGTTTGGAAACTTCCGATCTGTTCTTTTTCCTTCTTAATTTTYATGTGTGTATGTGTGTGTTGGGGTTTGGTCTGAAAAGACTCACAGAGATTTTTATGTCTGTGGAGATTCTAAAARTTAATGGCACAGGATTCCCCATCATTACATTCAGGTAGTAATGCAGTTACTGGTCAGGAAATATTCAGTGGACCAAAGTGGGGTTTTGGCTAAACTGCCACAGCAGTACAAACACAAAACAGAGCGGTTAAATCTCTCAAACTTCTACTGAATATGAACTTCTGACACCACCACACATGACATTTCAGCTCTGCAAAAAGCTTTTTCACACAACAAAGTACCTAACGCTGTTTGTAAGTCAGTTGTTTCATATAAAGGACAGTGAGTTTAGAACCATCCCAAGTGCAATTGCAGGATTCTGATTTCTGCCTTGTATTTGTTACACTTCTGCTTAAAGTAATCCTAAGAATTCACATGGAAACAGTGTCAAGTGAGGTGCAATAAAATCATCTTCCCATTTTTTTCAGAAAAACAACAGACAGAAAGGAAAACTGACAGTATTTGTATCACTTTGCTCTGATTATGCTATCAGTTAATATAAATTAGCTTTGCAGTGGTTTTTCTTTCTATGCCTTTTGCCAGTGTAGGAGAAAAACTATGGTACTACTGAACCTCTGCTCTCTGAACCCGAGCAGCATCTTATGGGAACAGTGTTAACCTGAGACTCAAGTGTTTTTATTCTCCTTTTAAAATTGGCATACTCTAGAAAATAAGGCTTAGTTAATCCACCTATGAGTCCAAAGTTAGAGCGTGTAACACACCAAGTCATTTATTTCATGCATTAAAATGAGCTTTCTTGTTTTGACTGAAACAAAGACCTTTGTAATCATTATCATCCTTCCATAGAAAGAATCCTAGAATGCTGTGGAGTTAGATGAAAAGAAATTAAGAGTTTTGTGCTTTTGAATAATAATTTAAAAAAAAACCAAGTTATGTTACATGACTCTAGATGTTCACTGAAAAGCTCATATTAATCTTAACTTTCTCAAGAAGAGTGTTCGTTTTAAAAACAACAGTCTGTAAATATGTAATGCCCACTAAAGAAGATAGAGCCAGCTTCCTGGAAACTGCATCTGTTGTGTTTCTTTTCCACAGGCATGTTGAGCCAGCAGGTTTGTTGGGTGCCTGAGACCCAATTGTGTAACAAAGCAGAGGTAATCCAGACAAAAGGAATGGTGAAACCTTGTTTGGGTACCTAAGGGAGCACCTCAAATTTACTAGTCCATCGGGTTGTAGAGGTGAAAGAGTGCTTCTGCCTCATCTGCAGAGTTCTATTTCTATGTAACCACAAGCTGAAACAAATCAAAGTTGAGCAAACCTCTCTCCAGCAAGAGTAAAGGAAAAACTAAACCTGATGAGGAAAATTATGAGCCCACAAGGGCAATATATGTTTTCACTGTACAGCAGTAAATGGAATTAATTATTCAGTCCTCTGCTATGGTACAGTAGTAACCTCATCATGACTGCTCACACGTCTAAGTTTGCCTAAATACATGACTCAAAGGGAGTCAAAAGGCAGCCTGTGTTGGCTACCACATGAGCAGAAGTTTTTTCCATGCTGGAATAAATACTGTTYGAAACCCAAGTATATGTCCCTTCAAAGGCAAATGCCTTGAAGAGTAGATCACATTAGCTGTGAAAATCAGTGCTGGTAGATTTCTAGCCTAGGTGTCTGTGAGTTCACTCACTAGTCAGATTGCTAAAGCAACTCCCTCTGCAACTCCAGCAATTCCCACTGCAGGAAGGTAAATTAGTTTCACACTGGGAAAAGTCAAGCCTATAAAAGCCACTTCAACTTTAGCAAAGAGAAAAGCCAACAAGTAAACATGCTGTATGCTGGGATATCAAGGAATACAGTCTGCTGTTACAAACCTGTGTTTTTTCTGATAATTCTAGAGCCTGTTACCATTAAAGAGGCATTTCTTGAATGGCTGGTGGTAGGTAGTTCATGTTTTTCAATCCAATTTGCAATTGTATTTGTTGCTGTATAGTGATTGTTTTGCAAAATAAACTCGCTTGTCATCTAATTGCATGTGTTACCTTCCTGTGTTTGTGATCCAGCTCCTCCTGAAGYCAAGCCCTGCACATCCAGCACCTGCTGGTACTGCCCTCAGTCTGCCCAGGAGCAGTCACAGATGAACCAGTTGTATTGTTTAGCCAATCCCTCTCACTTTTATACAGAAGGATCAGTTTTTATGGCTTGCATCCTCTTCTGTGGGTCAGTATCTCCCTGCTGGGTACAAATTTCTTCTCTGAGAGGGTGATTAGACATTGGAACTGGTTGCCAGGGAGGTGGTGGAGTCACTGTCCCTGAAGGTGTTTAAGGACAGCCTGGATGTAGCACTTGGTGCCACGGCCTGGTTGACAAGCCAGTGTTGGTTGGACTCGATAATCTCAAGAGATCTCGAGATGATCTCTCAGCCAAACTGGCCCTGTGATTCTGTGGTCAGGACATGTGGACCTGTGATCCAGATCCGTGGATCAGGGGCCTCTGAGGRTGCCGTGTAGCAGCACCCTGCACAGAGCAGTGGAGCCCAGGCACAGCGACCTTCGATGTAGGTGCACAC
>JACDOX010000087.1:1406930-1490401 GCA_014549065.1 Cardinalis cardinalis | reverse complement strand
GGCCTCAGGCTGCCAATGTGGCACAGCCACACACCGGCCCTCAGGGCCCTTGTACACCAGGGAAATGGCGGCCCCAAGCTGCCAATGTGGCACAGCCATGCACCAGCCCGCAGGGCCCCTGTACGCCAGGGAAATGGTGGCCTTGGGCTGCCAATGTGGCACAGCCACCCACTGGCCCTCAGGGCCCCTGTACACCAGGGAAATGGCGGCCCTGGGCTGCCAGTGTGGTGGGGCCTCCTCCACCCACCCGCCCCACAGATCCCCTCAGCCAGCTGGGCACAGCGGGAGCACGTGGACAGTGCCAGGGTGGGGAAGGTGACAGGAGTTGGGGCTTGGGGTGAGCTTTTGAGTCTSTTGTGGACACTAACTGGGAAACAGCAGACTTTGAGGGTGCTTGGAGTGTGTCATCATGGATCCATGGTGGATGCTTAGGTCCAGCCTGAGCTCAGGCTGAGGGGAATGCAGCTCTGTGCTCTGGGTGGAACAGAGAAATCATAGATCAGTTTGGAAGGGACCTCACCCCTGATAAGTTACAGCTGTACTAATTCCCAAAGAAGAGCAGCCCTTCCCTTAATGGGTTGCAGCTGTGACTAATAAAGATAAGTGTGATAAAAGGGGTGGGTTGGCTGRYCAGGGAGAGCCTTGACAAAGAGGAGCCCTAAGGAAGTTGGAACAATCCAGAGAGACAGCAAAAAAGAATGAAATAGGGAGAGTTGCTGCTGCTGCAGWTCTGTTGTGAGGTCAGCCTGGGTCTGATGGAGTTGGAGCCTGCAGTCACAGTCGAGCCAGGTAAAAGCCTGTGGTCAGAGGCAGYAGGGAAACACTTGCAGTCATATTCCAGCAGGAATAGCCATCAGTCAGGGTCTGTCAGAGAAGCCAGCAGCAGGAGTTTGCTGTTGYCAGAGTCAGGATGGCTAARCTGTAAAGAAGTTTAYTGGGACCCTTTTCAGGTTGTTAAAWGAGAGTCTGTATCTTGGCTCATTTCTACCCCTGATGAGAGGTCTACTGCAACACTGGGTACCTGCACAGCACAGGGTGTGGTGTAGGWGGGAAATACAACTGAGTAGAGTGCCTTAAGTATCCCAAACCTTCAGCAAGCTGGACTTCACACACAATGCTGCAATGTTCCTAAGTAAATGCTGTCAAATGACCTGGAGGAATGATAAAGTGCCATTAATTATCCAATAGCAGCACCCTCCTAAGCATGCTTAGGTACAAGGCAGAGATAATACAGCATCTATCTGTGGAAAGGGAAAGGATTAAGAAGCTAAGTACAAAAGGGTAAATAATGATTTAAGCATTCATAGCTAGAACAATGGTTGAGGACAACTGGTAAGAACCTGTTTCTTCCTTTCACAGTGAACAAGGAAGAGATGATATTTCTGTGATTTTTGAGTCTTATTAACAGTATGTGGTAGGCGATCTATTTCATAATTTGTTGGAATATTTTGGTGTTGGAGTGTAGGCACACAGTTTGTGGTAATTGGGAGTGGGGCTGTGGYTGAGCCTCATCCCTAATGAGCTACAGCTGTGAGAAGCAGGTGAGCAGCATTGAAGGTAACGAGCCATGGTGCACTGACCAACCAGCAAAGGGARCAGARGGCACACAGGTGCAGTGCATCAACAGGAGGGGATAAAAGGCTGGGCTGAAGAACAGGGGCAGATGCCTGAAGCCTTCTGAAGTGGTAAGGTGTTACTCTCTGTGGGTTGAACCTTTTTGAAATTGTGTGGTGATACTCTGTGTATTGTGGCTGTCTCAACTGCGACATGTGCTGAGACATTGGAGCATTGAGATGAGTAAAACTTGTGAACAAAATCTTGATTAACTGCTTGTTATTGAAAGGGAGGGAGGCCMAGGAATCCTGCTAGTGTTTGTTAGAGGTACAGAGCATCTGTCTGTCCTGTGCCTGTCTCAGCTCATGGKGTGTTCTTTGCATTGWACAGGAGGATGGCAGAAGGTGAGAYATGGATAAGAGGCAGAAGGCCTTCCACCTAGAGGTGTTTGGCCATGCAGAAGTTCCAATTGCTGGGATTAAAAAGCAGTGTGGCCCTGGTAGAGGAATTCCCAAACCTGGTTTTGTGTGAGCACCCTTGCTCTGGAYGGAGAAGTGTGCTGGGGAGGAAGTGCTCAGCTATCTCTGAGGAACAGAGAGGAAGGCATGTTTGGTGACTCAGTGGCTCAAGAGATCCACACTTTCTTCTCTAGGAAGAAGGTAAAAAAGGTTGGGTGAGGCAGGGTTTCAGGGGAGGAGGTTTATTGCCTTTTTTGGTTTTTCACCTACTACTAGAGCATGGTGAATCCTGAGCAGCGCATGATAATCTGACTGTGAAAGCTGAGGTTTTGTTTTTTTTTTTCTTTTCCCCCCTCTTGTCCAGATCATCTCCCCAGGTCATCTCCAGGATTTTGTTCCCTCCCATCCTGTCCTATCTAGCTGTGCCTGTAGTGCATGTAACTGCAGTTAAGCGTGTATGTGACGATGTTTTGTTGCTTGAACACTATGCAAAGGCAGTAACTTACTGCATGAGGTGTGGAGGAGCCTGTGTTTCTGCTCTGAGGTAGAATTCTCAGATGCATGAGTGCTGTGCTACTCTACTGGCTCTACCTAAATGTGGCTGAGGGATGAAATACCTAACTGTTCTTGTGGAATCTGATCCAGCTGAACTGCAGTCCACTCCTGCCTGAATTCATGCAACAACAGCAYCAAAGTGTGTCATTTTAGGGGATCCTTGCAGTTTTAAAGATTATTTATCTTTGTCTCTGAGCACAGTTGTTGTTTGAATAGGGYTAGCTAGAAGACCTGTGAAGGAGACTTCTGAAGAACCTTAGTTGAAATGTCTTAAAAGCCCTTAAAGAAAAAAACAGGGCTTTCCTAGGCTTCTCTCAATTTTTACATTCYTTCTCCCTGACAGACCCATATGGGAAAGGGTAGAACAAGTGATGTCCATCAGTGCTGATCTTCTATGACTGGTTGTCCCTAGAGAGAAAGGGTTTTCCTTCATGCTGGGTCTGTTCAGCCAGGACAGAAGCCTGTTGGCAGCCAGTGGARGAGTAAGATCTCGAGGGTGTGGGCAAATGGTTTTTTCCCTGCTCTGGAATCTGCATTTAGGAGCTCTTTGCAGCTTTGCTCTTGGAAAGGCTGCTGCACAACAGAATGGCTTGGCATACTCTTGAGAGCCTGGATTCTGCACAGAGAGTTCAGATAAATGAGATGTGAGTTCTTAGGAGTGTGTACAGCAGGGATTGATTAGGAGTGGGAACTTGGAGAGCATAACCATGGAAACAAGTGCAAGGCAGTGAGGTTTGAGCAGCTCCCGGCTCTGAGCACTCCTGTGTAAGGTGGGGGCTTCATGCTCAGGGTCTGCTCTGTGTCCCCACTGTGTGCTATCCTGCCAGCCCTGACTGGTTCTGGATCAAGACTAAATCCTGCTGTGCTGGATTGTAAACAACTGTCTGGTGAATAAAGGGGAGATCAAGCAGAATCCTGTCATCTGGAGGCGTGTCAGACTSCTCCTGCCTGGAGTGAGAGAGGAAATGGCTGGTTGGTGTCATGGGCATCTTCTGTGACTGAGCAGYTGGCATGGGCTAGGAGTTGTTGGAGTAATGCAGAGCCTTTTCCACTTCTCCCTCACCTGCTTTGACTTTTTGCAGTAGTCTTGATAATTTTGCAGTGACTTTTTGCAGTAGTTTTGGTCTTTTTGCARGCAGACCAACCTGTGTTTCTGTGCCAGTCCAAGATGCCAGTGTAGTCTAGAGAACAGAGCACAGGTGAATTTTCAGGTCACTGCTGTTGTCCTCCTGTAATGGCCTCTCTGAAGACTCTGCTTTTTTCCTCTCTCTCCCCACTGTAAGGCAAGGCAGAGGACTCATTGGCAGGACTTTCCCTTTGTGGCATCCACTGTAGTGCTAGTATTGAGGTGTGGTCAAATGCTAACTACAGATCTGAAAGTCTCTGCTGCCAGCAGAAATTCAGTGTAGAGAGAAATAAAATCTTCCAGATGGTAAAATTTCTTCTTCTCTTACACATGCAATTAATTTTACTCGCAGAGATAGACTACTTCAGCTTGGTGTGCCCATTGTCTCCAAAACAAGATGAGAAAAAAAACTTATCTCTAGCCATTGTCCAACTTAATGTAGTGCTGGTCATGGCCTGTCTGGATTTGAGATGTGCATCTTCATGCCTGCAGTTCTTGTGACAGAGCCAGCTGTTGCTAATGTTTCCTTTGCTCTCTGATTTGTTTTACATCAGAGCTTTAAACCCCTGTACAAATMAAGGGATTTCTGTGCCTTTAGTGACTGGGTGAACAGCGACATGCTGCACTCAAATGGCAAGATTGACTAGAACTGCAGTTTGCAGTTCTATTTCCAGTTACTACAAAGTAATCATAAACAAAATTCCAAGTAGTGATTGAGTTTCCTCTCAGTGCTGGACTGTGTGACCTCCACTTGCAAATGGCTTGTGACTGGCTATGCACAGAGAGAGTAAGGAAAATAATCCTGAACTTCAAAGCTATTTGTTTCCTCTAAAGAGTCTTTATATAAGCAACAGAATGTCACCTTTTTTTTTTTTTCTGTGAAAACTGTTTGGCATGAACTTACATTGG
This sequence comes from Cardinalis cardinalis, assembly GCA_014549065.1. NCBI lineage: Eukaryota > Metazoa > Chordata > Aves > Passeriformes > Cardinalidae > Cardinalis > Cardinalis cardinalis. The sequence continues at coordinate 1,485,799 of JACDOX010000087.1, read as the reverse complement.
TCTCTCATTTTGTTCTATTAATTATTTGTTGTAGTATACTATTCTTAGGTAGAGAAGGAGAGCTAATCTACCAGTGCCTGAGAAATATTTCTAGCAAACCTGACTCAAACAAGTGCTTGTATTAGTCAAATCAGTCTGGTGTCTAATTGGAAGCMCCAGTAAATCTGCTTTGGCACTTCCCATCCTCTCCACCTCTGCCTCAGCTCTTCTGTGTAAGAAAAATCTGTGGAATAACTACCTCAAAGTTCCTCTCTTCCCACCACCTGTTGGATTRGGCCCTTTTCTGACCCAGAGATGGGGCAACTGAGAGGGATTTAAAAACATCTACTTTGTTTTCAGTTTCATGTGAAGGGTGAGAATGCAGATGTTATAATTCACGCCATAACAATTTGAAGCAAATTATTTCCTAATTACCATATATTTCTTGGCCTATCAGCTTTAGCTATGCCATGATGTAAATGCCTTAAATCATCTAATCATCTAAAATTACCTCTCGTGGGTCATGATACAATGCATCTTTGATAGCTGTATTTCTCCAAAGTATCCAGTCTTAATTGCAAGGCCACCCTTTGAAACTTGTTTCTAGTTCCATTTCTCTCTCAACATCTCTCCTATTCCATGGCATTTCTAAGTCRGCATTCTTATCTCAAAGTTTGCCTRGAGATGCACACACTATGTGAGCTTTCTGTCAGGCTTTGAGAATTCCCTACAAACCCATTTCCCAYAATCACCAATCTGCACTTTCAGGGGGTGTTTGTGCCTTGCTTCCCTYCTCTGCCCATTTGGGAAGGAAGAAGAGAAGGGAAGGAGGGAGAGGGAGGGTATAGGAAGGGGGGTGGAAGGAGGGGGCCTCTCTCCCGACTCGGCGGGCTCTGGGATGCTCCGGGAATGCCTCTCCTCGGCGGGGCTGCCCAACTTGGCGGCGGCGCAGCCCTGTTGCTGTGCGGGAAGTTTGGCGGGCGGTGCCTCCTCCCGCCGCCCTCCCCCGGCACCGCCCGCTCCGGGCACCGGGAGCTGGCCACAGAGGGAGGTGCTGAAGGCACGGAGGAAGCTGAAGGACGCGGACATCTTCGCTCCCCCTAATTTCCTCCTCCCTGCCTTCTCTGCAGCCATCTTGCACCGGCGGGGCTGAGGGAGGGGGCGGGCTGCGGGCAATGGAGGGGAGAGGGTGAAGAGTTGCGGGAGCCGGAGGCGGCCATGGGAGATCCCGGCTGGCGCGTCTGCTGAGGCTGCGGCAGCTCTCACCGGCACCATGGTGAAAAGGAAAAGCTCCGAGGGCCAGGAGCAGGAGAGTGGCCGTGGCATCCCTCTGCCCATCCAGACCTTCCTGTGGAGGCAAACCAGGTAAGAGCAGGGYGCTTGGGATGCGGCTGCAACAGGGCACTGCGAGTGTGGAGGGGATGCGGGCTGCCCCAGCGGCRGGGAGGATGCAGTTATTCCTGCAGCTGCAATGTGAAGCCGTGAAAAAAAAACAAAAAAAAAACCAACCCTGTTTTTTTATTTGTTTTTTTTTTTTTAAACTCAGTATAGGGCAATTTGTGTGCATCGGCTRTGGGAAGAGGTGTCAAGGCAGCTTAACCTAGAGACCGTCCCAGGCAGCTTCTTGCTTTGACTTTAAACCATCCATGTCTGTTTCTCCGTGCACCTTTCCCTCCATCCRTGTCCCGTGCTCCCCATCCCCTCCATCCCCCATCTTTGAAGAGAACTCCTGGAGCCCTTGTAGCAGAGGCAGCATCCATCAGTGCTGCACCAGGGCTGCAGCTGTGCTTCTCTGTATTTGCAGCTGTCCTGGAAGTGCAGTCTGTGCTGAGAGAGGCCAGCATGCAAACAGACATGTCCAGGTCTCCCCTCATTTCCCAGGGCTGYGGAGTGAGGGATTGGAGATGTGTGAGGGACTCGTTCAATGTATGGCTGGTGCTTTATGTTCCTTCTGAGTCCTGTCAGCCTCCTGTCCTAGCAGGWTTCTAGATTGAAAACATTGTGGGGGAGGCTGGAAGATTTGAAGGTTGTGGCTCTAATTTAAGGCCTCAGTCACAAAATCCCCTTATGCCACAGCCAGTGTCCTTCAAAATAAAAAAAAAACCACAAAACCTGCAGTAAGGTGACCTGATTATTTTTTTTAATGTTTACTCTGGTCTCATTCTGGAGCAGAATGATAGAGGGAGAGTGTTCTCTGCATACAGCATACAGGCCTGCACTTCACCATGAGCCTTCCACATCAGCAGCTGTGCAGAAAAAATATTTCATACAGAGCTGGCAAGTTGATATCTCTCTTAAAATAGAGGCAAGGCTAAGTTCAGTAATATTTAACTGATTTTTAAGCAGGATATGTTAGAAATATTTCACTGAGGTAAAATGGCTGAAAATTGTCTGCTKAAAGATTTTATCCCCGGGAATGTGTGGGCTGAATTAAATGCCTCCTGACATATTGGGGTGGGCACTTTTTCTTCTGGGAAAGATAACAGCATTTATCAGATGTCATCAACAGGTATCTGAACATAGTTTTGGCTTATGTCTTCCTTTACAATGAGTTCCTCAGCCTTTTGACAACATTCTGACATGGGAAGAATCCTAAAAATAACTGAGAAAAATACATGTTGATGTACTGGGTCTCCAATGCTGCTTCTCCTTTCTTTCAGTGCATTTTTAAGACCTAAACTGGGGAAACAATATGAAGCTTCCTGTGTGGTATGTACATGTGTCTGTTTTTCAGTGTTTGTTAGTCACTAACTTTTCATGCAGATCAATCTGACCACAGTGCTGATCAGCAAGGTGCTCAGCCTGCACCAGAACTGGATTTAGCCCATTCAGCTTCATTTTGTACGTCTATCACATGAAGGATTTGAAATTGTTCCCATATAGAGAATCTGCATATCATGTCCATCTTTAGACAAAACAAAAAAAGAATTGGATATTAGTAATAAATATTTCATTAGTGAAACTGTAGTAATGAAATAAATAATGACATAGACAAACTGAGCTATGACAGTCTGGGTCTAACCTTGCAGTTCATCCTGTGTGGATGTGCTTTTTGCATGAGACTGATGTAGTTTCAATTTGTGTGATTGCCAAAGGTGCGTCAAGCTTATAATATGGAAAATCTAAACAATATTAACAGGCTTTGAACAATACTTTTACCATTGTGCAACATGGGAAACACTTCTACTAGGGATTAGAGGAAGCATATCTTATCATAATTAGGRAGATGCTATTATGCAGATACAAATAATTCTTATTTCTAAATGTGCTTCAAATAAAGCCTCAAGTTACTGGCAAAAAGGAGGAAAAATGAAGGCATGAAGCAAGTTCAAATAACATGGCTATCTAGAGAACTTCAGAGTTCCTTGAATGGTTGCTGGTCTTTGGATTACTTAAAGTACATTAGTCAGTTGAAGCCAAGCTTGACAGAGTGGAAAAATTTGGTCTGGACATGTATCTTAATAGTTTAAAGTTCTTAGGTCGCTCTGCAGCAATTTTCTGACTTCCTTCTCACAAGGCATTATGCTGGAGAGGCTTTATCTGTTGCTGAGTCATTTTCTTCTAAGAAATCCATAAATTTTTCAGAGTTTTTGCTAGATACCAGATAGAGATAGAGGAGTTCTGGCATAGTGTGTTGGTGAGTAAAATGTTCAATTCTAGTACATGCAGCAGAGATGACTGATTAATGCCCACTGACAAAATCTGGAAAATGGAGCTTGTTGTTTTATGTTCTYTACCAGGAGCCATGCCTTGGAGCACCTTGAACCTGGGGCTGTGGCTTCTTCTGTGGGCTCATTCCTGTTATTATTGGGTAGAGGGGCAGAGCTCCCTCTGATGCACCTCTCTGCCTGTAACTCCCTTTGCTTCCTGCTGTGCTGTTGGCATCAGGTCCCTGAGGATAATTCCAAAGCCCCTTTCTTCTGGGAGCACGTACTGGAATTTACTAAGTGTAAAAAACAAACTACACCCAAAAAAACCCCTAAACATAAATAACGTGCTTCAGCCAAGAGAAAGGGAGCTCTGAAAACAGGCATTTCATAAAGATCCARTAAATTTCCACCTCTTGGATGAAGTTGATTCTTCTTCAGTTCTTAACATAATCATTAAAWTATGGTAGAGAATTTTCATAGGTGGAACTTAGTTTTGAGGAATTTGTGGGTTACAGGTTGAACTGACACATTTGCTGCTTTCTGCTTCATCCATTTCCTCTGCTTAGTGGTGTGCCCACACCAACACATTTGTTATCCAGTGGGGCAGCAGAGTGCTGAGACAGGGTTTCTGGAGCTTGACGGGTACTTGATTTGTCTTCTGAAACCTCCTGCTCACCRTCTAACACCCCTCTATTGACCAGTGTGCCTAAAATTCCTGTGCACCTGTTACAAGATCTGTCCTTTGGTAATTCTCTAGCCAGAATTGCTGTAGGCATGTCTGTAGGCTGTGGCTCAAATTCTTCTGCTTTGGTTTGCATTGGCTGTGGAAGAACTTGGATGTTTTCTGGAGGATCCTGCAAATTCTGAGTTTCCTTCTTTTCTGGGTTTTGTGGGGGTTTTTTGTAGTTTTGTTTGTTTGTTTTGGTTTTTGTTTGTTTTTCTTGTTTTTGATCATGTGATTATGTGTTTTGATATTATGGATCATTAAAGTATAGCTGTGGAATAAAGTTCAGAAAGAATATTTATTTTTTGATCCAGCCAATGGATATGGTTGCAGAAAACTGAATTTCCGTGATTAAAATGTTTGGCATCTGTATTTCACTACTTGTGAATGTTTATACTATTGCTATGTTTATTCAACAGTGGAGTCTTACCATCCCTTGTGCTRTGAACTCCCAGGTTCCTGGATCTTTCCAGGAACTCTTCCTTGCTCAGTGGACCTGCCCCAGACTGACAGTACTTTCTGYCTGCATCTCAAGCTCTTTCCAGTCAGTCTGAAGTGAATTCAGCAGTGATCTCAGCTTTCCTCCACGATGCAGGCTGAGCTTTGGAAGGACAGGGCATTAAGGTCYCCTCCAAGAACACAAGGAGAATTCAAGAGGCACTAACCATTTCTGTGTCTCATTTCTGTGTTTCTGCCATGGTCCTTCTGTACCTGCCCTGGGCAATCCTGTAGGGATGCTCCCTGGCACTCCTGAGAGGATGTAACTTCTGGGAACCTCTGGGCACCCTCTGCCAACCCCTGGCTGACCTCTTTCTGCCTTATGCAATTCACTGCAGGTACAGCTTCCCTGGGCTTAGAGCGGGGGAAGTTCAAGCAAAGCTGTTTAGGAAGCCWTGACAAAGGGCAGCCAGAATGCTGCTGGAATGGGAACATGTAGGGACACAGTTTGTGGTGATTGGGAGTGGGGCTGTGGCCCAGGCTCATCCCCAGTGGGCACAGCTGTGCAGGACAGGTGAATGCTATTGAAGGGAACGAGCCATGGAGTGCCCAGGGGCACTGACCAACCACCACAGGGAGCAGAGGGCACACAGGTGCAGTGCATCAACAGGAGGGGATMAAAGGCTGGGCTGAAGAACAAGAAGGGCAGRTGCTTGCAGCTTTCTGAAGTGGTGAGGTGTTACTCTGTATGGGTTGAAGCTTTCTGAAATTGTGTGGTGGTACTCTGTGTGTTGTGGCTGTCTCAGCTGTGGCATGTGCTGTGACAGGAACAGATAGCCTGAACATGCCTAGACAAGAGGTACAGGACAGAGCAGACAGTGACCCACAGGCTGATCCTGGTCACAGGGTATTTGGCAGCACCTATGGTTCTTGGTGGACATGAAGGTAAAAGGAGAACAGCAGCTGTGGGAAGGCAGCCAGACAAGGCTGGCCACCATTCCCTGTGAAAACAGCTGTCACCACTAGGCTAAAAGGAAAAATGCTTGTGTAAGTGGTCCTGAGGGAGCTGAATACACACACAGCCCTGCTGAAAGGGACTGTTTCTCCAGCCAAGGCACCAACTTCCCTCACTATCCCCTTGGCAGATGTTCTTTATGTGCCTTTGGTGTGGGGGGTGTTGCAGGCTTGAACAAGCCTSCTGTAAGTAGGTAGCTGTTTTCTTAGCCAAGCTGCAGCCCTGAGCCCTGAGGCTGTGGCTCTAGACATACCCAGAGCATGACATACCCAGTGTCTGTCTTCTGACTCACAGGCAGCTTTTTCAGACATTCTCATTCAGCTTTCTTGAGCATGGAGCTTCTCTCAGCTGTAGCAGCAGTTGCTTSGTTCATGCAGGGTGAGAATTAGGTCTTCTGCCCCTATAGCAGGTCCTGAAAGATAAGAGTCACAACACACTGAAAAGGAGGCTCAGGAGCAACACACGACCTTGCATCTTGAGTGTCTGGAAAGAACTCCAGGCAAATTCCACAGGAAGGCTTGTCCAAAGAACTGCATATTCCTGTTGGGCATTCAGTGGTTTCCTTACAGCAGCTTTTGTGTTTGCATTTTTCTGGCAACATATGGTACTTCTGTCTTGGATGCTTCTGATCAGATAAGCTATTCCAGAAGCTAATCTTTCATTGTAGTACAGAAATATTTTGCTTTCTGCTCAGGCCTGGTAAGAATGGAAGAATCTGGTGGTTAACACAGGGAAGTCTTCAAAAGGGCTCTGCAGCCCAAAATGTTGTGATAAATACAAGACTAATGTAAAGATCAAATTGTAAACTCCTCAGCTGCCTCCTGAGTTTCTGAAGCATGTGGACAGTGGGGCAGAGCTTGCAGAAGGCAATGGCTGGGGGACTTTCTACCTGATGCCATTGAGGTACCCAGCAATGAGACCTTGAATGGAAAGCCAGGGAGCAACAAGGTGTCTGCTGTCACACTTCAGAATAGGGTTGGTGTTCCCAGTGATTTTTTTCTCCCCTTGCCCTGTAAACTGTACAGCTTTGTCAACTCTACTGAAGTGTGAGCTTATGGTTTGGCTTCTGTGCTGGAGGTGAGATCATTCAATTCAGTAAAGTCAGCTCTGGTGCTTGGCAGGCCTTTCAGGGAGCTAGTCCAGCTCACTAACATGGGTGGGAACTGCTTACCTCTGCACTGACCTTCCTTTTGCCTTCTGTAGGGGCTTGGCTTGGCTGGGTGAAGGATTCAGTGAGCCCCAGAGCTAGTGGAAGAGTGCAAATAGGAGTGTTTGGCTGGAGCAATGACTAAGGAGTGGTCCCTGTCCTCTTTTGATGAAAATAATTAAAACCTCGTGTTTTTCACTGTTTCTTTCAATTTTTGTGGTATTTGTGACAATGCACCTCTTGTTCTTCTGGGGGTGTTTTGCTGCTTTGCTCCCTCCTTTTGTTGTGTAATAATCCCTTTACTGGGATATTTACTCTAGACCTCTGTTGTCTTTATACTAATGCACTCTGTCCTCTGTGAGTCCTGACTGGAACGGAATCAGGCCTTACAGGTACTTTTCTCCCTGTCCTGTCTGGGCTTTCAGAGCATCAGTATCCCTTCATTTTGTCCCTGTTCCTGAACTGATAGGATTGAATGGCAGGAGACTTTTCCTTTCACGTGCTGTGGCCCCCAGTAGATGACTGTAAGGGTGAGTTGAAGCATCCCTTTTCTGGTAGACAGGTTATCCATTCCTGATGCTAAGAAACACATATTGCTGATAACATGACCCATGGCACATTATTTTTGACTAATCCTCAGGAAGTCAGTGTTTTTTCCATGCATTACAGCAAATGCCCTCCAATTTCAGCCATTTTTGGTCCACAAGGAAAGTGTGTTACATTTTCTGGCTGCATCCTGGTGTTTCAAGTAGGTGAGCAGTGTGACCTTCTGCACATGGATATTTGCTGGCAGYGCTGATGGTTATTGTCAGGATTTCAGGGTTCAGTCTGTTGGCATAGACTTAGTCCTCTCTAATGGATGGATGTGTGTTTCTGTGCCTCTGAGCAGGACTGGGTGCTGTGAAACTACAGTGGTGAGGCACTATGCTTGCACCAGGACACCCAGCCTCTTGGTAGAGGAGCTCATGTCTGCCCACACCAGCAAACAGGGCCCCAAAAACTGAGAGAACAACTGTGCCCAGCTGCTGGCACAGGCAGGAGGGTGCCTGTTAGCACAGGTTAGCATGCCGTGCTTGGGTGTGGTTTCTCATTCAGGAGAGCATGTTTTGACATAGTTGTTTTGCTCTTCTTTGTAACTGAGTCTATTCAAATTGATGAATAGTGTKGCAGGATAAGCTTTATGAATCTGGAGTGAGGGCCTCTGAACTATCTTTTGGGCAACAGTKTGCCCAGAGCTTGGTAAAACTGGTGAAACAGCAAATAGGTAACCATGAAGTTTAGCTGGTTTATGGAGAGGATGTGCATTGTCATTATCTTTGCTGTRGGTACTTCAGTGAAGGAATATGACTGTACTTGTGATCTATAATGGGGTCTTTGTATCTGATCACAGCAACAATTTATTGAAACAGTTGGAGCAGCTAACAATAAGGAGCTTCCTTAGGGATTTCAGTGGTRGATAGCCTTATTTTGTGTTGATTGAGGTGGAAATAATGAACTTGCTGCAGCCATCAGCTCTGTAAGTGTTCACAAAACCATTACGTCATAGCTCGACAAAAAATTTTGTACACTGATTATTTTTTGTGACAGGGTGTGAAAACATTTCCTAAGGCCCATATACCTTTAGTGGTTTGCCCTTTATCTTACAGTAAACTGAAAGAGCATGTGTGTTAAAGAATATGCAGCACTCAGCTCCACAAATACAGGCTTTCCTAGCTCCTGTGACTTCTAACAGGATTACTGGCTTTACCCAGCAGAGCTGCAAGTCTGGCTCGATGTCAGCACTGACTAATATACAGATGATACTTACTTCAATTCTCTTATGTTGCAGAATTGTGTGGTCCATTCATTTCTTAGTCAAGTATGTCCATATGTCTGATGAGCTTTAGTTGCAGTCTGTATTTTTCAGGACAAATATTATAAAAAATTTACTTGAGTTATACAATTAGAGATTTTCAAAAGAGGATGTTCATGTATTGGAAGGAATGTACAGAAATAGACATAATGTCTTTTTTTTCCTTTGTTCTTTTAGTCTTTTGAAAGAGTTTTAGTGGAAAACAAACTGCATGGCCTTTCTCCAGCTCTCTCTGAAGCCATCCAGAGCATTTCTCGCTGGGAGCTTGTCCAAGCTGCTCTGCCTCATGTGCTGCACTGCACTGCAACACTGCTCTCCAACAGGAATAAGCTAGGTTAGTGCTCGTGTGAGCTTGTTTTCATTATTGAAGCTATCACTTAAAATGGGACAGATTGCTGCTCAGGGTGCCAACACATTCCAAATCCTTAGAATCCTAATTAGTTTCGCCTGGGGATTGCTTTTGTTGCTGATTGTCTTTCTCTTTTATGGGAGGGTAACCTGCGAAATCTTGGCCAGTGAAGTTAGTGGTCTGATGAGCTAAAGAGTCAGAGTATTCAATAGCATTTTGCTAGTTATTTCCCAGCAATAGTAGAACTTATTTTAGCACCCAGCAGGCATGGATTCCTTGAAGGATTATGTATTCCTTTCAAGGCATGCTGCAGTGGTCAGTTGCAGCAGGTACTTTCAATATCTTCAGTTTTTGGGGTTTTTTCTTCCTATTTTTCTTTTAATTTAGACCAAGGCATGTGACTCTCAGCAGATAGTCAATCAGACAATAGAGAGGCAGATCCAAATCTGACTTTTTTTTACTTACTTTTGTACTGATTGCAGCAGGAATTTGCTTCCTGAGACATGCCAGTAGGGAACATTAACAAGACACAGCTTGAGCACCTTGCAGTGCTCACTGGCATTTTGTCTTTTTCAACAAAGTCAAACAGACAAGGCTGTTGAGTTGGTTTCTTTTGGGACCACTCTATGTCCATGCTGCTGTCATTGCAGAGACTGAACTCCAAATGCTGGGAAATAAATGGAGGCTTCTGATTGAGGAGGTTGCAAATATAACGAGACAGAATGCTGGTGCTTTTCACTGTAGAATTTTAATTTTCAGTGGTTATCTGRGAGTTGGATGTCCAGCCTCCAGTGCAACTCTGAACAGTATCATTAATGGAAACCCTGTGAGATAATGTGGTGGATTTTTCCATGCAGGACATCAGGATAAGCTTGGAGTAGCTGAAACCAAGCTGCTTCACACTCTTCACTGGATGCTGCTGGAGGCTCCTCAGGACTGCAGCAATGACAGATTTGGAGGAGACAGAGGCTCCAGCTGGGGAGGGAGCAGTAGTGCCTTTATCCACCAGGCTGAAAACCAAGGATCCCCAGGGCATCCCCGGCCCAGCGCCGTGACCGATGAGGAGGAGAATAACAGGAGGAAGTTCTTCCAGAATTCCATGGCCACAGTAGAGCTGTTTGTGTTCCTCTTTGCTCCCCTCGTGCATAGGATTAGAGTAAGTGGCACACTGATGGGGTTCTTGTGTGGAGACAGCTCTGAGCAGGAAARGAATGGTTCTGCCTTTGTGGTTGTTATTTAATTCAGCTCACAGTGCACACTGGGGTACTGCTGGAAATATTTTACCAAGCTGGCATTGGGAASAAATTCTTCCAGTGCCATGAACAATGACCACAGCATCAGGCAGGCACAAAGACAAAAATAGRCAAAGTAAGCCATTCTTAGCCTTTGGGAATGGCAAAGATCTGTGGCCCCTGYGAAATCTCTGGGATCCTGAAAATGTAGAAAGGATTTTGAGCTTTAACTTGCTCCAGTGATTCTCAACCATTGCTCAAAAAAGCCTTGCTGGATTTTCAGGGATTCCACAGTGGGGCTGCCACTGGGGTTTGCTGTTATTACTAATCATCATGATGCTAATTAGCAGGACAGTGTTATGAGCATGGCAGTGGCAAAGGCAATGGAGYATTCCTTTGTTCTGAAGTGTGAAGCAGGCTGCAGGCCTCCTGTCTGCTGGAGTTCCTCTGTTAGTTTTAATTTATCAGCTTTGYAGAGTGATGTGATGAAAAGACATTTTCTTCATGCTCTGAGAGGCTGCCATTTAGCCTTTATGTTTCCAGCTAGGCCTTGGAAAAGAGTAGGTCCTTGAAAAAAGGGACTATAAAGTCATGGGGCTATCTGTTCTAATCCTGCCTTCTGTGCTGCAGCAGTAGGAAGGAACAGGAGATAAAGGATAATCTTTTGATTAAGGCAGGTAAAAGCAAGATGAGAACTAGATTCTTTCTCTACTACTGCTACTGAGTTCCTGTAAAGCAATGTTTAATTTATTTAGCCCAAAAATTTTCATACTTTTTTACTAGTTTTCTGTAGGCTACTGGGACAGGAAGAATTTCTTCTCTGCACTACACACAAAAATGCAGGCTGCTGTTTGAATAAATTAAATGAAACCGGGAGTAGACCTTGGCTATTAGAGATTGGAAGTCCAATCTTTAATAWTAATCTTTGTGGCATGTTGTTTTCAAGATGGGGTTAATAACAGTACCTCAAGTTTACCTTGAAAATCTCTGAGATCTCTGAAATACTGTGGTAATGAACATTGAGAAGCCAATTAAAGCATGCACATTTCTGTCATCAAAATGAAGTGCAGGAAAGGAGTTAAATGAGGCATGTAAGTGGTTCACTAAGTGAGCAGTGTCCTCTTGGTGTCTTTTAAGTCTCATGGGAAGAACCCTCACTACCTGATAGCCAGAGTAATGCATGGACTCAAGAAACATGACACATACTCACATAGACAGACCTAAACTGTTCAATTCCTAAATTCTGAGAGGATTTTTGCCTTCAGCAAAATGTTTTTAAATCAGGCTTTGGGAGCTTCATGTAGTTCTTTAAGTGCATAGCTGTAGGTAGAAGTRTTGGCACGTCACCGCAAGCTGGCAGTGCCAAGTGAAAATGCAGTGTCACTGCTGGCAGCTCTGAAAGCTTTGAAAGCTGCTATTAGTAGAAACAGTAATTAAAACCAAGCTTGTGAGTTGATTATGATGAGAGAGCACTAACAGAGGATGGGGAGTAGAAGGGCTGGAGAGCTACAAGCAGTGGGTTTCTGCCTTTCCTGTAGCTCTGTGTGCATCATCCATTCCAAATGCCAAGGCWTCTGGGGCTGTCTCAATAGGAGAGTGCTGTGCACCTGAAATTACACCACCAAAACTGCTGTTACCGTGTTTGTTTGCCACATGGGGGTAGCTGGGGCTGTACTGACACCTGTGTCTCCTAATGTAGATCTGACATGAGGTCAGGTAAGTGCATAACTGCCCCTTGATCCTGCTAAGATTTACTTGTGTACTAATTTATATGATTTCAGCTGCTCACCTATGTAAAACAGGGTTAGCACAGGTGGAAGTAGTACCAGTGTCTCTATGTATTGACAAAGTTCAGGTACTAACAGTGCGAATGGTAGCACAGTAATGTGTACCACTACTTCATAGTAATCTGTTACATGTTTCCTCAATTTCTAAKTAATGCTTAAATATTTAATATTTTGGGGAAGAAGTTCAAGTCTTAGAGTGTAAATCCTAAAGTTGAGCTTGAATATKAAATAAAGTGATTATGTATAATTAAAAGGGATACTTTGTAACAAGAATGGCCTTTTCTATTACAGCTTAATGTCCAGGGAATAACAGGGYTCATTGACTAGGATAGAAATTTCAYTTGAAAAAAGCTTTTKTATATTTTTGGACTGAAATTTCCCCATGATTTTTTACTAGCTKTAGTTGACATGTATAGAGCCTGCCGAGTACTGTCAGTAGCYCTTGAGTTAGCATGTACTGACTGGACGGCTGCACATGGTATCCCTTATTTCTTGTAAGAAATGACAGGCTTTGCAGACTGGAAACAACATTCTGTTTTTCTCTTTAGGAGTCTGACCTGACGTTCCGGCTGGCTAGTGGCCTTGTCATTTGGCAGCCAATGTGGGAACATAGGCAGCCTGAAGTTTCTGCCTTCAATGCTCTCGTGAAACCCATCAGGAACATCGTTACAGGTCTGTGATTTTTGTGGTGGTGGAGCTCCTGAGATCTGGGAAAACTTTGCCTTTGTTTGCCTGGTGCTGCCCTTGCATTCTGTACAGGAAGGAATATGTTGATCCTGCAGGAGCTAGTCAAACCTCAGAGTGGTTTAAGGTTGTTCCGCAGAGTCAATTGACATTTGCATCATAATTAGTTGGGAGAACCATCACAAATAGGAAATTTGTAACTTTTTAGTAGTTGTCATTTCTGTCAGCCTCATATAATTTGTTAGCCTTATCTTCTTCCTTAATTGCTAACAAGGGTGAAGACAGTATCTCATAGCAGCCTGACATGAGTGAGGAAATCTTTCCCAAACTGGTACTGGACAAAAATTAACAGTGAAGAGCACACAGGTGGTTCTGCTATCTAAAATTTGGTTTCCAACACGTTATGAAATTAGAAAATGTAGTTTCCAGAGAGTCCAGTGAAGGCCCATGTTGTGAATTCACTTTTGAATACTGGAAGGGGTGGCTTTTCTTTTGTGCTTCAGCCATAGTGAGATTGGAGTTGGGTGCTTAGGCTTCCAAGGCTTTGGCTTCCAAGTCTTTTTGTCTGGCCTAGTCCTAAAAAAAAACCATTTTTCCTGTTGTATTTTAGACAATAGCTTTTTCTAATTCCTGCAAGGTGGTGAATTTGCAAGTAAGCTGGGTATACTGCTGTACCATTGCTTCTAGTTCTCCAAAGCATGGAACTGTAGTTTTCTCCACAGAGAAGATGTAATTCACTAAATTAGATTTTTCTGATAACAGGTCATTTTGGATGTCATATTTTGTTATGAAGACTTAGTAGACCTACTAGAAAAGTCCAGAATTAAAAAGCTTCAGGTCTTCCAAATTATTTAAAACAGTCTTTTACATCTTGCTCTTTGTCCCTCTGCTTCATCTTCTAGAATTAAAATATAGTATTTCAGCCCTGAAACTAACAAGGGAAATTAGTCCTAAGTTTTCTTTGACTATTGGATTTTTTCTATTGGTCTATGTGTGGTCAGAAAATCCCTAAGAATAGTTTCAGAAGTGAAGTCTGGAAGGAAAATGCTCTTTTATGTTTTTAAAGTTTTTTCAGCAGGACAGAAATACTAATTGGAATGAGGTMTTTTATGTCTAGGAAGATGCTGCTATCTTAGCGTTTTCTCAAAGTGGGAAAAAAAGAAAGTCAAATTTACTTAAATTTTCCTTCGAACAACAAATAAAAAGAACTAATGCAGAAGCTTTGCAGTATTTGTTTTGCAATCAGTCTGATTGAGTCGTATCTGCACTGCTTTTAACACAGGATTTCAAGACTTGTCATCCCAGTCTGTGTGTTACCCTTGGTCTGCTACAGTATTACAGATCAAACTTTCTGTGTGACATCCATGTATTTCCTGTGCTGAAGGCATTTGGCAAATTGGAAATCAYAATACACTCTGAATGATGTAACCTAGAAAAGGACCTGAATATATGTACAAATAGGATGAAGAGCTCCAAAATAAAAGGCACTACTCTGCACAGGAAAACACAATTGGTGGTSAATGGATTTRGGGTGAAATTTMTATTCAARTTTAATTTTAAAGAAATAGAGATTTTTCAGTAGACAATGTTGTTGACAAGACAATAGAAAGAATTGAAAAAACTAACCAGTCCTCTTTTCTTTTTATGGCTGTGACTAGTGCCTAGGAAGTTTGCAGMAGATAGATGGCTGGTTTTGTTTTCTGGTTTATCCTTTTATTATAATACTTTATAATAAGTACATTATAGTGCAGGATGCATTTCCTGAAATGTTCTRCTTTGACTTCTTTCCTCAGCCAAGAGAAGTTCTCCCACCAACAATCAGASTGTGACTTGTGAATCCCCTAATCTGGACAGTGGACGTACCGAGGTAAAATCTGTGCTAAGGTTTGACAAGCTTGAGTAAGGCACTGAGGGAGAGGGCAATAAATATTGAAAGAGAACTTGCGGTTACTACTCTGAAGTATTTCATCTGCAGAAATTGCAGTTATTCACAGCTAAGGCTCCCAACCTTGTTTGCTGTGGAACCAAAGGGTGTGGGGTATATCTGTCTGGATCYCCTTGGCCTTATCCTATCTTATAGGATAGAAGCCTGTTCTTGTGTATGGCAGGAAGGTTGGAGCTTCATTTTAAGGTCCCTTCTMTCCCAAATCATTCTTCTGGGCAAGAGAGCTGTACAATGTACATTATACCATTTGCCTGTACAGTGCCTTGTATTGAGAAGCCCAGGCTTGATCAGTTTTTCATGGTATTTTGGTGTAAGTAACTGTCATGTCTGAGCTCAAATTGCAGTTATAAAAGTAACATGGGAGAGATAAATGTTTATATACCTATAATACATAATAATGTACCTATTTTCTTTTTTGCAACTRTCTGAAGGGACTGCAGGTGGTCTGTGAGACACCACAGCCAGATCCTGTACCTCCAAAAGCTTCTGGTTCAGCATGTCATCCTGGAAATTCCTTGGAGGGAAGTGTGTCCTCCCAGACCTCCCAGGAGAGAAGTTCTGTGCATCCCAGGTACAAAGACCTTCAGGAGAAACTTGGGCTCGTGTGATTTAGTGGTGGTGGTCACACAAGTCCATCTTGCATGCACTTTTTTTTGGACATGCTGAGGGTGCTAGATGTTGGTATCAATTTCTTAATTCAACAAATCTCAGCTCTGGGTGATGAAAAAGATGGCAGCACTTGTTGCTCAATGCTGCTTTCTTCAGAGAAATCTCTAGCTGGCCTGTTAGGACAGTTTCTTTGGTCTRTTCTGGAATGTTGGAATTAAAGACTCAAAAAATAACCCTCAGGTTCACCCCTTCCAGGCTAGTTTCACCTTCAGGCTATTGGTATATTATCTGGCTTCCTTCTGACCAGATTTTCTTTCCCCCTAGGAAAGAATTTCTGYAAGCTTCTTTCCACTACCTTCATTATGCCTCCTTTGCATCCTGCTGCATGGCTGGCTTTACTGACCCAAAGGAACAGACTAAAAAAGAAGCACTGGTATGAAAATGTGCTTCCAGCTTGTCCTGCAGTGCTCAGGCTCTGGTTTCCAGCTTGGCACTAATAAATTCATCTAGATTTGGGCACAGAAAGGTAGAAGTAGATTTTCAGTAGCACTGGACACTCAGTAGTGCCATAAAGTAAATCAAGATGATGAGTGTTTTCAGAGATTTTGCAGAGGGAGGGCTGTAATTTTAAGTCTTTATGGATTTAGGAGTGTCACTTGAACACCTGAAAACTCTGGTCCTGTTGCTTATCTCTTTTGAGAAATGTCATACCCAAAACACTGCAGTTTTAGGAMATGGCTTCATTACAGTGACAGAAATATAGGATGGAGTGATTTTTCTGAATATCAGCTAGGAACGGCTCTGATCTCTCAAGTGGGAGCTCAGGACATCTTTTCACTGATGCAAAGGAAAAAGCTGTTCCTTAAGGCTCTCATCCCATCAGGAATGAGATAAAAAATCCCTTGGGATTTTTTATCAAGCCTGTTGTCAGTTCTGAATCTGTATTTAATTTATATTAATGTGAGCCAGTAAAACTGAAGGTGGGGACAGAACTGCCTTTCTGTGTGTGAACACTACTGCTCAGAGAGTGCACAGCTGTAAAAAATAAGCATCCTTTTAAGAAGACAGAATCAGGTGATCAATTTATCAAGCAAGATCTGGTTGTTGCCATGGGGATGAAGCTCCAGACAGGCTTTGAAGAGAGCATCATTATGCCTCCTCATTTGCWGAACTCATTGATGAGTTAAAACTGTACAGGGAGCTTTAGTTGCCAAGCAACAGATAACTGTGGAACAAATGTTGTTTACTCTGCTTACCAACAGCCAAAGTATTCCTTTGTCCTTGGCCAGGGGTTGAAGGAAGGCTGCATTTCCACTTTCCCTGCAGTCACAGGCAACCATCAGCTGATTATACAAGCATTAGATTTTCCTCYAAGTGAACTACTGAGTTTAATTTCTGGTTCTTCAGAAACTGTCTAAACAAATGRCTTGTTCTGATCCTAGCTGAGTATTGCTCCTCCATTCAGTGTAATTCTTCATATAGAAATGATTCAGTTTAATCCTGAAGCAAATAAACCACAGACCTTTATCCAGCTGCTACAGGCTGCCTGGGAAATAGACTTTGCAAGAAGGACTTTAATTACAAATATTTCATAAGGAGAACATGCCTTGCTCCAGCCTGTGAATAGGGGAGCATGAAAAGCTGTTTATTTAGCCCCATACACTGCTCAGGGTCCTGCAGAGACCTTTCACAATTGCTACTGGGATGACAGGTTTTTATTGCCTTTGCTGGGATACCTTGGGTATGCTTCTGGCTTTTTGCAGGCTAGATCTGGGTGGCACAGCCCAAACTTTGACAAAACCACCCTTCATGTCAGGGTTTTCTGGGGAAAATGTTACAGCATATTCCCATTTCACGTTGTTTTCTTTCCTAATTCAGTTTTTCAGGTTTTTGTGACAGCTCATTTCAAAGTTGTCAAACTTGCAGCCTTTTTACCTGGAATACAGCACTAAGGAAGAAACTTTGTGTGTGTATTTTGTGTAGCGTGGCATATGCTGACACAGGCTGGTCTGCAGCTTCCAAGTGCCTCCAGCACTGGCTTGTGGGGCTGGCAGCAAACCATCTTCTGCAAGTTTGAGCTCTGGATCCATGTGTTGATCCAAGCCCAGCCTTGACACCTGCTCCCTGTTTCCAGGCATGTAAGATGGAGCAGGGTTCGTGTGATTCCAGTTGGTGTCAGTGCTCCATGCACACTTCTCTCTCCTTTGCCAGTYCCATGCCTGCCTTGGGGGCACAGGGCAGAGATCCAGCAAAGCACTTCAACACTCAGAGGTCCCAGGGATCAATATTGCTGCTGTTCCCTAGGGCTGTCCTGGACCGTGGCCTTGGACCCATCTGTTCAGAATGTGGTGGACCTGGGAATGACCTGTCCACACTATTTGCAGAGTTGATAATAAAAATGGCTTTTAACAAAAAAAAAAACAAAACACCAGCCTGATGTTCTTGTGATGATTCTCAAATGCCTGAGAATATAGGGCATGAAAGCACTCCTAATATTTATAGAATCCCAAAATCCCAGACATAAGTAGGTTACAGAAGTGTGTTTCTAATATAGAGGGCAAACTTTCACAATATGTATTCAGCAGACCAAAAAAAAGAAATTCCGGAGTTCCTGCACCACCTCCAGCATTTCACASCTTCTCTTACCATGTGCTTTCTCCTTCCTGTGACTCCCTTTCACTTGCTTCTTTCTGACAGATTGTCTCCTGACAGCTAGTGACTGTCCAGAGGGTAGATCAGGCCAGTTGTACTCTGCTGGGAGAGAAGTGGTATAAAAGATTAGGAATAAAATGTTTGGGGCATTTTATTGTGAAAACATTGGCTGTGAATGACCTGTAGATGCCTTTGAAATCTGAACTTTGTAGATTCTTATTTATGAAGCTCACTACAGCTGTCCTGCTTTTGTGGGCACTAATTTTTACAATACTTAGAGAATTCCATGATAAAATCCACTGGGAAACTGCTAGGGCRATAAAATTATAATGGGCGTTCTAAAAGGTGCTTTTCTCTAGAACACCTTGGCAAAGAATGCTCATAATAATAGCTTTTATTTATACAGGATTCAATTTAATTAGTTTAAAAGGTTAACTAACTTAGCTGCCTTGCCTGCTTTTTCTTAAGTAAGGCCTGATATATTCAAATCTAAACCATTCATAAATATGTATTACGAGTATCAGAGCTGCAGATGCTCAGGGTTTGTCTGTTTCCTGCTGAACAAATTGCTCAGTTAGCACAGGTACTGGAGGCTCACCTTCAGATCACAGTTTAAGAAAGCACCCCTATCCAAGAAAACACCTAACAGCATGTACTGGAGTCCTCTGCAAATCTGAAAGCCAAATATCCACTTAGGTGCCTTCAGTAGTGCTTTCCCCAGTTAGGCACCTTAACCCCAAAGGACTTTATGTAGAGASCTGGGTATCTAAGAAGGCCTAAGGAATCTGAGGGCTGACATTTCTACTCTCCCTTTTGGAACAGGGTGTCCTTGGTGATTCCCCCATGCCAGAAGTCTCGCTACGCCACCTACTTCGACGTGGCTGTGCTGCGCTGCCTGCTGCAGCCGCACTGGTCCGAGGAGGGCACGCAGTGGTCCCTGATGTACTACCTGCAGAGGCTGAGGCACATGCTGCAGGAGAAGCCTGAGAAGCCCCCTGAGCCTGAGGTTACCCCTCTGCCAAGGCCTCGCAGCAGCTCCATGGTGGCTGCTGCACCCTCTCTGGTGAACACCCACAAAACCCAGGTGAGCGGTTGCGGTCRGTAAGAAAATAATTGCTGTTGTGGTGATGCTGTGGAGTGGTTGCTGGAGAGGTAGTGATGGGCACAGCTTTGGTATGGACTCACTTCCTGATCAATCTTACAGTCAGACACCTGCATTGGTTCAGAAAGAGACCCTGAGAACACTGAGTGCTTTCAAGGCAGAATCTGGTGCAGAGGGTCAGAGCTGGTGACTGCTGAGAGCTGGAGTGYTGATTTGGGATAATTAATCTGGGATGAACTGGTATAACCTTAGTTTTTAATGTGAGAATTCCTTTTAATGTGAGAATGTACTAATGCAGTTGTCAGAATAAATGGTTACCAATGCCTTTGCATTACAGTGTAATGGTCAGGACCCACTGAGCTTCCCTGGTGTACTCCCTCAAATGAAAGAAAAGGAACTGCATTTGGACAGGACTGCACACTTCAGACAAAATCTTGTGCTAAAATAATGAATTAGGCTTGACAAACAGTGGCAGTGAGCAAAAGCGCTCCATGTTGTTATTTCCTCCACTGTTATTACATAACTTCTATGTTTGCCAAAGTAGTCTTAGTTGAGAAATTGTTCTAATAGGTGTCAAGTCTTGCTCCTTGTTTTTTGGACAATGAACYCTGTCCTCCTGTCTTTGGTGCAGTAAATATCTTTGTGTTTGAGCCTAATTTTTTTTTTTAATTTTGTATTGTTCACCTGTTCCAGAGATTAAAAAAAAGGAATGTTGTTGCAGTTTCAGTTAATCTCTGTGTGGATTTGTGCTACTTTTAGGTTTTGCCCTCTTTTCCTGTCATGTGCAGCAAATGTGATTTACTTAGTTGATGGAGCTGCCTTACAAAATTTAGCAGATATTCTACTTTTGCCCTCTGATTTTATGACACACTTGGAAAAAAGATTGTTCATTTTGCTATCAAATGTCTTTTTTGTGTTGGAAGTATCAGAATTCTTGGTGTTTTTCCTAAAATTGCTACTTTTGGGCTCTGACAGGTTTTGACTTGGAGAAAGGTGAAATAGCTTTTCTTCAGTAGACCCCAGATGCTGAAAATCAAACAAGCAAAAACTATGTTAATATTGCTGCTGTTAGTTTTAGATCTCAGGACTTTATAGACATTCTTAGCATTATTGTGAGAGCTGCTGGTTACTTGTGGTTCCGAGGGCTCAGCAGCAGCAGTACTGTTTAAATTGTGTTATACTTCAGTGTAATGCCTATAATATGTTTCATCCCTGTAAAAGCTTGATATAGCTCTATTAAGGCCAGCTAATAGGAATTACTATTCAATCTTAATCTACCTGTGTGTGGAGACTTTATAGATTGCTGTGTGTGTACAAAAAACTCTCCTTAATATCATCTCCTGGAGGGAGAATTGAAATACATTGCTGTTGATGCATTTYACTGTTTCACATGCATGTTTCACTTTTGCCCTCTGATTTTATGGCACACTCAAAAAAAGATCTGTTCATTTTGCTCTCAAATGTCTTTTTTTGTGTTGGAAATATCAGAATTCTTGGTTTTTTTCCTAAAATTGCTACTTGCTGTGGCTCATTGTAACCTGGTTGTTTTGTATATTTGCAAGTTTAGCTCCCAGTGCAACAGGGAGTGCAGTCAGTGGTTTGCAGAGGCAATGTGGATGAGATTGCYTTCCATGGGCAGTGGCTGTGCTAGTGTTGCCCTGGTTCTTCTCTTTATGCTGTCAAACCCTTCCTTCCTTTCACAGCTGTCTTGCTTTTCTAGGCTGTTTCACTTGCAGAAGATTCCATTGCTCTTCTCTAATATTGTTCTGTTAAATCCATTTGGCAATTCCACTAGGTACATTGTGGCTGCCAATATGAGGACTCTGTCCAGGGCATGCTTGTCTCCAAGGCTGAGTTTGAGTGCTTTTGGTGACCTCTGTGTTAGTCCAGTGTATTTTTGCCATACTTCTTTAAAATAGAATCCTGTTCCAGTGTTCCAGTTTGTTAAGCAGAACAGCTGTGGTGGAGAAAGTGAAATGGTCTTCCAGGCAGCAAAACTTTGAACTCATGCCCCYCTTCTTTACAGCTTTGAGGTCTGAAACCTGTGCAAACAAACAGAAGTAGCTGGGTTCTGGTTCATCCCATCCAACTGTAGGAACTTTACTGCTGTTCTTACATAAATCTCATCAAACAAGGCTCTCTGCTAGTTCAGAGCAGAGARTGCCACCTCCCAAAGGCTGGGATTTGTCCTTTCTGTTAACACAAAGGGCTGTATGCTGAGGCTTCTCAAGCTTGTCTGACRCAGGGTTATGCTTACAACCTGTTTTTTCAGTCTAGACCTGAAATTCCTAGCACACTGTCATCATTTCTACTCAAAGTTGATCAATAACTTCTCAAAAACATTGGCACTCTCTGTTTCAGCAGGATAGATATAAAGTGGCAGGCAAAAAGCGAGTAAAGAAAAACACATCTGCCTGCAAATCACATCATGGAGTAGTAGATTTTTGTGGCGAATCAACATTGTTTTTAATGTTCTGCAGTCTATCAGAATAACCAGTAAACTGATGATCCTGCACTTCCCTGAGCCTCAGCAATGGAGTCACCATCCCTGGATGTGTTTAAGAAAAGACTGGMTGTGGCAGTGGGTGCCAGGGTTTAGTTGAGGTGTCAGGGAACAGGTTGGACTCAATGTTCTTGAAGGTCTCTTCCAACCTTGWGTGATTCTGAGATAAAGGAAACCTGTGTGGCACTTATATGCAGTGAATTCACTTTTAGGGCAGGTGTAGGATGTGGAACCTTCAGATTTTCACAAGCTGYTCCAGTCTTGCACTTCCTTTGCAGGGGGAAGAGACAAAACTTACACTAATCCTAGCACCAATGCAGCTGTAGTCCTCTCTGCAATGCTGATGGAATGCCAATAGTCTCAAGTGTGATATCCTGAGAGCTGAGAGAAGTACTAATGAGCTGGTACACATACAGTCATGCAGGACAAAGACAATAGGAACAACAAAATCTAGAGGAGCGGCCTCCAAACCCAAACTATTTTGCTGCTTTATCCATCTCATGCTTATCATAAATCCATGTAGTCTACTGCACAGAATAGCCATGTGTTTAATCACTCTTCAACAGGATTGATTCATTTAAATGCACTGTATACCACACTGTAGATTTAGAGGAATTCTGTAATTTGGTTCTCTGGTGTTGTTTGCTTGATACCTACCCTGAATAGATTTCAAMGGTGGGACTGTGTCTGTGGGTTTGCATGGTTTGTGTCTCAGTAGGCCCTACTCTGTCTTTTGGTGATCATAAACCACCTACTAAACACTGATTTTGTAACTAATGGACAAAGATACTTAATCCAAAATAATCTCATACAATGTTTTATAGCCAGAAGAAGCCACAGAGCTATAAAGGCTAAGAAAAAAGCCATATGGAGTACTTGCTGGTCTCCCTGTTGAGAGTGGCTGGGGTAGAATCCTGCTTTACTGTGTATTGGATTTTGTATGTGACTCCTCTGAATCTTTAATCATATGTGCAAAGTGGTAGATAAGCATACCTTTGTACTACAAACAGTGGTGAGGAGGAGACTTGCTGCTGTGCGTCTCATTCCTGTCCTGATAAAATTAAGAAGGAGGATTCAAGTGTAGTTTCTGATTAGTCTGAAAAATCTCTGAAAAATGTGTGAATTCCAATATTTGGTACTGCAAACACTGTAACTGGTGTTAGGCTTCAGCTGCAAAGGCTTCTCTGGGTTCTTCTGGACCTTGTTGAGCATAAAACTGCACACTTGTGTGCTGCAGAAGCTGGCTCTGCAATTTGCAGTCTGGCTAGGCAGAATCTAAACCTGTCACAGTGGTCACTTCATCTATCCCTGACATATGGCTATCTCTGCATTGAAAGCAAAAAGGTGTTTTAACCTGACCTGCTTTTTCAGCTGAATATTTCTGGTGGGACCGCAAAGAAAAAGAGCATTCAATTGGAAAAAAGCTGATAYTTAGGCAGAAGAAAATTACCCTGAGGGAGTTTGGTCAGGTCAGCTGCACAAACACTCATGGAAGATTGGCATTAGGTCTTTATTGAGAGCAGATGGCTGGAAGTTGAGTTTGTGCCAATTTCCTTCTTTGCAGTAGGCAGGTATGGCGTGTGTGGTTTGATGCAGAGGTGAGGTGAGTGAGCTCTACTGAAGCTGGGGTGAGTGAGCCTCATGGTTCTTGCTGTTGTGGGACATTCTGTGATATGGGAAGGGGGGAAGTTTCATATGAAAAATGATGGACAGGGAGCCCTGTTAGTACAAGTAAAGGATGTTTACTGGTTTAGAAATCTTAGATTTCTTTGAGTAAATAAATTTTCTGAAAACTAAGTTTCTTGAAGGGACAGTGCTGCTTATTGCAGCTTAGTTCCAAAATATGTTTTTAAAGGTATATGTTATTAAGGGCATAGATCTTAAATGAAGCACTTTGCAAAGGGTAGCCATTATGATTGCTCATGGACTTAAACCAAGATCTCAAGGACATCATCAGTTACTTGGAGTCTTACCTGGGATCACAATCAAACATATTCTTCGATGCCACCAGGCCAGGCTGACAGCAATGCTTGAGGCTTTCCATGGTGTGCTGTACTTTTTCCCTTTGGTGACTGAAAGGCTGGACCAAGCAAATATATCTGGAAGTTTGTAAATTTTGTTCATTTATTTTTCTTTAAATGTGTAAATGTTTTTGTGTAATGAATTGGAGGTCTTTTTCTTCTACAGTGCTCCTRTGATAGTTCTAGGAAGTAGCTCCTTTTTCAAAGCTGATTATCCTCTATTTCTCCTTGTGCTTGTCTTCTTTTGGGAGCTGCAGGATCTTACAATAAAATG
The DNA here is from genome assembly GCA_014549065.1 of Cardinalis cardinalis. Taxonomy (NCBI): domain Eukaryota; kingdom Metazoa; phylum Chordata; class Aves; order Passeriformes; family Cardinalidae; genus Cardinalis; species Cardinalis cardinalis. The sequence goes on along the minus strand of JACDOX010000087.1, from coordinate 1,461,836 downwards.
TAATGAGGAAGAAAAGTCACTAAGCACAGAGGCATTTTCCAAGGTTTCGCTGACCAACTTGCGTAGACCAGCAGTTCCAGATCTCTCCACAGACCTGGGGATGAACATCTTCAAAAAGGTGAGTGAACGAAAACTGCACTTTAATTTACCTATGATTCAGCAGCTCAGTGTCTCCCTAAGTAGCTGCTGGAGGTCTGCTTGGAATATATATTCATGCCATAKGTGAGATCATCATCCCTTTTCACTGGAGTTGATTCTGTATGTTATTATATTGGTTTTTATATGCACATCCTGAAYATAATACTGAAGTCTTTATTCAAGTAATTGTCCTGATGGAACTGCATGAGAGGAGGCTACTCAGTGCTGAATTTTAAGTGCCAGTGCTTGCTGTAGTTCCAGCTAATTCAGCGAGTTCTGCTTTTTTTACCTCATCTTAGCTCTGGGTTTCCAACCATCCATTCCATGCTCAAGGTCCGAGAATGCCATAAAATTATCCGAGGGCATCCATCCCAGCCTCGGGTGAGACTGAAATCCTTCAAATGCTCACAAGACTCCAGCATGCAATGGGAAATGGCTAAGATGAAATGCTCAGAGTGCAAAGTTATACTTGGGGAAATAYATCTGTGTAATCTTTTCCCCTGAAGTGCCTCAAAGCTTCTTAACTGCTCCTGTGCTCTTGCTGCAGTTCAAGAGCCGCAAAGAGGACAGGGAGCGCGAGCGCAAGGGCTCGATTCCATTCCACCACGCCGGSAAGAAGCGGCAGCGGCGGATGGGAGTGCCCTTCCTGCTCCACGAGGATCACCTGGATGTCTCTCCCACTCGTAGCACTTTCTCCTTCGGCAGCTTCTCTGGAATTGGAGAGGACCGGCGTGGCATGGAGAGGGGAGGGTGGCCAACCACCATCTTAGGTGAGGTATCACGGTGTCTGCCCCAGGCTCTGTGTCACTCCTRTCATGAACGTTTGGAGAACAGCAGGGGCTGTTTCTTCATCCAGTCCTTTTGTCACCCTCTGTTCCCAGTTCTGTTTGCTTAATTAAAAAAACCCTCTTAATTCCAAGACTGTTGTTGAATGGAACTGAAGGCTGTGAGAACCAGGGGCTCGAGTAATATTTGAGTGGATGGAAGAGCAAGGAAGTATYTGTGTGAAAAGATTGGGCAGAATGCTAAAGCATAAGTGAGTACACTGTGTGTATTTTCACTAGGATAACAGAGCCTGGTGAGAGGATGTGACCCAATAGTTTATTTACAGCTTCAGAGGCCTTTGAAAGTAAAAATGGACTGTGTAGATTAGTGGCAAATAACCACTGTGACCGGACATCATGACCGGTGATAACCTGAGCATAGCATTGTAACTTCTGCTGAGCATTGGCATTTTCAGTGCCTTGAAGGGAAGCAGTGAAGAAGTCTAGGAAAGGGAGGAGATTGCATTCCTGAGAGTGGGAAGCTACCAGGGCATAAATGTTTGCATTACACATCTGTTGGTARCTGTGTGGTGGTGTTCGCAARGGTCCCAGGATGAGGGGAGAGATGAGAATCTTGACTCCATGTTTCAGAAGACTGATTTATTATTTTATGATATATTAAAAGAAAATTATGTACTAAAATTATACTAAAGAATAGAGAGAAAATTATTTCATCAGAAGGCTAGCAAAGAATGGAGTGATAATAACATCTTGTGACTGCTCAGAGTCCTGACAGAGCTGGACCTGTGATTGGTCATTAATTAAAAACAACCACATGAGACCAATCAAGGATGCGCCTGTTGCATTCCATAGCAGCAGATAATGATTGTTTTTCTTTTCCTCTGAGGCTTCTCAGCTTCTCAGGAGAAAAAATCCTGGCAAAAGGATTTTTCATAAAATATGTCTGTGACACAACTGCTCACAGCAGACCTTGAATGACTTATGCTTCAGTTCACTTTTTCTCTGAAAACTTCTTTACTGGAATAATAGCTGCTGTGGGAGCCTGTAGTGATCTCTGTTCCACTTGAATACCGCTTTTCCTGTGTAGTAGCAAGCACTGCATCTTCAAATACATCCAAAGAATTTTTGCATTCCCTTCTTTAAAAGAGAAATCTTTGAAGAGGCAACAGTATCATTATTATGACAATTATTACAACAGTATGACAATTGTTAGCAGCAGTGTCATTAGTATCATTAACAATGTCATTAGTATGCTGAAAAGTTCTATTCACAGCTTTCCTGGAGTGCATATTGGATAGAATATAAATAGGATATTTTCTCAGTGAGGCTTACACTGTCTTGATATTGCAGAGGTACAGTGTTTGAGCCTGAAAGTTTGTTACTTCAAATTTCTAAGTTCACTAAACAGTGGGGTTTTTTGTATTCCTGAAGAATTTAGTTTGCCATAGCGCTCTAAAATAGTATACTTATTTTTGGGGGAAAGAGGAGAAGAAACTAAATTGCTGTAGCATGCCCCAAAGGGTGGAGTGCTGACCAGTCTTATTTTCTTTTGAAGGTGCTGTTGGTTAAGAGTACAGGTGTCAGCTAAACCAGTATGTGCYGAGGGGAAGAGCCTTGCAGAGAGTTTGGGCCATTTTGTCTCTGTGTCAATGAACCCACATGAGGGATCCCACCATAATGTTTGGTTCCGCTTCACAGCGTGATGAAAAACCTTGATTTTTACAGACTTCAATCCTTTAAATTTTAACCTCATCTGCTGTCTCCAGCCAGCTCTCATGTAGCTAAACAAAATCTCCATTTCTTGTTGTCTCTCTAGGAAAGTTTACCAGGAGGGGAAGCTCTGACACAGCCACGGAGATGGAGGGGCTGAGCGCCCGGCACTCGCACTCCCATCACACGCTGGTCTCTGAACTGCCAGACCCCTCCAACAGCCACGGGGACAACACAGTCAAAGAAGGTAAATGTAACACATCAGGACAGGTGTTTCACTGAAATATCAACCCCAAAAAGTGAAAGGGARAGGTACTGTTTCTACATGTGTGTGACTAATTGATTTTTCCGTTTTCGTTTCTGTATCTCTTGAGGGTTTTATATACTATGAAGAAAAAGGTTTCAAACAGTTCATGTTTATCTGGAGCAGGTGTTAAAACAATTGGTGGCTATCAGCAGGGAGAAGGCATGGTTTGAGGTTTTCTTGCCTTATCACAACACGACACAAAAGCGTGAGCAGAGGCTTGGTATTGCTATCTTTAATGGCAGGTAGCCCAACTGCACAAGCTGTCAGGAAATGTGATTGCCACTCTGGGAAGTTGCTATGTACATAATAGAACCAGTCCATCACTGAGTCATTGCTTATTAAATGTATTAGATGTCATTAGTTCATTACTTAGAATATATTCTATATTTAATAACCATAGGAAGGGATGTTTTTGTTTTTCTCTAGCCCGGTTACTCTACTGTCTGGCAGCCTAAAYAATGCTATGGGTGTCTTTCTACAATAGAGGGTATATAAACCTACTTACAAAGCACTAGGTGTGTGAAGTTATGGGCACTGGGGCCTGGAAATCAGCATGAGTTTTAAAAATATGAGGCATCCTTGGTAAAAATTTGCTCTTAAAGCCAGCTTGCTAACCTGAGCAATTCAAAGTTCCTGTCTCTGAATAGTGTGAGCTTAAGACTGCAGTGCCTTTCTCATCAGACAGCTGTGCATTGTGGAGATGGTTTAGACTGTCACAGGTACTGGTTTTTTCAACTGGTGTGATGAAATTTTCCAGATTGATGTGACTTGGAAAGCTGTTTCAAATTTGTGCTGTGGTTCTGCTACCTTCACCCCTGCTGCCTTTCAGCTGCAGAGTTTTTTCTCTTTGCCTTGCAGGGGCAAACTGCTGCTTTTAAGATGAGGCACTGGATTAATGCTGGGAGAAAAATCCTTTTGGATTAGATTTAGGATGTCTGAGTTGCCTGATCTACTTGACTGCCCATTTAACATCAGCTTGATCTGCCAGAGAACTGAACTGCTAGAACAAGCTTGGGGTTGTTCTAATTTACACTGTGTTAAAAAAAGAAATGAGTTTACCTTTGCTTCCTGTACACATGATAGGAATTAGGAGCTTGTGATTGCTTTTGGTGTTACAAACCACTTTAGGAGCTCCTTCCTTTAGGCAAGCTCAGCCTTAATCTTCTATTGTGTAGCTGTAGAGATAGAAATTTATTTTCAGGTAGCTGTTTTCCTCCCTGCAGTGCGATCCCAGATCTCCACCATCACTGTGGCYACCTTCAACACCACCCTGGCCTCGTTCAACGTGGGCTACGCCGATTTCTTCAGCGAGCACATGAGGAAGCTTTGCAACCAGGTGCCCATCCCCGAGATGCCCCACGAGCCACTGGCATGTGCCAACCTCCCACGGAGCCTGACAGACTCCTGCATCAATTACAGCTGCTTGGAGGATACGGATCACATTGATGGAACCAACAGCTTTGTCCACAAGAATGGCATGCTGGATCTCTCGGTAATTGGCAAGGAACGAGGAAAGCCAGGTCCCTCTTCTGTCAATGTAGCTGTTCCATTGAGATCAGGGGTTTGATGGGCTTTTCCTCCACCTCTTTATATGACTTCTCTCAGSAGTACATAAAGGTCAGTCAGATACATTTGTGCCTATCCTAAAAGTCTCTTCTGAGAAACTGCAACTCCTGTTACTCCTTGCAAGGAGCGCATGTGCATGTGGAATGCACACATCAGCTCTTGAGTGGTATTACGTAATGGCTGTGTTCCTGGGGCATGCACCAAATTCCCTATAAAATAGTGTAAGACTGAGTAGCACCTTTCTTCTAGCACCTTAAAACCTCACTTTTTGTGCTTTCCCCTCAATGATTTGCCAGCTCTTGGTGCACTGAAGCAATGTTCTCAGGCTCACAGATATCATCTCATGGTTTCTTTTTCAGCCTGACCTGTGCCCAGCCTGTGGTTTCTTGTCTGACATCTAGGTTATAGGCTTTTGGTATTTAGGGTTGTGTATTATTTGTTCAGAGTTTGTACTATGCCCACTGTAATGACTCTCTAGAATCTAGAATTTCTAAATATTATTGGGAGAGGAAATAACCCACTTTAAATATGATGTTTRAATCCCTCAGGTGGTGCTGAAGGCTGTTTACTTGGTTCTGAACCACGACATCAGTTCCCGGATTTGTGACGTGGCACTGAACATTGTGGAATGCTTGCTACAGCTTGGCGTGGTGCCCTGTGTGGAGAAAGTTCGCAGGAAGAGTGAGAACAAAGAAAACGAGGCCCCTGAAAAGAGACCAAGTGAAGGATCCTTCCAGCTTAAAGGGGCTGCTTGTGGTTCAGCCTGTGGGTTTGGGCCACCTCCTATTAGTGGAGCTGGAGATGGAGAAGAAGAAGGAGGCGGTGGAGGAGGTGGTGGAGGTGATGGAGGTGGTGGAGGAGGAGGAGGGCCATATGAGAAGAATGACAAGAAACAAGAAAAGGTTTGTCTTGCTTCTCCCTCTGTACAATTCCAAATGTACTTTAATGTCTGCTAAGGTTGAGTACGCATGTGTATGGAGCTGCCCTTCTGTTTTGCTCTGGTGCTCACTTGGGGTTCTGCTGAGGGAACATGATTAGCAATTCTAGCACTGTAACTACTGCAGAGAAGCAGCTGCCAAAAATGGAGTTTGTGAGCCTGGCACGGACATTTTCAATATCTTGACAAAGTGTTTGCAACCCTCATTGACAATGGTTTTTTTCAGGTTCATTATTCATAACTTGTAAAGGAAAAATGGAACCCAGTGTGTGAGCATAGTTTCTTTTTTATTTGWTTTACTAGAAGTCTTAAATTTTTCAGTATTGCTATGAGAATTGGACAGGAGATGCTATATTGCTGACCTCTGAAGCTGCAACTTATAGGATCATAATATCTAAGACATTTTAAAAAGGTGTTTGGTTTTCTACTCAGCCAAGCCAACTCTCTGTTTTTCAGGAATAATTTTTGAAGTAAGTTCTGAGTGGTATGCATAGCAGCATGTAGGGACTTAACATTTATAGCATAACTTTTTGATGGAAGCTGAAAAGGAGGGGGCTGGTCTCTAAACTTGAAAAATAATTGGAGTAAACACTTCAAGAATAACAACTCAGTAATGGAGTGTCTGAGATGAGAAATGGAAAGCAGTTTGTCAAAAATAAAATGCTGGCAAAATGCTAGTGGTTGTGGCAGGGTTACCCACTGTCCTTCCYTCTGTGACTCTCAGGATGAAGGCCCATCTATCAGCACCCATAGGCTGGCACTCACAATGCTGATCAAAATTGTGAAGTCCTTGGGCTGTGCCTATGGTTGTGGAGAAGGACATCGAGGGCTCTCTGGAGACCGCCTGAGACTTCAGGTATTTCGGGAGAATGTAAGAGAATTAAAGCTCATTAAAGTGTCCCCCCTTGTACTGCTGAGATGGCTGCCTGCCCCCTCTGTAGCTTTCCCTGTATTGACAGTAAATGTGTTGCTTTTTGTCCCAGCTCACAGACTGTGTTGCAGCCCAGCCGTAGCAGATTTTCAGCTATAGCGTTGCTTTCCAGTCCCTGGGGCTTTCTAAGGGCACTCCTGGTGCCCAGGATGCTTCTGGCCACCCCAGCAGATGGGCTGGGACAATACATGGGAGCAAATTCCATGTGTGAGCTGGTGTTAGTAATTTTTCACAGGACAGTACCCCAAAAGAGTATGTACAAGTACTTACAAGAGGTGCAGCTATCTTGGGTTGCCTGCGTAAATCCAAAGTCTGAGGTGTAAGTATGTCCACCTTTGCTAGTGGTGATTATGACTGATTGCTGCTGGGCTGCTCCATCAGCTCCTGATGGTTGGAGTGCACTGTATTTGCACTGTTCTTGTTCTGTTGTTCTGCAAGGAAGTAGAAGACTCRCTCGTGCCCTTTTGAAGGATATGGTTGGGCATCACTGTTGATTTCTAACATTTTTTTGGTTTTGCCCCAGTTAAGGCATTGGAAAGTGCCCAGAATGTTGCCCAGACATCAGATTTAATCCAGAAGAGTTGGTCTCCTTGAGATCAGTCCAACTCCCTGTTAAATGGGAGCCTTTCAAAGGCGTTCTCAGTGCGTGCCTCTTCCTCACCTTGTGCGCTTGTGGAAGGGAGCATTTTTCATGACTATGAGAGTTTCCTAATCCTATGGGATGTGTGTGAACCAGATTCCTCTCCATGGCTTTGGTTAGCTTGAGCTGTGCCAAGAGAGCTGTAATTAGGTTCTGGGCTCTGAGGTTGATTTCTCAGAGATGGATTGGCTGCTCTGTGTCCTTGTGTTAGCTAGATTTCCAGGTGCTGCAGGAGTGGACACAGTTGGACAAGATGGGATGAGAGAGTCCCAGTGGTAGCTGTAGAAAGGCTCTGCACAGAGCACTGGTTGAACAGGTACCATAATCATCACCATGTCAGTTAGATTTTTCCATTGGAGCTGAGCCATTTAGACCTATGCATAACATCAAGTATAAATAAAGAAGTCTCTTGGAACCAAGATTCTTACCAGGCCCACTGAATTGAGGAAAACATTTCTCTACATGTGTGAGTCTGCTGCATTTTCTGTGTGTTTGTCTGGCCAAACTGCTTTGCATGCAGYGTTTGTGTTGACTGCGTGGACAATCATGTCTGAGTTTACTGGAAAGTTAAGCACCCTATTGTAGAAAACAGGGAGTTSATGTTTCCTGTAGAGATGATGTTTTAGATTCTTTTAACTCCAGGCTTCATGGGGTCCCAGTAGGATGGCTAGTTTTGTGATAAGAAGTTGACAATTATAGTTTTTAAGTAAAAAGTTAGTGTTCTGTATGATGTAAATTGGGTGTAGGGGCGTTCAATAGGTTGGGTCTGAGCTGGAGGATGAAAATCAGATGCCTGAGGTTAAAAACCTGYTCCACCAAGGCGCTGAGCACTGACAGAGGTGGTGCATTCCCAGTTCATTTACATCCAGTGAGATTTTACTTTGGGGTTGGGCACAGGAAGAGAGGACAGGAGATGCAGCTGGTAGTGGCTTTATCACCGCCTCAAACTCTCTTTGGTGCTGAATTTCTTGTTGGCTCCAGAGGTGAACCTGTCCTGTTATGGGACCATTCAGAGACAGCTAAGTGCAAAATCACCTTGCTCTTGCTAGCAAAACTTGAGCATGTACTTTGATGTGATATGATTTGATGGGCACTGTTGCAGGCCCAGAACTGCCTGACCAAGCTGTACAAACTGGACAAGATGCAATTCCGGCAGACCGTGAGAGATTACGTGAACAAGGATTCTCTCAATAACGTGGTGGATTTCCTGCATGCTTTACTGGGATTCTGCATGGAGCCAGTCACTGACAGTGAGTACTCCTGGCATCAGTCACTTGTGTGTGTCTTAAACTGTGCCATCAGAAAGAAGCCACATTCCTKTCCTTCACAAACTACAAAATGTGATTTGCTGTTCTCAGAATATATGAACTGWATCCTTAGGCAGTGGGGGACAAGGGAGCTGGACCTCTTTGGATCTGGCCACCTTGCCTCTAGATCTTGTAGCRCACAGTGCACCTGAAATTGAAGGGCTCCCTTTGATTCATCCTCTTGTTCATGGCTTTTCACAGCAGAGATTTTCATTAAACCATGCCTCAGGCAGGAARTTTTCTGCTTCATGACATGACAAAGCACCAGGTGGAATGGCCAGTTTAGTACACAGTTTATTCTGAATGGAGGTGTAATTGAGCTTTAAAACCCTCTGGGTGCCTCAGAGCTTAAAAGACRGCACAGTAAGCAGCAAGAGCTGCTTGAATGAATGAGAATATGGACACACAGACACATATGCCTGCAGTTACAAATGCATGTGCATCTGTGTCCATAGGGGGTTTGAGGATTTTTTTAAAGTTAAGAAAAYTATGTTCTGTATTAAAACAATCAAACATTTATGCTTGGTCACTGCATGAAACAACATTTAAGAGTGGCTGTTTACAGAGTAGGAATAGCTCTTCTGAAACACTCAGGGAGTCTGACTAATTTATTAGCCTGTCTTTGATGCCAGGAATTTCAGGGAAAGCATCAAAGAACATTTATATAGCTAGCTTTCATGAGAAAGATTCCCATATGACATTTCCCTAAGTATTCATCAATTATTGACTGGYTTATTCTTTGAAACATGACAGCTTATGCAGCTCTTGAGAGTCTTTTCTCTCATCTCAGGAAACTGGGATGTTTTTTGTAATTCATGTAAATGCATAATTATTTTTTGAGTCTTTCTGAAAGCTTGGTGTTCTTGTGCACCTTCCAAGGAATGGATTCCTGTAGTTCAGAAGATTTTTGTTTCATGGGTGTTGTCACTTTGCTGCTTAATCAAACACCTCTTATCCSTTAGAATGGTAACTAGAAAAACTGGAGTTATTCAAATTTGAAGCCTTATTCTGCCCTTCTCTAAATGAGAGATGCCAATGGAACAAAGCTAGAATTGTCCTGATATTTTCAATCCTTTTCATAATGCATCTATTTCTGGAAAATACTTCCATATTTATCATTCATTTTACCCTTTGTTTCTGCTATATTTTTTGTGGGGTGGGCCTGAGAGAACTGAGCATAGGATATTAGGTGGGAACTTTCTCATATATCATAATCCCTTTATGTGTGTCTTTAAGCCCTCTCTTTTAAACTGTTCCCAACAAGATGGTTTGCTTGTACTTGAATTTTACAGATAAGGCTGGRTTTGGGAATAACTTCACCACAGTGGACAACAAGTCTACAGCCCAGAGTGTGGAAGGTATTATTGTGAGTGCCATGTTCAAGTCACTGATCACTCGCTGTGCATCCACTACACACGAGCTCCATAGCCCAGAAAATCTGGTAAGCCCTTGATACCAAGTTAAAGTGATTCTCTCCCTGTACTGGGTGCTAGTCAACCTGCATCTCAGAATCTGGGGGCATTCAGAAGTTTTTTCCCTAAAAAATGGAAATGTGGCTGGGGAAGAGTCTGGAACACATGTYTTACAAGGAACAGCTGAGGGAAACAGAGTTGCTTAGCCTGGAGAAAAGGAGGATCAGGGGAGAGCTTCTTGCTCTCTACAGCTTTCTGACAGGTTGTATCAGGGTGTGGGTCAGTCTCTTATCACAGGTAAAAGTGACAGGAAAAAAGGAAATGGTCTCAAGATGTATCAGAGGAGGTTTTCATTAGATATTAGGAAAAAATTTCTTCACTGAAATGGGAGGGCAGGTGTTGGAACAGGCTGCTCAGGGAAGTGGTGAAACTGGTGCCCTGTGCAGGCTGACCTGGAGCAGAGGCTAGACAGAATCAAAGAATAAAGCAGGGATTTATTAAAAGGCCTCAATAGATCTACCTTGGGCAGCACAAGAGCCCAGCAAGGAGCTGCACCCAAGATGAACCAAAATGGTCACAAAATGGACACCTGGTCATGGGGTCTCTCACTTKTATAAGTTCTGCTCCATTTGAATATTGGAGTTAATTGTCCAGTTCCAGCTCCAGCCCATGCAGTCCCATCCTTCTTGTTTTYCTCTCTTCAGTCCCCATTGTTTATGCTCTTGGGCCTGAGATTTGGATCATTTGTCCTTGGTCCTCAGCCAGAGAAGGAATTGTTTTGTCTCCCTACTCTGTGAAGAGAGCTCACCATACCCTAATATGAAAAATATMAAAGCTAAAATCAGAGGCATCAAAATCACTATCCCTGAAGGGATTTAAAAGATATGAATGTGAATGTGGAAGCAGGGACTTTTTTTTTTGGTGGACTTGACAGTGCTGTGTTAGTGGTTGGATTCAAGGATATTAGTGGTAATTTCCAACATCAGTTATTCTATGATTCTAAGACCATAGCTGCAATGAATCACCTTTCAGCAAAGTCAGAGGCAGTTCACTTGGTTAACCATGTGGCCCTCTGGTGCCAGACTGTGTGAATTACTGAACAGCAACTTGGTTATCTTCCCAAGGTTTAGACGAACATTCAATTTACTGAACACATGGAGGAAAGGAAGGTGTTGCTTTTTGCTATGTATGTGCTGTCTTCCCAGAGCAGTCAGTAGACTGGATGGCGTGAGTGCTCTTCTAGCAGCTTGCCTCAGGCCACCTGCTTTATTATCAGAAATTAGGATTTTTCATGGAAGCAAACAGGAAATATTCTTGTATTCCATCATTAAAGCAGAGCTGTAGAGGCACTGAAGTCCAGCTAAAGGGGCAGTAATACTCTGTGAGGTGAAGGGAGTAGGAGAAGGAAAACCACATTAATGCCTTAAACCAGCAGTGTAGTCTGCCTATGTCCAAATCCTCTAGTTCTTTTGGGTATTCCTCCTTTGGAGTGTTTCTCATAAGAGATTATTTGRTGCCATACAGGAAAACATGCCCCATTATTTGACCTAGATTGGGAGCACCAAGTGTAAATTTTTCTTATAAATTGTGTCTCTTTCTAGAGCCTATTTTAGTGTGGAAGGTGAAGTTTATCCCTAAGGGTAACGCTGCTAATTGTGCCTGTATGGAGAATACAGCATGTAGAGCATGTGTGCAGATWTGTTGTTGTTTTGTCATTTGTTGAACTTGATCTTGTGTTCAATATTTTACTTTTAAAAAAATCAGGATACAGGTGCAATTATAAGCATGTTGAGTTTTGGGGTTTTTTGGTTGTTTTCYTTTGTTCCTTGCTAAGAATTTTCAGAATAATCCAAGGTCTTTCAGGAAAGCTCACAGATCAAAAATCAAGCCCTGTAAAACTGTTCCCTCCATCCCCTTGCCCTCAGATATAGAGGTGATTTGCACATCACAGATGYGTATGAATGTTCAGAACTAAAAAGGGCCTTGAGTGTAGGAGGGAGGTTRGGGAATGAGTGAGTCATTCCTCTCTCTTCATGTGATGTGAAGCTCTAAAATAATGAAAAAAAAATCCCAAGATACCCACTGGTTCTGAAAAAAACATGCAGTTGTTTGCACTCTACGTCCTCTCACATACACCTGAGGTATTTAACGCCTTTTAAGTTTGTGGTCTAGATGAATGRTATGAAACAAACTTTAAGTCTGTAGCTCCCTCATTTCACCAGTCTTTTAGCCTCTGATACCTCTCCATCTGCAATATCCCAATGCAGATCACATTCTTCAGAGTGCACTGTGAATTTCCAGCCAAAACCTACAAACCATACACCTGGAGAGTAGATCACACAAGAGCCAGAGGAGAACTAATGGCCTGGTCAAGTACCTCAGAAAGTACTGACTCTCACTGCTTCTTTAGAAACTGCAGACTGAWTTTGTTTTGTTTTTTTCCATGGTGTCTTGCTGCTCAGGGCTTGTACTGTGATATCCGACAGCTGGTGCAGTTTATCAAGGAGGCCCATGGGAATGTTTTTAGGAGAGTGGCACTCAGTGCCCTCTTGGACAGTGCTGAAAAGTTAATACCAGGAAAAAAGACAGAGGAAACAGAGCAAGAGCCAAAACCTTCTGGGAGCAAAAGGTGGGTGTCAGGAGGGAGGAGGTAAATGTCTGACTTGCATATGACTCTATGGCTATCTATGCCAAACACAAATATAGGAAGTCCCAAGGGATTGTTTTATATTTATAGCATGTCAGTTCTTGATGTACAGACTTTTGCTGTGGCAGCAGCCTCCTTTAAAATTTAATGATCTGAGACTGCAACAAATTTGCAGAGAAAATCATTGGCAGTGTCATATAAGAGGCATAAGAGACCAGGAAAACACTGGGATAAAGAGAGGTTAAGAGAACTAAGAGGCATAGTGTCACTCCCAAAACACTCAGTGGATGTACTTTTTAATATGCATCACATCCTTTGGGATGTGTACCTGTTTTTCTGACAGGCAAACCCTGGTATGCAAAACAAGTCCCAGAAGTAATCGAATACTGACATGCTTTTTTATCAGAAAGACATTTCCTCTGGTGCTTTGAGGAATCTGTCTTATTAAAATGTTGGGAAGAAGGATTAAGAGAGCTGAAAAAGTCCTGAAAACCTTGGCTTTGCTGCTGGGAGCTGATGCCTTTTTTTGGGAATAATATGTGAGTTGCTAAGGAGAGGGTACCTCTCTAAAGCTACTTTGGAGGTTTCCATATGCAGTTCTATGTGATGACCATGAGATGGGCTTTGGCTGATGATTTATCTTGTCTTATCTTGTGTAGATCTGAGGCAGGAAGTGTCATCATTGACAAAGGGCAGGCCTCAGCTGCCCCTGATGAGTGCCGCAGTTACGTCTCAAGCCGCCCCATGCAGACTCCAGAGCAGTAAGTAAATATGTAAATCTTGAATTGTTCAATGTGTCTGTGCCAGCAGCTCCCTCCTGGGGCTAGTGCAAATGGGCAGGATAGTAGACTCACCTGTTTGGATGGTACAGCAAAATGTTGACTGTCTACATAGGAGCTTCTGCAACCAACTGGGTAGTGCCTGTTTTCAGTGCTGSCAACTGCACCCATCCTGGTTTTGGTAGGGAAACAGAAGAGGTTTGCAAATGACAGTGCAGGAGATTGGTCAGTATTGTGTACCATGAATGACATAGCATGTTAATTCCTCAGAGGTTAAACCACAMCTTTCTTCAAGCTTTGTTTGTGCTCCTGGATGATGATTTTGTTAATTTTCAGCTTCCAAGTCGTTGCTGAGTCATTAATGCTTCAGTGAGAGCCAGCCGATTCCTGACCTGCCTTGGGCTTTGAAGATTGCTCTAGTTCCCTTTTCAGCACAAGGAATCAACCTGCTATTGGCATTGTACAACTGAAATCTATGTCCAAAGAATTCTGCCACTTACTATTGAATTAAAATTAGACAATACTCTTAAGAATTTTAGAAAATTATACACATGGCCACTGGCCCCTAAGTAATTTTTGGGCAAGTCATTTAACTCCTCTGAATGTGTCTGTCTYGTTAAAGAGCTTTGAGATGCACTGCATGAAGACATTGCTTTCACAAGGGCCCAGAGCTCTACATCACACATTCTCCTGCCTTAATTGAGGCTGCAAAGTCTCACTGTTGTTGAGACAGCAAGGATAACACAAAGCCTTTTACTGCTCTGCAGAATTGTAGCAAGTTGTTCCTCTCTGAGCCCTGCCGTAGCTGTGGGACATCTCAAGAATATAGTAAAAAATTTTGTCCCAATTCCAGTTCTAAATGAGCATGTTCACAAATGGCTGTCATCATGTCCTAAAGCTTTCTGGCACGAGTGCTTGTAGAAATTACTAATGTGGTCTTATAAATGTAGTTCATTTTTACATAAAGAAGGTGGTTTACTTTCATGTGTAGAAACTAAAAATTGCAATGACCTGTTCAATGGATGCTGTGAATGTAGAGGAGAGCTTAAACAAGTCCTGCCTTTGACTCAGATTTTTGGCAGCAACTCTTTTTAGGGGCAGCCTGCACCCCCAGATTGCTCTCACTCCTCAGGTTCTTAATAACAGCCAATTAGGTCTATTRCAAAATGAATTATTTATTTAGTGAACACAAATGTAACTGTCATAAGACTCTAACAGATTACTTGCCACACAGGATAAACCAAAGAAATAACTAGTAGATTAACAATTTGGTGCACTAAAATAATAAGGTACCTATATGACAGCTAGAGAAGAAATAGTTTAAATTTGGATTCAGTGTGTCTTACTATCCAGTTTCTGGTGGGGCATACATAAAAAATCTTTTTTATCAGTTTTGGAGAAGTAGCCACCAAGATGCATCCAAGCTTGGGGAAGGAGCCCTACAGGTTTCCAGGGAGTGTGTAGGAGACTTCTGCCTCCGTGAAAATTTGTGTAGTTTTTATGGTTGTAAGGTRTCTCTCAGTTGATGATTGCTTGCTTATCTCTTTACGTCTCTCTCTCAAGGTCAGGGATGTTCATTGTCTGATAATAACCAGAGAGAACTCCCTTTTGGGCATCTGTCTGGCCTGGGTTATCTCACCCATGTGCACCGTGTGTCTGATGGACAGAGCAGATAAGCTGTCTGTGGTAGAGGGKGGATGATGTTCTGCCACAGTGGGCAAGTGCCTAAGGGCAGAAAAGATGGTTATTTTGTGTCCTGAACGACATTGAGTGTGTTGTCAAGCTTATGTCCCACTATGAGCAGTATATTTGGAATTCAAAATGAAAAAATGAAACAACCTCAAGCAATAGAGAGGTTAGAAGGGGGCTGCAGAAATGAGATTTCCCTGAGCATCCAAACTTTACTGAAGTGCAGTTCATGCTTTGCATCCCTTCTGTTCCAGTGATGAGCAAATCCAAGGGGCCAATCTGGGACGCAAGGATTTCTGGAGGAAGATGTTTAAGTCACAAAGTGCAGCRAGTGACACCAGTAGTCAGTCTGAGCAGGACACGTCCGAGTGCACCACRGCTCACTCGGGAACCACCACAGACAGGCGCTCCCGCTCTCGCTCCCGACGAATCTCCCTCCGAAAGAAACTCAAACTTCCCATAGGTAAATGTATGTCTCTTTCTGTTCTATATATATATTGCATGTGCAGAGAAACACAGCTAGACACAGCTGTCTTAAGAAATCCTGCAGCACAGTTCCTTATTGTCTGTATATTCTCTCAAAAGAAGCGRTGATTTGCTGCTCGCTCCATTTTGCAAATGTGAAAGTGAGGCAAAGGGAAAGTAAGCAATTTGCCAAAGATAACAGGGGATATTTTTCTCAAAATAGATTAGTGGAACTTTTCCTCCAATGTAGCAGGCTAGTACTGTAATCCCACAGGCACTGTTCCTGTCTGTGGAAGAGAAATATTCCAAATTAACATTTGTTTGACAGAGACTATATCCGTTACAATTCCCAGGACCTGGCCTGGCATGGTAGTTAATGCATGTTACATGAAAATGTTACCTTATGCTTGTCTCTCATTTTCCCACGCCTTAGTGTGGCCACTGTGGAGAAATAGATTATCCTAGGAAGAATGCTTAGATTTCTACTGAGTGGCTCATTCTGTGACAGGGAACTGGCTGAAGCGCTCCTCYCTCTCTGGCCTGGCTGATGGAGTGGAAGATCTCCTGGATATCAGCTCTGTCGACCGTCTCTCCTTCATCAGGCAGAGCTCCAAGGTAAATGTGTCAGGTTGGATTACAGAGAGCTTAAAAAGGCAGGATCTGGCTGGTTTTAGCTGCACATGGGAACATTTTTWTTCAATATGGACTTTGCAACTAACAAGACTGTCAGAGAACTCTCCAGAGAAGAGCCATGGAAATTTGACACTGGACTTCTGTACCTCAAGGTGAAGACTAGGTCAAACTTAGATGCTCTGGTGCACTCAGAGGAAAGTGCAGGCTCTGTCAACACACTGAAGCTTTAATTTTTGGTCACTCTTCTCCTTCCTTCTTTGTCCTTCCACAGCCTCTCAAGAAAGACCAATMCTTTAAGCAGAAAGCTTAAAAGATGAAGTGCTTCAGCGTATGTAAATCCGTGCCCAGACCCAGCTGTGTTACTCTGGTGACCCTCACAGCCCCTCTGTAGATGTTTGTGTCCAACCAATGAGTGTCTAACCAAGTTCCCCAGGCTGACCAGCCCCTCTGTCCCTGCACAGGTGAAGTTTACCAGCGCAGTGAAGCTGTCAGAAGGAGGGGGGCCAGGAGGAGGCCTGGACAACGGGCGAGACGAAGAGGAGAATTTCTTCAAGCGTCTTGGTAAATGGCGCACCTGCCGAAGACACCCATCCAAGCTCCATCACACAGAAGAAAAAGATGGTTAGAAATCAGGGTTCTCGTCTCCTTTTTGCTTTCTTTTTATCATTTTTAAAAAATATATTTCTTTCTGTATTTTACCCCTTTTCCCTTTTTTCCTGCTTTCTCCATGGTTTTTGTCTCCATTGTAGCCTTCTCCAATTTTTTAGTCTTTGTAACWGTTTTCTTTCCCTTCCTTCTTGCTTTTGTTTTGATTTAGAAAAAAGCTGTGGTAAATTATTAAAAAAAAATCAGATTATCGAAATAAATTCTACAATACAATATTTGGGCTTTTAAAATCAAATCAAATTTGATCAAGACACYTGAAAAATTAATATTTGCTTCAAAGCACTTATTCAGTTCAAAATTAGGTGTGTAAATCTTCTGTTGTCCAATACAACAATTCCATCCGTTTTTTTGTTTAGTTTTGTTTTTTCAATTTGTAACTATTTGACAGTTTTAGCAAATATCAGCACAGAAATGGAAAACCCTACACAAACCTTGTTGTAATTATCTCTTTTCTTCTGTGTTTGCATGTCTAGTCTCTGCATACCATTCGTTAGGGATGCTGTCCCTTTTTCTTAGCACACAACATAAGAATAAAAACACTCCTTTTCTGTTCCACAGAAGTGTATTTAATTGTTATGTATTTTCAAAGTCAGCAATGTCTGAAAAGTGCTTTTATGAATAATACAAGGTCATGGTATAATCTGTTTTAAGATATCATGCAGTCATTGACATGCTCATGTTGTCAGCTCAAAGCACATCCTTCTTGTCAGGGGGATAACCTTGTCTCTTGAAGTTCTGTTACTTTTTTTAAGGCAACACAGCTGGATTCCCAAAAACACACAAAAAGGAGTCCATTTTCTTTTTTAGCATGATTTCTGTAGTTTTATAATATGCTACATTTTCTGGCATTTTGTTTGGTTTTCTTCTGACATTACACTTTGAC
Organism: Cardinalis cardinalis; assembly: GCA_014549065.1. Classification (NCBI taxonomy): domain Eukaryota; kingdom Metazoa; phylum Chordata; class Aves; order Passeriformes; family Cardinalidae; genus Cardinalis; species Cardinalis cardinalis. The sequence goes on along the minus strand of JACDOX010000087.1, from coordinate 1,444,341 downwards.
ATTGCATTGTGTGTATTTTGCCATCACCTGTCTCAGGCCTGCAGTGTAATGCATTTCAGGCATTTTTAAGGCAAGTGTTAATTGCAAAATATAAGCATATCTTGTCACTGTAAACTGGTCATTATCTGCCACTGGTGAATGGTGGTGCCTTTCAGTTAGCTCCTAGATGAAAAGTATTGTTCCTTTGTGAGAATGCATCAGTTCAGCACCTGGTTGTAGTCTGGTAGCTTTCCCCAGCAATGGAAGAAATTAGTTTGTTCATCCACTGCTTTGTGCTAAAGTAGGTATGAAATACTTCCACCATATTTTAGAAATGGTTAGAAATGACTGAGGGGCAGTGAGAACTTTACAGACTGCCACAGCTGTTTCTGCAGTGTGCCTGTGAGATGACCTTCATATTTTGCCGTAGAAATTTTTTTTTTTAATCTTGGTAATACAAGAGTAATAAAAGTTTATGAGGCAAAGTGTGACAGTTAAGGAAGCTGTATCACTGTATCTACAGGGGTCTCTAATACTCAATGAAACCACGTAACTTTAGCAAACTTGAGCAACTTTAGTTCTATCTTCCCTCTGTATGTCACTGTGCTTGCATGTGCATAGTGGTATCAGTGTGAGGTCTGTTCATGGTGGGACAGTTTTTAACCCAGTAGAATTCTACAGCAGCAGTACACTGAGCCTTCAAATTTCCAGTGCTTTCCCATCTTCCGTACAGATCAATTTTTCTGTGCTCAACAAGGAGAGAATAAAAGCCTTTTAATGACAGGTGGGTGTACTGTTAAATCCCTCAAGGTCTGATCATAGGCATTATTCTGGAACCTCTCTCTGCCTTCTCATTTCTGTCATTTATGGTGTTATGCTATTACTTTGCTCTTGTTTTTTTCCATGTGGTGTTTCCTCCTGTGTTTTTGGGTTTTTTAACAGTAGACCAAATTTAAGAGGTAATGGATAAAGGAGAAATAAATTGCATTAGAAATTATAAAAGGTAGAACAGTTTGTGACATCATTTATGAACTATAATCTCCATTGTGATTTATCATGTAGACCACTGAAAATTCTGTGTTATAGATGTATGTAAGCATACATATGTGTGTGTATCTGTATGTGTGCATATGTATACATATATCTACACATATATATTTACACATTCATGTGTAAAAATATTTATTTTAAAGTAAATAAATATTTACCTATTCCTCTTTTTACCTGTACTGAGAGCACATAGACATGTATAGAGTTACAGTGCTTTTATGTGAGACCCAAAATGTTYCTTTGGGCACTTACTGAAGATGCTGTGAGTGACCACAACATGTGTAAGTGTTCTACTTGTTCTTTCCACTTGGTTTGATCCATTTCAATGGAATATTTTCCCAACATAGGAACATTTTGTTTGCTGGTAACTAAGTACAGCTTCACTGGAGAGAGGAAAAAAAAGACCAAGAATTTGTAAAGAGGTCTCTTGAAATTTGATATACCTCTGTCTTCAAGGGAAAAGTGAAGGTCTAAATTGTCATTTTCTGTTGTGACTTTTTTTGTGGTGCCTAAATGCTTTCCAAGTAATTCTAGGAGGTGCACGTCCAGAAGAACTTTGAGTTTCAGCCCTTCTTCTTTCCTGAAGTAGACAAAAAATCCTGTAGAGCTGATGTTTTTACTCCAGTCTTTCAAATAATCTATATTTAAAACCAATTTTGAATTCTCTACTCTGTTCTCTTCAGTGCTTTATCCTTCAGTGTTCTGTAAACTTTTGTACTTCCAGATGTAAACAGGGAGAGTGTTTTGGGAAAAGACAAAAACCCCAGAAACTGACTTTCCTTTTTTTTTTACCAAACACTTTGGCCTTCARACAGCTTTCCTTGTTTCTAATCTGTCTTTCTACCATTCTCTCAACTCTATCATTACCAACTGCTTAATGATCTTCTGCACTAGAAGTGCTAATTTGGATTAGTTGATTTAGGATGTGAACTCCATACATATAGAGTTTAAAATTGTCCCCAAGGTGGGATGCCATGTTCATTTTGGAACTGAACTCTTTTCCATCCCAAAGCATACAAGACCCTTCAAGGGAGAGAGGCTGGAATGATGATATCTAGGAGTTGAGGCCAGTCTCACTTTCCTCTTTACTCTTGTAAAGAGTATGCCTGAAAAAAGTGCTTGATTTCCACATAGACTACACATTCACTACTGATTTTTCTGTCCTAGTAGATGATGYATTACTAAATTGATCCATGAGGAATAAGGGTTATGCATGCTGCACTTTAAAGGCAATAGAGAAGTAAGGTAGGAGATGATTAAGGAAAAACAAATACTGTTAGCAAGATGATCTGTGTTCAAGAGGTGGGGAGGAAAAACAGCATCCTAGTTCACCTGTGTTGGAGTAGGTCCTGGGCTTCCACACTGAGTACAGTGGAACTGYTCTGAGCAGATATCAGTATGACTAATACCAGAATCTGACTGGTTGTATGTCTGTTTCAGGSAAGTCAGGAATGTTGTAAAAATGAACCTGTTATCTTCAAGATAACACAAGGAGAGAAAGGGATTTGCACTAAGACTGTACTCATCGAGATTTTTGTTCCCCATTTTTTACTGGTGAGAGACTGTGTTCCCTTCTCTCTACCCCTCCCTGCATCCCCTCTGTACTCTCTACCTCTTTAGGTTGCCATAGCTTTGATGATCACTTGACCTCCAAACAAGAAGGGGGAAAATCCAAGAACGTTGTGAACCTGGGAGCGATCCGCCAAGGCATGAAGCGCTTTCAGTTTCTGCTGAACTGCTGTGAGCCAGGCACCATCCCCGATGCCTCCATCCTGGCAGCAGCCCTGGACCTTGTAAGTGCTGATTGCTCTGTTGTTTCCTGCTGAGAGCATGTGCATATGTGGTGGTCCACTCTCATTCACTAATGCTCTTCGTGCCCCACAGACAGAGTGTAAAGCATCACAGCAATGCCAGCTGCTGCTGGTGGTGTTAGCTGGAGCTTTAGCATCTGTGAGAGGACAAGTTTGCAGACAAAATGGATCTTTTTTTTTATTACATGGTTCCTCATAGCTACATTATTGCCAGTGCAAAGCTTGTATTGTTCTCTTCATACTTCCCTCACAGATGCTCTGTTTCTGCTCCTAGTGTCAATCTACAGAATAAGGATTGAAGATTGGATAACTGCTTGGAGAGGTGCAGGAATTCCACTCTTGAGATCTCACAGAGTTATAAGTACATTAGGCAACACTGAGCTATTAGTCACCAGAGCCAGTCAGTGGAAAAAAATTATATCCGAGTGTGTGTGCTTTTAAATGTGGATATTGCTGATTTGCCAGTGCAAATCAAAGAAGTGACACTATTCAATCCCTTTTTCCTGATGTTCTGTATCCTCTTCCTTCTTATCCTTGCATTTGTGTTTTTTAACAATCCCTCCCATTTCTAAAGCTGTGGCCTTCACCCTGTGATTCACGAGCCAGTGGGGCTCTGTGAGGTGTTTATGTGACAAGCAAGGAGTGTGACAAATACAGCTGTGAAAAACCAGCCAAATATTAGCAATTTCTCTGCATGCTGCTTTTTACTCCCTTCTGTGAGTGTTTGGCTATGTGCAAGCTGAAAAAAGATGAAAAGATTAAAATCCACATGCTCTCTATCCCTTTTCTTCCCACGCCCCACTTCTCACCTGTGTGATTGCTGTGCCATTTGTGCTCAAATTCAGTTTTTTTGCTTGCTGCTGGAGGTCTCATGGACTCTGCCTTCCTGCTAGTGCTGTGCCCTGACCTTTGCTGCATTGCCTGCTCCATGGCTGGAGGGATGTTATGCTCTGTGCACCTCTCCTCTGGATCTTCACCTTGACCCTGCACCCTTGGTCTGCAGATCCAAGCATGTCTGCGTTAGTGTTGGTCTGGAGTTGCTGTTGCTGTCAGTTCCCATCCAGCTCTGCTGTTTGGAGTGCTCCTCACCCATCTTCTAACAGACACAGGTTCCATTCACTGTTCCCCACACCTCCTGCCAGGGATTGTTGTTCCTCTGGATGGAAGCTGTGGCTGCAGTGGCTGACAGWGTGGCCTTCCTGGTGGCTCTTACCAGTCAGGCTTGCCGTGAGCTCAGAAGGTGGCTTGCTGAGTGTGGGACACCCAACTTCAGGCTTCCAGGCTGACACCCTGTTCCAAATTCTAAACTAACACAGTAAGGTGTGAGGTGCATGGGCAGGAAAGAGCTCATCCTCAGCAAGTTTGTCACCAGGAGCCTTCTGAAGATGCACTAATCTGTGTTCTGATAAATCAGATGGTAAAATGGGGTTTGGCAATTACATCCCTATTGCCAGTAAATGTCTTACTTATTTTTTAAATTTCCCAAATGCCTAAGCACAGACCAGCTTACTTTGTGCCCATGCATGAAGTCAGCTGGAAACTGCCAGTGAGAGTGAGCTGTTTGAAGATATCTGAATTCCAGAGCTGACTTCTACAAACTAAAATGTAACTGTCTCTCCATTCCACTGAGTGATGCAGAAAATGTTGGTATTAGAATTTCTAAAAGGTCTTCAGCTAAAGATGAAGGAAGCCTTGCTCTAATTATAGCCTTGGGAGACTCCAAGTACTTATTAAATTGGCATTTTGTCTACAAAGTATGGGAGATACATAGAACTTAGGCAGTCACATGCAGTGTATATCCTAAAAGGGGACAGCCTGTCATCTCACTGTATTGGTTAATGGCAATGGAAAATTCCCACACTGTATGTCAGCAGAGTATACCCAAGATGAAGCATTCTGGGTGTTTTAACTTCTGTTTTCAGGCTTTTGAAGTAATAGTTTGAATCAGGTCTGATGCAAATGAAAAGCTTCTTGAGTCATTTTATCCAGCCTAGTTGCTAAGAAAACCTTTAAAAAATGAAAGGCAAACAGTTCCAGTTTCAGTTCTCCSATAGTTTYTCTGAGCATGSTTTATCATGCAGGTTTGCAAAATTSTATTCTTACAACAACTTTGAAATCTTTGATCAGCCTGGWTGTTTGTTTAAACAAATTAGAGCAGTGAAATGAATGATGCATCCTCATKGAGCTAATAATTTGTTTGTGTATTGAAATGAGTGTTGCCTTAGGTTTAGTGGCTATGCAGTTAACATATTTTTCTAGAAGCAGCATCCATATTGACTAAATTTTTTAAACTATAATCAATATATGGATGTGCKAACATTCAGTGATAATTGATACATTGCAGACAGCTTCATCTTTRTGTTCCCAGCTTAAATCCAGACTTTGCAATAGTAAAATTGATGTACTTTGGGATATTTCAGTCTATGCTAAAGTTCATGTTGAGGGTTCCAATAAACTGCTGTCCAGGATTGTGTTACTATGTTACCTGAAGTATCCTAATTAGACTGCTGCAAATGACCARCTTTTCTTTGACCAATATAACAGTGTGTGACACCTGCCAGCATTACATTTCTCCAATAAGATGTGTGAGCTCACTTGTTGTGACATGTAAATCTTTTATCCTTGTTGAAATGCAATAGTTGTGCTGTTTTMTGGTAGGATTGTGTTTGAGAGGACCTCTGAAGTACTGGGACAGTAGAAGCAAAGTCTAAACTGCAAGAATACTTTTCAATATCCTGGCTTCATGTCACCCTGGGTCTTAGGCAGACTGGATTGTCCCCATGACCCTGTTTCCATGGCAGAAATATTTCTCTGTGGAAGTGCTTATGCTTGGGAAGGAAGTCAGAGATTTCCACAAACAGGTCCCAGAGTAAAAGACTGGGAGCAAAACCAAAGAACTGTGTCATGCATTGTACTTGACCATTTTGTAGATATAACCAGAGAGGTCTGAACTAATTGAAACAGGCAATTCTCCAAGACAYTGATTAATAATTTACTTGCAACCTGTCTTCATGTCCCTGCTAAGMCAACTTTCATGTCAGACTCACTTTTGCTTAGACAAAGCAGAGCTATCCAGTCAACGCCTTTTGAGAGTACTGAAATTTACCTTGGCATCTGTTAAAAGTAGGTTGTTGGTATTACATGCCTTTTTTTTTCTGTCTTGAAGAGAACAGAGCCAAAAATTCATTTTTGTTTAAAGTACCATGTGAACTTTAAGAAGGGACTCCAGGCAAATTACCACTCCTTGATTAGTGCCATGAAAGTCATTGTTTATGACAACAAAACTGGACATGATTACTCTGCAGTGATAAAGCTGCAGAATCAGGCTTACATGACCAATAATGTGATGCTGTGAAATTCCAAATCCACTCTGTATTTGGTTCCTTCCACCCAGGTCATTTGCTCTTTAGAACAAATCTGGTTATTTGTTGAAAAAAATCACTGGGATGACTTGAATTATTAACAAACTGGTGGATTAATGTAAATTTATACATCACAGAAACAATTTTCAAGGTGCAAAACAATAYAGTAGGTCTAATGTTAAAAGTGGACTTGTGAACAGTTGCATAGGCATGGACAGACTTGTGAGGGTGTTGCTGCTGTGTCAGGTTTTGACAGTGACCACGGTAACTTGTGTTCTTTTCAGCTGCTCATCACCTGCCTGATTAATTTCTCTCCATTTGTGATGTGTTTCTCTGTTGTGTGAATCCATCTCTGTTCATTCTGTCACATCTTCATCTTTCTCTTGCTGCTGCTGCTTCAGGTTTCTCAGAGCCTCAGGTAAGCAATCACAGGGAGCTTGTGCTCTATCATGTTCCTTCATACAGGAGGTCTTTGCAGTGATTTTTAAATAATATAGTGATCTTAAATTAATCCTGCTCCTCCCTTTGCTCCCCATCYTACATATCCTCCTTTAATTGTGGTACTTGTGTGCTTTCATCATGTTTACAACACATTTCTTTACAGGATTCCAGGATGCTAAGAAATTTTGACTTCATTGCTAGAGAACTAAACCAATGATAGACTAAGGCTGGGGCTTTATCTCTCCAAGTATGTCTCCATGGTTAAGGTTTTACTTTGTGAGAATAAAATCCTCAGCTRTTGTGTTCCATATTGCATGTGATCAACAAGGATTTAGTAATGTTTTTCCAATGCTAGATACTGATTTTGTTTCTGATTAGTGGGTATCTAGATTCAKATTTCTGCCTTCTTCATCAGAACATCATGGCAGCTTAAACCTTCCTCTTCAAGAGAATGGCCTTTTTTTTTTTTCCCTAATGTTTGTAAAAATGTGAACAAAAACTGCAGATGGATGTTGTGTCAGTAATTTTTTTAATYAAACTTTAGGAGCATTGGTCCAAAATGTCTTGTTTTCAATTTTTAATAAAAGCACTCTTGGAGGCTCTATTTAATAAAGTTCAAGAGAGCATCTCAGGTCTTATCTAGTATTTATAGACCACATTTGACAAGCCCTTCTTTATAAGTAGATGCTGATCTGCTTAAATTGTTTCATTAAAGCTGTCAGCAACTAAAAGTGTGTAACTCATGTTTGTGCTCTGTGAAATCCCTGTTAGTGAACCTTTTAAAGCCAGCTGATAAACTGTAGACATTGTTGTATTCTTAGTTTTACAAGCTGCTGTTTGCAGGGGTTTTGGTTGTGGAAATTGCAGGAAGAAAGGGGAAAATTAAATGGAAATTAGGAAAACCATTTGCTTTTTAGTCACTTTSCGTGTCTGTAAGGATGTTATTTTGGCAGTTTAGACTGCTGGGGAAAAAAGCTACTCCTGGGTCTGAGCTACCCTTAAGGAAACAAAATTACTGTGTCCAATTTTTGAACATTTCAGAAAGTTTCAGAAACGTTCTTTATTGGTCTAACATGTGTCCTGCTGGGTGATTTAATACAACCTAAGGATACACTCAATATAATTTCTCCCATTAAAGTGATTCTTCCATGGCAGGGATGGGAGGTTTTTCCTTTGGAAAAAAGTCAGTCCTTTCAAAACTCAGCTTCCTGCTGTTATTTCAGTACTGAATTGCTCAGGTGATTGAAATTTGGCCAGTGAAATTTTGTTGACTTACACGAGAGTAATATACTTCTGTCTCCACAGATAGTAATTATAACCCCAAAATAGTGGTTTTCCTAATTTTAACAAGCCTCCATTTATGCTCTCATCCCCAAGATTCAGAAGCAGAACCCCAAGTGGCAGATGCTAGGATTTGTGTGGCCATGGTGTCATTTGTTCCTGCAATATTTGCAACCTCAGTAGCAAAGGTGGAGCTAAAACTTGACTTGTTTGTGCAGTAACAGTGCTAGATGCACGCTTCTGCTTTTGCAGTTAGGTGGTTCCTGAAGCAGAGCATTACAGGGGGGCATAATGTTCTTTTAAAGTTTATATTGTGTTTCTTTCTGCCCCTCTAGTGGACTGAGCAAGACTGCTCAGTGTTTATGAGCTCAAGAGGTGAGATGTTGCAGAGACTCTGGTGTCAGCTTTTTATGGAGACATTGCTCATACTGTGTGACTCCTTGGCAAGCTGGCAAAGCAGTTTTTAAAGCACAGAATGCTCTAATATTCAGAGAGCTTCTCCAATGTGTGTTTTGCTTCTAAGGTGATTTTTTTGCAAACGTTTCAGGAAGCTCCTGTGGTGGCACGAGCAGCCCTGTTCCTCGAGTGCGCGCGCTTTGTGCACCGCTGCAATCGCGGCAACTGGCCCGAGTGGATGAAGGGCCACCATGTCAACATCACTAAGAAAGGGCTGTCCCGGGGCCGTTCTCCCATTGTGGGCAACAAAAGGAACCAGAAGCTGCAGTGGAATGCAGCCAAGCTCTTCTACCAGTGGGGAGATGTAAGTGTTTGCTTCTCTTCTGCTTACGTTAAAAAATACGGCAAAATATGAACGTGTTTGGATCCTATACARGATTTCAGTCCTTGTAGGATGGGATTTCAGAAGGCTTCCTTCCAACCCGCGCTTCACAGCCTGCCAGGATCCCCCCTTCTCCTAAGGGAAGTGACTTTGCTAGGACATGTTCTCCCCAAGGGTCTGTTTGGCCCATTCTCCTTTTTCCAGCACTTATCATATGTGAATGGCTAAGGAAGAAGGAAGATGTGGGCTGTGATACTACTTTCTATTTTTCTTACTTCCAAATATATTTAGCCTAGGGCTCCTTGAACTAGGTGTGGTGCTGTATCTTTAGTAATGAGTTTCTCTTTGCTGTACTTAATTCAGTTTCTCTTTGCACCCATACAGACTGTTAGCACTTAGAATTCCTTGCCAAAGAATTATACACAGCTACTATGAGTCATGTAAAGAATTTACTCTTTTTGTTTGGCACTTGAATCCTTCAAGTTTTATTTGATTGTGATCTCTTACCATACAGGAAGGAGGTAATTGCCTTGTCTGGCCCTGTGAATGCCACTTGTAATTTCCTTGTAAAGGCCCCAGAATATAATTGCTGAACATCTGACATGTTCAGCATATACAGGTCATTTCTCACAACTCAAAATAGTGGGAGAAGTTCCTTTGACTGGTTTCAGATGTCTTCTTTCTGGAAGTGAGCTTTGTGCTTCTCRCCCCTTCTAAAAACCAGTGGTTTTTACAGTGAGCACCATGACTCCCATGCCCCCCAAAAAAGAAGACATAAAATCAAATGCTTACGGAAATTTAAAAATTTGCCTTGCTGACTTGAATTCTTGTAGGTTAAACCAACATGTGCTTCTCAGTGGAGCACATTGCAGGAAACCTCAAAATAAAGCTGACCATATCAATACATGCACACCAGAGAGCAGCCCAGGGGACAATCCAGCTTGGGTCTTAGAACCKGAGCTTAGTGTCTTTGCAGATCTCCTCCTTCCATTCCTAAAGCCAACTCAGAAAATGCTACCTGGTCACCCTACTCTCTGGTAAAGTCTCAAACACAGGAGATGATCTTAATAACAGCACAAATACCAAAGTTCCTTGAAAAAGTAAATAGGRTGAAGGTATCTGCTCCTGTATTCCATGAAGTCACTGCCCTTAGCCTGACTCCTTTGAGAACTCCTTTAAAGTGGGGAGCATAGAATTACATGGTCATTGAATTTTTGCATGCTTTCAGAGAGCCARAACTATCCATCTCTGTGGATGCTATGCTTCTAGACATTCACTTTTCTCATATTGTAAAAAAAAAATGAAAATAAGAAAGACAGTAACTATTGGAAGYCAGTTAAATTCCTCTTCAGCCATCATTTTTAGTAACTGATATACCTGACCTGGAAAAAGTCCAGGAAGGTTTTCTTTTCATAATGTCAAAAGTATTACCATGTGATTCAAGGTCATAAGAAAGGAGCCAGGGAAATCTGATCATAGACAATTCAGCATAATTGTCTTCCCCTTAAATTTAATGTCATCATAAGACTCATTTGGAAGCATTCTCCATTCTAAAAGTAGCGTGTGTTTGCTGCTGCTCAGGAACATTTCAGAAGGGAAAAGCCTTGCATTTATTAACTGTAAGGCAGGGATAAGGTTTGGAGAGTAGTTTTAGAGTGCAATTTATTTTTCCTTTTCCTGCAAGGTGCCTTGCTATTCACTCATATCTCTGATTCTTCTCGCTGAAGGCCAGAAGAATTTATTTACCCACAGCCCCCCTAAAAACCAGCAGAGAATCACAGTGGTGAGCTCTTTCCACAGGAGGTGAGACTTGGACTGCCCATGGCAGGGATGAACCTTTTGAATCAAAAGACCTGACTTGTTCTGCTGTCTTTTGAAAYAATACAATGTTAAATCTATTCTGATCAGGTTAGTCTGCCACTTCCTTTGCCTGCTTCTGTTAAGAGGACTTTTGGTTTTGCTTCTGTGTTTGCTAGAAAACAGAAAATGCAGAAAACACATCAAGAATTCAGTGCTCATTAAATGGAAAGCCGTGGGATTGTCTTATTTTAACATTAGGGTGGGCTACACAGCATAAATAATATATGATAAATTACTGTTTTATGGCATGCAGAACATTTCTTCCTTTAAATGCAGAAATTTCTTCCTTGAAATGCCTGAAATATGAAAGGTAAAAAATGGAGACGTATGCAGATCCTTTAGCAATGTACGGGCTCAGAGATAGCTGAGATTGACAGCTCTTTGTGTCAGCATGCAAACCACAACAGTATCACCTCATTCTCTTTATGTAGCAGAGTCTGCCCTTTCCCCTGTTGCTGGGTTTCAGAGGAAGTGTTTAATAGCAAGAATAAGTGACCACTTTTGTATTTCTGTGTCAGTTCAGCCACAGGGGCAAAACTGCATAGTGCTGGCATGACTATCAGTTCTGACTTGTAAAATATTTAGAAAACCTCCTTAGTATCTTTGTCTAAAACTATCCCATACTCAAAAAGGCCAAATGAATAATGCTGATGAAAACTCTGTAATTTAAAACATCTCTTCCTGCACAAAGTGGTGACCTCACAGGATAAMATTTCACATACTTATCTGTGTTCTACTCAAGCATGTGCAGCAAAGAAAATCAAGACCGTTCTTGAGAGCTCTCAAGTGTCCTAGCAGGGAAACAATCTCCTTGCTAACACACCCTTACCTGGAGCTTGCTGACACCACCACRAGGGCTGTTGACATGCTGATATTGATGCTGGCCAACAGCCATGATAAACAATCAGTTTAATCAATCACTTTAAACAATTAATTGCTGGAGAATGTACGAKGGACATCTGACTGACTCTGCTCTTTCCATGGATCCTCTGTACACCATTATCCTTGCACCTCCCCAGCTCCTCTAAGCATATTCTCAGCTCATTTTTTGGAATTGCATCAGGGTGTTTCTCCTTTGAAGATGGAAGCAGGCTTTCCCATGGGTATTTTAACTGTCTTGTGGAGGATATRAGGACTGTTACTGGTTTCCTCATTCACAACATGTTTTCTTAAGCAGAAGACCTACATTCTCATACTCTGGAAAGACTTTAGCAGAAATCTGGAATAAATGTATCAAAKGAACAAAGAAAAGTGGAAGAAATTAATAGTTCACAATGACCTAATCTCCTTCTGGCTGCCAGTTTGGAGGGGTTTATTGTTTAACTAAATTTACTGCAAGTTTTCATCCTGAAATTTTGACCTCCTGACACTTAGCAAATTTTTGTTGACAAAAAGGGGGAAATAAGTTCTAGTTTTGATAGCAATTAGCCCTTTGTCATCCCTTTCTCCCCTTTAAACATGAAAAATACAGCCAGGGTGCTGTGGTAGGGCTGAAATGCTCACCTGCTGTGCTTGTCTTTGTCCATCTGCAGGCCATTGGTGTCCGCCTCAACGAGCTGTGCCACGCTGAGAGCGAGAGCCCTGCCAACCTGCTTGGCCTCATCTAYGATGAGGAGACCAAGAGGCGCCTGAGAAAGGAGGATGAGGAGGAAGACTTTTTAGATGACAGTAAGGAGACTCCCTTTACTACAACAGCCCCCGCTTGTAAGAACCTCTGCTTTAGGAGCACTTAATATTTTTTTCTCTTTTCTTTTTCTTGCCACCCAGCTGTATTTCCCAGTCCCTCACTTTCACCCCAGCTTCCTCCCCTGTTCTTTTTGCTGTAAAACATGACAGATGTGTAGCAGTACTGAAAGACTTGGGTGGTAAGGGGAAGGGGAAACCAGGCAGTGAGCTGCAATTCCTGCACACAGAAACTGCAGTTGTAAGCAGGGTCATAATTTGTTTCTTCTGCCTTGCTGTTACCTGAATATCAAAAGTGGTTCATGCTCCATTCCTCACAGTTACTTCTGCCAAAATATTTAGATAAGATTAGCCACTTTTCAGTTTCTGAACATTGAAGGGTCAACTCAGCTGATGTGAAYTGGCACAGCTCTGCTAAAGGCTTTTAAATCTTGACTTCAGTACAGTGCCTGATTTTCAGGCAGAAATAAAAAAAAAAGCGTYATTAAAAATCTGTATAACAACAAGATGATGAAACCACATACATTTATGCCYTGTGGAAGGGCTGTGACAGATCACTGATTCTGAATGTCTGTATAGGCATGCAAGTTATAGCAAACCCTGTGAACCAAAATGAATTGTCAAAACACATTGTGTTGTAGCTGTAGGTGGTAACAAACATTTTGTGCTTTTTAGACCATTTGTGTATGCATGTGTGCTGCAGTTTACTGGTGCTTGTCTGCCTGTACTGTTGTTCCCTGTTGTATGTAGTGTTTATCTTCTGCTTTCTCTTCCTGTGGTTCTGGATTTGTTCTTAGCACTGCATAAAGGCCCACTTTGGGCAGTTATATAGCACATGGATAGCTTGCACAATTACAGAAGCCTGACTTCAAAGGAAGCTACCTTTTCTAGTTATCRGGGTGGTAATTAATAATAATAGGAAAGGTATCTCTTTAACAACTAGTTGTAACTCCRTTTATTTAAGATAATTTTCTGTATTTGAAAATTTCTGTGTTTTCCAAAACTGCAAAAGATTTGACTGAATGCAAAACTGCAAATGAAAAGGTTATCTACTTCTTAACCTGTATTAGCCTTAAATGACATGTATCCAAAATGTCACAAACTTGTGGTTAGTTTAGTAGGTGCTTCAACATAACATACTGTCATATTATCAATGTATATAATCATGGGATTATCAATGTATACAATATCAATGTAATGCAGTCTAATAGAATAAATAATACAATAGAATACAATAGAATATATAATTATATAYMATATATAATGTAATATAATATGATATAATCAYTGTAATATAAATGTTAGTATGACTTCATGTGCTGGTAAATCCATGGTTTGCTATTTGATTGATTCTGTTTATTTTAGTGTAGGATAAGCAGCACAGAAATGTGGGGTTTCCTGTTTTTCAGTGCAGCTTGCATCGTGCACCATATGTGACAATGTGCATCACCTCTTGGTTCCAGATCTTGCATTAACCCCTTGCTCATGACAGAAATATTCTTTCCTAGGCACTGTGAATCCTACCAAATGTTGTTGTCCCTTTGCACTAAAAATGGCAGCCTGTCAGCTTCTCCTGGAGATAACCACGTTCCTGAGAGAGACCTTTCCCTACATGCCCAGACCACGCACCGAGCCTCTTGTGGTAAGTGGSCCACACACACTGGAGAGGGATTTGCCCACAAAATGCCAGATTCCAGGCTCTGAGGAGAGGTAGAGTGGGGTAAAAACTCCAGTGGATCTCTGCAGGGAGAAAAGAGCCATTGTGTRGTGAATAGAAGATGGCCAGGGTACATGAAATGGGTTGGTTAAGAAGGTAAGGCCATGGAAGCACAACATGTGCTGCTGGAAGTCAAAGGAAGTTTCCAAAGAGAGAAGAGGGATTGAGAAAAAAAGGGGTGGGAGACTAGGGAAGTGTGGGAGGTAGACTATAGGAAGTGACAGGCTGAAATGCTCACTCAGTGTTTAGCAGTGGCCAGGGATTGGAACAAGGCAGGGGAAGGGAACAGAATGGTTTGCAGAAAAATTGCCAGAGCTTTAAAGCTGCAAGATTGGTTTGGGTCAGACCCAGTGAATTGCAGGGAGAATGGGAAGAGAGGAAAGAGATGGAGACAAAGAAGCAAAGAAAGAAAAAAAAACTCTATGAGACTCAGAGGCAAATCCTGGCATAAACAGTAAACAACTGGTTAGGTGACACTAACCTGTGTCACCTGTGAATAGCAGAACACATGAAAACTGATTTTAAGTGATTAATTCTTGTGTGGCTTTTCTTATGTCTCACACTGTGGTTTAACGTTACCTTTAGCCTGTTGTTTCTCACACAAGTGAGTTTAATGCTACCTTTAGCCTGTTGTTTCAAAAAACACACATGCACACAGTCATCTGTTGGCAAGTTGTGAGAAACAACTGCTCACTTTGAAAATTTAAAAAGGTTTATTAAACCTTGACAAAAATACAACAAAAGGACTACATAAGGAAAAATTCTCAGCGCTGGRAACTGCCCTATGGGGAAAACAGAGGACATCTAAACCACAATAACTATACATCACTAAAGCTTTTCTTAAATATTCACACAATAGTCATCCCTTAATTGCAAGAGCCAATCATCTCATTATCCATCTATAACAAAGGTGAGTTGACTGTGACCCTCATGTTCAGAGCTGGCTAGCACAGAATGAGATGAGAATTGAATGGCTGACATAGTTTCAGCTTTTAAGCCAAATTTCTTTAAGAAACCAGGATAAAAATTATAAAGAAAAAAAGAGAAGTTAAATCTCCACGAAGGATTTAGCCCTGCTGTCCTGGCTTTTGTTAATGACAGATCAAATTTTAGTCATGGMAATTATGCTTGACAGGCTGATTTATCTGGATAGCATTGTAATTAGGTTCTGCAAATGAGTCCAAAGGCTGTAGATGACCTCTGATGAAGTGSCTCAGCCCCAAGGTATGCAAGAAGGACAATTTTAAAAAGCAATAAATTCAGCAAAATCCTCCTTAAACACTCTGGTGATAATTACAGCATATTAGATGACTGCATCCACAGTCATTTATGCTTCATCCAAGCAGGATAATACCATGGTTTAGACTTCATGTCATTTAGTTAGGCTTGGAACTAAGAATATGTTGGATAAGGAATGGAAATCAGTGCTTTTATGTGAGCTAGAAGTGCAACTGGTTAATCACTTTCTAGACTTGTGTATGAGAGACAAGGAGGAGGAAATATTCTGTGAGCTATAGGTGAAAGAAACTTCAAGGGCACATTATGTAAGAGCCTGTAAGAAAAAATGGCTGTGTGCTGCTTCTGACTTTGTACAGAGGAAAAAAAAGAGGCAACAATAATCCAGATTAAAATATTAAGTCTGTCTTTTTGGAGTGATGCTTCCTTTCCAAGAAGATCAGGTACGTAATGTTCTGATCCATATAGCTGGAACTTCAGTAGAGCAGATCTCACTTCCACTGGTGTTTGTAGGCATACCTGTTCATGGATAGGAGCACAGCCTTGGAGGCCTTGAAGAACTGAAACATTTTCAACTGAACTAGTTTTGGTGAGCTAGTTTAACTACCAAGAGAGCAGGCAGGCTTGCCAAGGCTGTGGGCTGAGTGAGCTCCTGTGTGTGGGTCCTGACTGAAGTTTCACCCAGAGCCTTTTACTAATCATGGAGCAGATACAAGCTCATTTTGCTCACAGCTGTAGCCATTYCAAACCCACCTGGATGTATTCTTGTGTCACCTGCTCTGAGTGACCTTGACTTGGCAGGGGGGTTGGACCAGATGGTCTCCAGAGGTCTCTTCCAATCCCAGTAATTCTGTGGTTGGTAACTCTTCCATCCTGGCTGGTGGCTCAGCCTGCTGCAAGGCCAAAGAGCAGTTAGCTTAGATGTGATTAAAATAAACCCCATCTGAAGCAGTTCTTCTGAAGARCTGGGGTTGTTTATCCTGGAGAAAAGGAGACTCAGAGGTGACCTTATCACTCTCTACAGCTCCCTGAAAGGTGGTTGTGCTCAGGTGGGGTTGGKCTCTTTTGCCAGGCAGCACTGACAGAATGAGAGAACACAGCCTTAAGCTGCACCAAGGGAAATATAAKTTGGATATTAGGAAAAAGYTTTTCACAGRAAGRGTGAAGAAATACTGGAATGGCCTTCCCAAGGAGGTGTGGAATCACCATCCCTGGATGTGTTTAACAAAGYCTGGATGTGRCACTGGGTGCCAGGGTTTAGTTGAGGTGTTTGGGCTGAGTTGGACTCCTGATCTTGAAGGTCTCTTCCAACCCAGTGGTTCAGTGAATTCTGTGAAGCTTCTCTGGTTGCAGTGGGAGCTCACACTGCTGGCACATCTGTGTGGTCTCCATTCTGCTGCAGGACCTGGAGAGCTGCAGGCTGCGGCTGGATCCTGAGATGGACCGACACAGGTATGAGAGAAAGATCAGCTTTGCTGGGGTTCTGGATGAAAATGAAGATTCAAAGGATTCCCTGCACAGCAGCAGCCACACCCTCAAATCTGAGGCTGGCTTCGAGGAGAAAAAAGGTTTGTCAGAACAATAAGGCTTTTGTACTCTCAGGGCTTGTGAAGTGGCGCTTGATTTTGTGTTTTCATTTGCATAGACTGTTAAAAAGCAGGCAGCCATGGAGTCRCGTGGCTTTAAATCATTTCTGAGAYGCTTTTGGCCTTCAGGGTTCAATATACTGAATGTGAGAAGCAAAGATGTTAAATTTTATAAAACAGTGCTATGACTGAAATCGATTGAAAGCTTTGCACAGTTGCTAAAAAAGGAGSAAACCTTGTTTGAAACTGCCTCTTAGTGGGATGCTGATAGAAGAAGCATCACTATTTGATTCRCTGTAAATATAAAGATCAAAAGTGGTGTTTGTTTTTTTCTGATCACGGTTTTTCACTTTGGGGAAGTCACAGATAGGGAAGATTGGTATTTTTCCGTAGAAAATCTGTATGGGTTTGGAAGTCATGGCATCACAACAAATTASTGTGATTGGCCTCTTGAATTCTTTGCTACCACATGAAAAATACACTGTGTGGCTTTTGATGGCTAGCAGATTGATGTTACCAACATCCTCTATACTGTACAAGCAGACTTCAAGCTCACTGTGTTTGCTGAGAGCAGCAGATCGTTTCCATTTTTGAGCCATCTCACGCAAGACTCACATTCTATCTGATGGTACAAGTGTTGCAATACAATATAGTCATTGTGTGTGCTTGCARTTAGAGACTAAACTGCCAGATACCTCTAGATCACCCTCTAACAGGTTTCCTAGAACTATTTACTTTCTGTCTTGTAGTTGTAATTTACAGGTGTAGGGATTTGAATGATAATTTTGATGATTGCTTAAAAAGGTTAAATGTTTAATGGCTGTTTCACAGCAGTGAGGTCTGTGGCTGGTTTTCCTCTCAGAACTRTAATGTCTGTTAATGATTTGGAGGAGCTTTTATTGACTTCTGCAGGCTTTGGATAAAGTTTGTGTTGTCTTCAGCGGTGACCTTGACATAATTACTGGAGAAAATATTAGAAATGCTTCCAAGACTTGTGTGGTGTAAAACTTTCCCCAAAATTGTGTGTCTGGTGGGCCAGTTACTTCACCTAAGAAAGGTGAGCTGGATAAATTGATGCTCAACCTCATTTTGTCTACTCTTGGTATATTGGCAGCCCAGAAAAACACACAGCCTTATGGTCTGTCTGATAGTTTTAAGATGTGTGGGATAAGAGGTCTCTTCTCTGCTTGTTTAGGTGAGAAGAAGTTTAGGTTGGGGTTGGGTTTTTTTTTGTTTTGAGGATAGTTATGACAATTGCTTGAAACCATTTTTAAACTTTTTAAGGAAGAGTTCTACCCTCTGGGACATGACCTGGGTGGGAGAATACCATCAAGCAGGCAGTCCTGCTGGAAATTGCTGGTGGAAAGTCTCTAACTATCTTCTTTTTCTTAGAGACAATGCTGACTTAACTTTTCCTTTGCATGTTACTGTGCTACAGGCATAATGTATTTTTGCAAAGATAGTATTGACTTTCTGCACCCTTTTCCCCATTAAACTACATTTTCCTGCGGTTTTATTTGAGTTTTCTTTCCATTTTCCCTTTTCCTTAAGCCGTCATGTAGTTTTCCTTTACTAAAGCTGCCTCTTTACTGCATTTTAGACATGGGGAAAGTGACTGTGGTAGGAAGGTTGAATCCTAATAWGACTTAGCAAAAATGTAATTCCAGTATTTTAGAAGCTTAATAAATGCAAGGTAATGTTATATTTAAAAATTACAATAATTATGTTCTTTTCTTTGGCCACAGCATATTCTTCTGGGAATCCACCTGGGCCAAACACTGCAGATGCATCTTTCATAATCTACCCTTTCCTAGATAAGAAAACGTTGTTGTGTGAATGTAACTAAATTTTGCTTGCCTGCAGTGAGAGGTTTCTATATCTCCAACTCTTTGATGAGTACTAATCTGTTTCCCTTCATTTTTCTGGAGTGTTAAAAACTTTRCTCTCATTGCTCCCCCCAGGCATGGCTTAGCAGCTCCCCAAAAGCCACGGGTTTACTGTATAGAATCTGCTCCAGGTAGGTCTGAAGTACAGCCACCACAGCTAGGTAGATGCAGGCCCTCAGATGATCACACGTTCTCTTTGGGTGCCAGAGTGGGATTCTGCAGACCCCATGAAATGCAGTTACATGTGCTGAAGCAGTCTGGGATTCGCGGAGCTGATGTGGACATTGTTCAAGCAGTGGTGATTGCTGAGGAACTTAGCATGGTCACTTGGAGGGAGATTCTTTGGTCACCCAGCAGTGGTTTGCCAACTGAGTTGTGAGAACTGAGGGGTAGCTCCCAAAATATCCAGCTGCCTTTGGCCAGGATGCTAGCCACTGGAAGTGGGAGTGGGAATTCCATTCTGGAGGAGCTGGGGGCAATCTCAGGAGTAAAGGTGTGTTTGCTTTATCCTGAAACCAAAATACAATTCTATTTAAATCTTTTGCTTACCCATAGTGTCCAAAAAGCTCTGTGCTGTTGGTTCCCAACCACACACCAAAGGTAATTGATCACATGTGGCCTTGCCTGGTTAGATCTGCAGTAAAATGACTGAGTGTTGCAACATTTGGACTGACATACTGCCATGTACTGCCTTTGAACTAGGARGAGAATGAAAGTGCAAACAGTTGGTGCTTTAAACATTGAACCATTCCATGTCTGTGCTCATCAAAAATGCAGAGTGTCAATGGATGTTGTTAATGCCTGAAAGCTGCTGATTTGTCTGAAGGAGAAGATCTACGTGCTTCTGTTTCCTCTAAAGCATTCTAATGATGAAGAGTAACATGCAGAGACACGGATTTATGCAAACCTTACTTCAGAGAAGCCTTTAGTGCTAGCCTCATGGAGCAGACTCCCCTCTTGCAGTCACATATGCTGTATAAATAAATCATTGATCCTACTGCAGAGCT
Source organism: Cardinalis cardinalis (assembly GCA_014549065.1). NCBI lineage: Eukaryota > Metazoa > Chordata > Aves > Passeriformes > Cardinalidae > Cardinalis > Cardinalis cardinalis. The sequence goes on along the minus strand of JACDOX010000087.1, from coordinate 1,424,664 downwards.
CAGGGAGGTTTACAGAGCCCAGGCCCGTGGGAAAATAGGTTTGTCCAAGGTGCCTTGTTCATGCTTGGGATTCAGCCAGCTATCCATAGCAAGAGGTGATGCTGCACTAATGTAAACTCTAAGGTCTGGCAAAGAAAAYTGCAATTCACATCCATTGGGCAGATCCTGCTTCCTGGCAGGAATTGATTCAGTTTGGTGTGAATTGTAGGATTTTCTTTTCCACGCTTTGGGTTTCTGTTAATGCAGATGACTCTACTTGCTGGTGGTTGAACGAGGGCTAATTCCAAATACAGACAAGGCCTGAGGTGATGTACCAGATCTCCAGGATTTGAGGCGTTGACCACATTTTTGTGAAGCATCTTTACTCCCTGATTGATCGAGCTGCATTGGCGTTGGCTTTGGAGGGAGCCTCTGACCCCACTCTGATTCCTTGGCAGAAGACGCTGCAATACAGGCTGGCAGCAAAGGGCTGGGAGGGCGGGGAGGGCCAGCATCTCTTTCTTTTTTAAATGGGGAAAAATTAAGGGGAAAAAAGTCCTCTTTTATTCTTTCAATACAGTTCCCAGCAGGAAGATCAGGATAGGAGGCTCCCGCTTGCTCCAGATTAAAGGAACCCGCAGTTTCCGGGTGAAGAAGGGGGGTTCCCTTTCCAGCATTCGCCGGGCCGGCAGCCTAAAGAGCACCAAGTTATCACGGCAGGACTCAGAGTCTGAGAATGAGGAGCTGCAGCTGTCCCACAGCAGGGACACTGTCACTGATATAGGTAACTTAGATGAGTGGGTGGAAAGGGAGGGGACAGCAGGAAGGATAAAAACTCTTGATGTGATCCCAGCAGAGCTAGAAATGATGAGAGAGATCCCCACCTCTGCAGGCTAGGAAAAATCTAGAGCTCTCTTCAGGGGCTGCCTGGACCAGGGCCTGGGAGGAGCATGGTACAAATCCCAGGTGCAGTGTCAGCTCCATGCACAGATTGTCAGTTCAGAACTGTGTTAAAGCATGAGCTCTTAGAATGCTGGCCTGCCAGCTGAACGCTTGCTGTCTGTAGGGGAGCACATGCACCTGTGTATATGCACATACACACACACCCCTAAATCACAGGATATCATGAATACATGAGGTGATATGTATATATGATATTTTATTGTCCATAGCAACAGATTGGCTATATGTGTGTATATATTTATRTATATAAACACATATATATTTAGGCATGAACTTCATATTCTGYGTTGGATATGATGTCATAAGCATGTCTGGTGACATGTAAAACATGTATTCATATATGCAGAACATAACATTCACATGCTGCATACTATATTTCTACATACYGGCATAAAGATTATTTTTGTGGTTTAGCTGCTTTCCTTAGCATTTAAAAGATGGATGTCTGTATATTTATCTTATGGAAACAAAATGTGCATCCTACTCTGTGAAATCTCCATCACAGTTGAATTAAAGGGCTTCCCTTCACTATTGGTGTTAGCCAAAAGCTGTGGATACATTTGGAGCTGAAATAACCTCCCAAGTTTAATGGTCGTTTTTATGTTGCCCAAAAAATGCTTCAGTAGGAGAACATGGAGAGTAGGATTGTCAATTGTSTAAACTTTGACGAGTCACAGTTCACTTAAAGAAGAGGAAAAGGGTAAACTAAAAGTCATTTCCAGCCAAGTCTTAATATCATTAGTATTAGTTCTATAGGAGGCCCATAGGGTATGAAGTGGTTAGGGGAAACACAGGGGTCAGTGAGATTCTCAGGGAAATCTCTCCTGTGGCTGAGTTCTGAAGTGTTCTAGTGTGCTAGAATCAGGATTTTTTTCCCCTTTCATCCCCATGACATTAGCAGTTTCTATGGGCAATTAGCAGGGMCTTTTCCTGTTGGCATTTCCAGTTGGATGCCACTTCTGGTTGGATTTTTGTTGACTTTTTTAACCACAGAGCCCAGTCAATGCAGATCACTAAACCAACCATTTGCAGCATCTGAATGGTGCAAAGAATTTGTTAATGATGGTTTTGGGTTATCCGTTTCCCTTCCATTAAAGAAAAAAAAAATGGAGGGACAAAAGTTTGCTACTGACAAGATGGCCTCTGGGTCAAGTCCAATAGTTCTTGTAGGTGTCAAGCCAGCACAGGACTGGGGAGGGATGTCCAGATGCAGACTTTCCAGTKTGACACATTCTGTGTACTCTCATCTGTTCCCACAAGGCTGGCCTGGCTTACAAGTGCTGTCCCTAGTCTTAAAGCACACAGGGAGCAGTAAAAACAACAACCTTTTGGGTATTTTTCTTTTGAAGAAGGGAGCCCTTGGAGTGCGAGCGAGCCCAGCATTGAACCCGAGGTACTGAGCAGCACGGGCATGGAGGAGAACTATCACCGGAACATGTCCTGGCTGCACGTAAGTACAAGCTGCCAGAAGTGCTCCCAAGGATGGCATTTTCAACTAAAAACAGCTTTGTCTGGCAAAAAAGAGGTCACAGTTTGTGCTTTTCCCATATAGCATAAAGGATCTCAGGTGTAAGCAAGCTGCGACCTTTGGAAATTGTGTGTTTGCCATTTCTGAAGTGGAATTAAACCTCCTTCTCTCTAGTTCATATATTTGATTATTTTTTCTCCCTAGGTTTGCAGGGACAGCCATACTGCCTCAGCTGAAAAGTACATTAGCTCAGTACCTTATCTCCAGCATGGCCAGTAGTGTGTGTTTCAGGGAGAGCAACAGAACAGGCTACAGTGTGAGCTGGGCTTCTGGGAAGTGGCATTTTAGAAGCTGCTCATGTAAGCCTTGTTGAACAAGGGCTTATTCCAAATACAGACAAGGCCTGAGGTGATGTACCAGATCTCCAGGATATGAGGTAGTTGTGTAGATTTGACTCTGTCCAGCAGACAGGGAGTACAACAGTGCAGGTGTRGTTTGGTCATGCAGGGTCTAAGGCATCCCTCTGGGCAATCTCTGTGCCTTAGACTTAAATCTCTGTGATTTAGACTTGCCAGAAGTCAGTAGGGCAAGTCTGCATTGCTGTGCCACGATTGATGGTGTCCTGTGTGAGCACAGACATCCTTTGACTTTTGAGTTGCCTTTGAGAATGACAGCTTGATATCTGACTTGATATCTTCATTTTTCAATACTGACTTGATGTCTTCATTTTTTCCCCAGGTATTTCACATAGGCTGCTCTCAGCTGCCCCATTCCTRTGGGGTGTGGGCATGAACAGACTTTGATGTCAGAAACAGTTCTTGATRATTGCTTTTTTAGATGAGGCTGGCAGGGCAGGGAACTTGAATGCCATGTCTTCCAATCTAGTACCTCAATCCCTGGACTACCCTGCTTTCTTTAGTACTCTAATGCTCTTGGTARTTGTTACACCTCATTTGGAAATTCCAGTGTACTAAACTGAGTGTGTTAGACATATGTGTTTGTATTAGATGCTGCATCACTAGAGGATAAGGGAATTTCCCTAGTTAGCAGCTTAAGATACATCATGGTGCCCTTGCTCAGTGTGGGAGGMTGCTTTCACATGAACTCAGGAATTCTGAAAGAAACTTGAAATTTTTGTCTCACTTTACATGAGATTAGCTTGCACAGGAGAAAAGAAAATTTGAAAAATCACCTGGTACAGTTAATGACACACAAGTACCAGTGTAACATGACAATGATATTTTTTTCCAATGCTATTTCTTAGAAAGAAGGTTTGGGTAGATGGTCACTAAAACTACAGGCAAAATAGAAGCCTGCTTTACTTAGTTGCCACAAGCAAACAACTCCAAAGGATCACTGGTTCCAATTGCTGCTATGAAGGCACCAACATTTCCTTTACCTGTCCTTTAGGGAGCCTGGTGTCCTCACTACTCTAAATTACAGCAATTTGTGAGAGTGGACCAGAGGCTGGTAGAAGCTCTACAGTGCTGCTATACAATTTGCACGTTGATGTCAATATTGAGTTATTCTTGATTGGCTCCAAAATTATAGGAGGCCAGAAGAAGGAGGCAAACACAGGAATCCCACAAACATTACACAGATTTGTTTTAGATTAAGCTTCTGTCATTTTTAGAAGCTTCARTATTTTAAGGTTGAGAATGATGTGGCAGCCTGGAGAGAGAGCCAGCAGAACTGCAGCTGCACAGACAGACACAGACAGACAGTGGATGGGAAACTGGGATAGCTTCCTTCTGGTAGTTCTGGGTAATTCTGCACTGGATTGTGGGGGGAACACAAAGATTCATAAAGGCCTCTTAARACCTACAGTGTGAATGGCTTGGAGATGCCTGTGTGTTTTCCTCAGTGCCAATAAGAGGCTGGGTTTGTGTGTAATGTGAAGATCAATGTACAAAGAGCTGCTGGGCTGAGCTTTGCTCCTCTGGCAAGAAACCACCTGAGTTACACCAGAGAGTGGTCACTCAAGGGTAGACTTGCCAGGGCTATCTTTAATTAAGTAGCTTAGAGAACAATACCAGTGTTTCTGCAGCAAAGCAGGGCTCTGAATAGCTAAATTCCAAAATATTTACCTGATTTCTAGGTAATTTTTACTACTCCTTGCTGCCATATGGCAACACTAGTAGAAATAGCAACTGAGCCAGCTACCACAGAGCTGGGCTGGATGGGTCTGCCCAATGACATGCAAAGCAAGTGACACAGCTTATTTCTACCTGAGAGCATACTGAGATATTTCCCTCTGCACCCCTTGAAGGAAACTAGCCYCAAACATGGTGGGTTTGCAGCTTTAATAACAGTTGGCTAGTTGATGGTTTCCAGTCCAAACTCTGAGTGGTGATACAATAGCTTTTCTGCAAACTGAGAGGATGCTGTTTTCCTCAGCCTTAACCTTGCCACCAGCCAAATATACACATCTATAGCAGCTCTGTTCCTTTTCTTTGTTGGTCTAATGTTTGTTTAGCCATGCCCAGCTAGTTTGCAAACCTCTTGTCAGTATGAAGGCCTACACAGACAAATACCTTTTWAAACCTGTGCTGAGCTTCACACCTCCCTAGCTAAGCTGAGAAAAAGCTGGCTTGACTGTCCCAATCCCTGCCTGTGTAGCTCCATTTTCTGTAGGTAACTGTTTATGTTTTGATTTCCAGGTTATGATCCTGTTGTGCAACCAGCAAAGTTTCATCTGCACGCACATTGACTACTGTCACCCCCACTGCTACCTCCACCACAGCCGCTCCTGTGCTCGCCTTGTCCGGGCCATCAAACTGCTCTATGGGGACACAGTGGACTCCCTGAGGGAAAACAGCACTCTGAACAACGTGGCCAGAGGCAAAAAGCAGAAGGAAGTGAGTAAATKGAAAAAGCAGAATGTTTTAGGGTTGGTCCAGACACGTCGTGATTGCCTTTGAAAACTGCGTGATGTACTCATACAGTTCTTTCATGACAAAATGAATACAGGTTTTCCTAAGCTTGGCTTTGCTGTAAAAACCCCAGAAATTAAATCATTCAGCATTATGTAAGGAATGTCATCTGTATTGACTCAGACGAATCTTAGTTGCTGATAAGGTCATTTAAAAAGCTTACAACTTGACTTCAATTTTAATGCTATTTTGTGGCCTCTACTTACTCCTCTGTGGATTCTGTCTTTGTTCATGTTTTTTCTTGTCTGTTAATAAGAATCACTCTTAAAATTCTTGTAAAATCTTATATAGTTTCTTTCTTTTAGGTCTGAGCTCTCAGCTGTTCCAAGAATTGTATGCATTAGTCTTTAATGTTTGTCTCCCTTTAATGACCATTTCAGCAGGGTATTCAGACAACTTTGTGCCTTTTTATATGTAAAAGTGTACTTTTAGCTTCAGTGGAAATACATTTCTGCTTTCAGGAAAGTGCCCACCYAGGCACCAACTGAATTGTGTCAACAGTCAAACCACAGCAGGCAGTGGTTACGGTTATCCTGAGTAATTGTAATGGCAGAGCCATTCAACTGCTTGGCAGTAACACAGAAAACAAAAGTGTTCATGGAACTGTCATGRAGCTTTCAGCTGGGTAAAGAGGCTGGCAGTGGCATATGAAAGGAAAACAATCATTATGTTTCTTCATCAACCAGGAGATTGTTTCCTGTCGAGTTAGAAAATTGAGGGAAGTTTTCATGGAATAAAGCWCAGAGCAGGTGAAACAGAAGCTAATGCTTCTGCTTTCCTGAAAACTGTAAACCCCACATTTTTCCTGTAGCACAGAAGAGCATGAGTTGTTTAGAAAGAGAAGCAGTCATTTCCTCTGCAGAAGGCAGGCTAGAGATGAGTAGCTGTTATGTTTAATCAAAGGTAGCAAAAGAACTCTCCATTTCTGTGGCTTCTTTCATCTCCAGCTTTGAATTGCAAGAAATATGCATTTCATCATACATCAAACCATCCACGCATTCAAGAAACAGCAGGAAGAAAGAATTTGAGAGGCAGGGAAGTCTCCTACAAACACGTGCAGGGTGTTTGCACAGACCTCACTTCCAGAGAGCAATTGACAATTTTTGCTTTTTTCATAGTCCAAGAAGGACATGGAAGTGTGTCCARAGAAGAGAATGGAGAGGAGGAAGGGGCTGGAGCACCAGGAGTAGCTGAGGGAGTTGGGGGAGCTCAGCCTGGAGAAATGGAGGCTMAAGGGGACTTTCTCAGTCTCCAAAACTCTGACAGGAGGGTGCAGCCAGGTGGATGTTGAGCTTTGCTCCAAGGAAACAAAGGACRAGACTGAGAGGAAATGGCCTCGGGGCCATTTCAGTTGCACCAGGGAAGGTTTAGATTGAATATTAGCAAAAAACTTCTTYTCTGAATGGTTTATCYAGCCCTGGCACAGGCTGCCAAKTGAGGCAGTGGAGTCACCATCCCTGGAGGACTTAAAAAAAGTAAGGATGTGGCTCTTGGGGCATGATTTAGTGGTGGACTTGGCACCATTAGATTACTGGTTTGACTCAATGACTTTAGAGRTCTTTTCCCACATCAGTGATTCTATGATTCCATGAGAGGAATCATTCTGTACACTGAACACTTCCGTTGGTAATTTTTTAGAGAGAAGCTGTAGACTTTTTGCCTCTAACCTACTTAACGAAATACATGGGTGTGCCACCAGTGAAGGTTACACAGAGAACATTCACATTGTTCATTTGGTTTACTGACTTCTGCCTTAAGATTTTATTGGGAAAAGCATTGTTAAAAATAGAAGAAAATTGGATGAAATGTGTTGTCTCACTGATACTAGGCCTGTTGCCAGCAAAGAAGGTGGCTTTGTGGTACAGCTCTGGTACCAGATGGTTTCTAGTTTATGGAAATTCTTCTTGTACATAACCTCCTTTTCCACATTTTGAGAAATATAAAAGGGAACTCCACTTTCTTTTTATTTCTTTCCAGTGCTCAGACAAGTCATGCTTGAGAACTCCTTCTCTTAAAAAGAGAGTGATCGATATCAACTTGGAAGGGAAGAAGGACTCTGGAATGCTAAAATACATCAGGAATCAGGTACTGATTAGGCCATATGCTAGTTAGGGAGGCAGATAGATAGCTACAAGAGGGAAATACATATGGATCTCCAAGCCCATGTGAAGAAMTGTTCCTGAATATCAATCAGTTCAGCTCTACATCTTTTCCCAATATGAGTAATACTAAATTTAAAACTCTTAAAGAAACATGGCCAAAGAATCCTTTAAATATTTACCATTAAATCACAGTCTGCATCTCTGGCTTTCCATACTGCCATATGCACCAGAGCTGGGGATACAAAAACCCAAAGAATTCACAGATATGTTTAACTGTAGCCTGTCAGTTTACAGGATTTATTTTCTTTCTTCTTCCTTGTTCAAAGTTCCCGAAGAAGCAACAGCCTGTTCTTAGTGAGAGTTTAATGGACCTGTGTTACTTGTTGTGCACCACTTCGGGGGAGTTTGGCTTTCCTTCTGTCCTCTTTTTTGGTGGTGTGAGGGACAAGCAAAAGACTCTAGGAACTAGCTTGGAAACTCTGCCCTTTTAGTATAGGCTGAAGGCCACATCCCCTCTATGGAGCATTTTCCAAAATGGATGAACCTAGAAATTATTGGTGGATAATTTGCAGACCAAAACCAGGGTAAAATCACTGAGCGTGTTCTTCCCTGTGGACAGTTTGCTCAGCCCTAAGGCCTGGCTTGGTTTGTTGCAGGTGATGAGCCTGTCCCCTGCCCCTCTGTCCCTGCTGATCAAGGCAGCTCCCATCCTCACCGAGGAGATGTACGGGGACATCCAGCCAGCAGCCTGGGAGCTCCTGCTCAGCGTGGATGAACACATGGCTGGGGCAGCAGGTGAGACAACCACACCACTCAAGTCCTGCTCACAGCACTTGGCAATTTTGTAGTAGAGAAACCTGAATGGCACCAAGCGTTTCATGGYTTTCATAGACCTTTGTGTGCTCTGTGGAAAAGAGGTGGTCAGAAGGATCAGGAGGGCACTCTCTCTGAGGCCCTGCATATGGTGGATGTTTGGAGAATATTAAAATTAGTATCTGTATTCAATTGGGTTTGTAGGCGGAGGAATGCAGTGATTCAGGCTGTCCAGAGTCTACTGAAGSATTCTSTRTRTTGCCTCAYRGAAACGTTAGTACTGATACCTTGWGAAGGCTGACCTAGAGCAGAGGCCAGACAGAGTTAAAGAATRAAGYAGGGATTTATTAAAAGGCCTCAATGGAYMCACCTTGGGCAGMACAAGAGCCCAGCCAGGGCTACACCCAAGGTGAACCAAAATRRTCACAAAATGGACACCTGGTCACGGGGTCTCTCACTTTTATAAGTTCTGGTCCATTTGCRYATTGGAGTTAATTGTCCAATTACAGCTCCAGCCCATGAAGTCCCATTCTTCTTGTTTTTCTCTCTTCAGTCCATGTTGTTTATGCTCTTGGGCCTGAGATTTGGATCATTTGTCCTTGGTCYCCAGCTAGAGAAGGAATTGTTTTGTCTCCCTRCTCTGTGMAGAGAGCTCACCATGCCCTAATATGAAGCTCAGAATTACACACTAAAGCAGYACAGAATCTGAAAAATACAAAAGCTAAAACCTGAGGTATCAGTACCAATTGAGAGCTYATACCAAAATTGACACAGGGAATGAGAGTGAAACTGTCATAGCTCCTGTCAGGCTGTAAGGAAAAGTCTCATGTTGCCTGGAGACAGCAGCATTGCTCATTAAGTACTGTTATTGTATGGTACTATCTAAATTTTCCATTTCCACTTRGTTTTAAAGTACACAGATGATTGCTGATGACACACAGTTGAGAGGTATCTTTATGACAGATGATCATTTACTTGTGAAAGTAGTACTTTGAAATTCTGCACGTGGGATGAAATTTATTACAATAAAATATAAGACCATATATGTTGTTGCRAAGTAGTAATAAGAAGGTTTCTGCTATGAGCTTGGATCTTCTCCCATGGAAATTATCTAGGTTCAGAGTTTATCCCTTGGCCAAAAGATGACTGACCTAATGACCAGCTGTGAAAAAATAAACAGGATGTGTCAGAAGAAATATTTCCTTAGCAATTCAAAGTATTAGTGCTACTGTAAAGCACGATGTACAATTACCTAGAACACAGCACTTAAATGCACAGTTTTGGTCCCTGAAGCGAGATATTTATGTGTAACAGATCTGTTAGGACTGCAGGAAGAATGAAGAGCCTRTATGATATATAGGATGTTTATTTAATGGATTCAGATGAAGAAATAATCTGCCTGATACAGTACTCCTTTCCCTGCTTCAAGTCCCTGTCTGAGGGAAGAATTTTGGCTACTTTTTTAACTATATGAYCTTAGAGGTCCTTTTMAACCTTAATGATTCTGTGAGGAGTGCTAGCTGGCTGCAGCTCCAAATCAGCCTCTGAAATACATCTTCCTTCTTCTCCCTTTCCTGAAGGGAGGATTAAAATCCATTTGAGGGTCTGTAATAGCTTTTTAGTAGCAGGTGAATTCGACCCAAGCATAAATTGCATTCATTGAGGTCAAACCCCCAAAACCCCCAGTGCTGCTATACAGAAACAGGATAAAAAGAAAAAAACAGGAGGGTGGATAAAAAGAATGCCTTGTTCATGTACTGCAGCACCATCTGCTGACCTCTCCCAAGGCTCTGTTTCTCTTCTTGGTTGCTTCAGAATGAACTCACCCTTTTACATGTGTCCTACTAAGACTTGTTATGGTTGGAGAAGRTCAGAGAGCAGAAGGAACTCTCTGAAGGTCCCCACAGATTTTGAGCAGCACCAGGAGCCCAGGCMGTCAGACAGTAGCCTTGTTGTCCTGTCCTCCCACAAACACTGCTCTGGGGCCTGGCACCTGCTGAATAAGCTTTGAAGGAAACATTGGGAAATGTTTTCTTCCTACTGTGGAGGAACAGCCACCAAATCTAGAGAAATCGTCTTCAGTGSTCAGCAGTGAGCTGCTGGTCAGCGAAGCCATGGATTCTCTGACACCACTGAACTCCCARAGCAACAGGAATCCCTCTGCTTCTGCCTCCTGCAGTGCCCCTCAGACACYATCTGCATTCATTGGCCTCCATCAGTCTGTACTTTAATTAATGTCTCTTTATATTCAAATATGATCCATTGAGGCAACTATTACAAATAGAGATGGGAGCTTAGATAAATCCCTGCCTTTTGCCCAGGCCTCTGGCAGCAGGCWGTAGCTTTRTTGGGGTGGCCAGCACCCCAAAACCCACTCTCACTCTMAAGTTCTTTAATAATGGCTGCTTTGGTCCATTATAGAATAAATTATTTATTTCATAGACTCARAATTAACGGACATAAAATTTTAAACAGACTATTTACTACACAGGAATAAAACTAGTAGACAACACATAGTGCWTGATAGAAGTACCTATATTACAGCTAGCAAAGAAACAGTACAGCTTAAAATCCAATGTACTTAGCACCTTACTGGTGATGGGCTACACATGCAATCTTTCCTCTCAATTCCCAGGGAAAGTATCTGTGGAGTCACATCTTTCCCGGGAAAGTATCTGTGGAGTCACATCTGACCTTGCAGAAGATCCCCTGTATGTTCAGGGAGTGTGTAGGAGACAGTCTCTGTAGAAATTTGTGTAGCTTTTATAGATTGTAAAGCTGTCTCTCAGTCAGGAATTTGTAGCTTATTTCCTCCCACCTGGTTTTACACTCTGTTTATTTGGAGTTGCACTCCTGGCACCAGGGTTAACTCACCTCTTGACCTTTGTCTGGCCTGAGTCACCTCAGTTCTTCATGGAGTGGGGGAAGGATGTCTACAGCTGTGCACCAGCTGGTGGAAAGGCCAGATAAACTTTTCTGTGGTAGAGGGAGTGTCCTGCCTCAGCTACTATCATGCTCTTTTGCTTGGTCCTTTKTCTTGCTCTGTTTTCTCTTGGAGACAGACTGGGATCATTGCATGGAGCCCACTGAGATAAAAACTGTTTTTACCCATGAAAATAGCCAGGTGACTTCTACTGGGGCTCTGTCTCCTGTTCCAGAGCTTCTGCTAAAGGCAGAGTTTCTGTTAAATCAGCCTTCATTAATCAACACAGAAATCACTTGGAAGTGAAGCCTTTGAAAGCCAAACTCAGTTAGTCCCTTTACTTCAAGAGATGTTCTTATTTTGAACAAGTCATGGCTGAGAAGATCAAAGATGTACTCTATTTTAAAATGCAGATTTTCCAGAAGAATTTTCAAGCTTTAGCTGTAATGCTGTGTGGCTCCAAAAGGTGGAATCACATGTGCTTTGTTTCATTAAGTAATACAGTTTTCTCTAGGCCTGACAGATCGGTGATCCTATTCATGGAGCCAAGATGGGCTTTCTTKCGGTGTGGGTTTTTACATCTGCAGATTTTCTTTGTAAAATAAATATATTATTGAGAAACACAGGTGATCAGCTGTTCTCTCCCTGCAGCTGCCATGTTCCTGCTGTGTGCTGTGAAAGTGCCAGAGGCTGTTTCTGACATGCTGATGTCCGAATTTCATCACCCAGAAACAGTGCAAAGACTGAATGCCATCCTTAAATTTCACACACTCTGGAGGTTCAGATATCAAGTGTGGCCAAGGATGGAAGAGGGAGCACAGCAGATCTTCAAGGTACATAAGACACATGAAGCTTAATGATGATATTTGCAGCTTGCCTTGTGGGGTAGATGTGTAATTACAGACTGCCATTTGCTAAACTCAGGAAAAAAATGATTGTGTAAGTCTCACTAGTGGGGAAGGTGGTGTGGAAAAGTCCTGTATAAAATAGGAAGAATAAAATGGGGACTCAGGTCAGGAAATATGAGAGAAGATGTGTGTCATACATGTTGCTACAGTCCRGTGAGATACAGAGGTGGGAAAAACTGGCAGAGTTAATTTATGTCTTGGGTACTTGTGTTCATGTTCAATAAACAATACTGACCACAATAGTTTGCTGTAACAAAATGTATTTCATGGTTTTGTTTAGATTCCTCCTCCAAGTATAAACTTCACTCTGCCTTCCCCTGTGCTGGGGATGCCATCTGTGCCAATGTTTGACCCTCCCTGGGTCCCTCAGTGCAGTGGGAGTGTGCAGGACCCTATAAATGAAGATCAGTCGGTAAGCAGACATCCTGAGAGYAAGCACTGCTTCTTCTCTGGAGAGCTGTGGGGTAAATTAAGCCAAAAAATGTGGATTAACCTCTGAGATTCTTTCCTAGCTGGGAAAAAATGTAGTATAGTCAGTRTAGAACACAGAATTTTCTACATGGGCATCAAGCTTTTCTGTTTGTTCACTGAGGTACCACACTGCACCTGCATATCCCKGTGAGAGACACTGACTTAGATCTTGGGAGCACACAGCTGCTCTCTCTCCAAGAGGAKGTTTTTTCACTAGAACTGCCTGAGAGACAATTTAGTCTGCACTGGTTCATACAGTGTCTCTTGGGAGGAGTTTGCACCAAAGCTCATTGTAGGTTTATTTTCARTACTTCTCCTGGTGAATGTCTGTTCAGCTGGCACCAGTCTGATTTATATTTAGAAACYGAGTTGCTGAACATCACTGAGGTGAAGCCTTTGTCAGAAAATCTGTGTGCATCTTAACTAACAGCTTCAGGCTGTGTTTCTTCTCTCTTGCTCCCAACAGAAGTCCTTTTCTGCCCGAGCTGTGTCCCGTTCCCATCAGCGAGCGGAGCATATCCTGAAGAACCTGCAGCAGGAGGAAGAGAAGAAGCGCCTGGGCAGGGAAGCCAGTCTCATCACTGCCATCCCCATCACTCAGGAGGCCTGCTACGAGCCATCCTGTACACCAAGCTCTGAGCAGGAAGAAGAAGGTGTGCTCTGGGCTCAGGAACTGCATTCCAGCAACCTGAGGGCATTTCCCACAAACACAGAGCACTGCTTAGGGCAGCGATGTCCAGGAAAATTGATTTTTAGTGTTAGGAAGGTATCAACCACATCCAGTTGTTGAAGAGTCCAAGTCATTGAGAAAAAGTGTATTTGAAAATTATAGAGCACTGCTTAGGGCAGTGATGTCCAGGAAAACTGATTTTTAGTGTTAGGAATGTCCCAACCACATCCATTTGTTGAAAAGTCCAAGTCATTGAGAAAAAGTGTATTTGAAAATTAGTACCAAAAAAGGGACAAAACCTTGGATATATTGAGTTCTTACTGGGTGATAAAGACACCGACCCCATCTGCCCCAGCTTCAGTGGAACTTGACAGCCTTTAACATCTCAAAGCTTCCAGTTTATTGCAGGATTTAACACAAGAGAATTTGCAAGACTAGAAATGAAATCCATCTTTCCTAACTTTAACTCTTTCGTAATTAAAGGGTGGGAGGAATTGCTCTTTGGCTGTATTTGTCTTAAGGAACAGAATTTAGGACACACTGGATTGCCCCTGGGGTTTTCTACCCTTGTGGTGAATATTGGGGGAGCCCAGGAGACCAGATCAAGCTCAGTACCAAACTTTGAGTCAGCCAAAGTTGCATGACACGAGTGAYAATAAGCTTAGTCTGTGGGTGAGGAGTTTTACTGGCCCAGGCTAACRGAGCACAAAGACTTCATTAAAGGCATTCCAAGGTGTGTGCCMTTAGGTGAGTAGAGAGTAGATGAGTTCTAAGCATACCCTGGGAAATCTGTGAGCAGAAATSCTAGTTCTTAAGAAAAACTGAGCACCAGCAACAATGATGGCTAACAGGGAGTGGATGAAAATAAGTGTACAGGAGATTTACTGGGGGCTTTTTCAGGGTTTTTTCATGTGTTCTTCCAGAGGTTTCCAGGATTTTTCCAGAGTTTTTTTCCAGCGTTCATAGGGGTTTTTTTTCCAGGGGTTTTTCCAGGGTTTTTTCAGAGGTTTTTCCAGGGTTTTTTCAGGTTTTTTTGGAAGGGATTTTTCCTGTGTTTTTTTCCCAGAGGTTTTTCCAGGGTTTTTTTCCAGAGGTTTTTCCAGAGGTTTTCCCAGGATTTTTCTAGAAGTTTTTCAGGATTTTTCCAGAGTTTTATTTTCCAGGGTTTATTGGGTTTTTTCCAGTGTATTTTTTTCAGGGCTTTTTCAGGGTTTTTCCAGGGATTTTTTTTTGGTTTTCTCTGTTAAAATGTGATGCACCAGAGCACTGAACACTCTTATGCACCAATGTTCTGCTGGTTCCCAAAGCATGAGCAAATTACCTCTCTGACTGATCTTTACAGCTTTTTAATGGTGTCTCCTGACACATCTACCTGACTTGACTCTTCAGCATTCTGAYTGGGTTGCAATTGCTGTCCTTCAAAAAGTTCCTTGAAGCCTGTTGGCTGGATCTGGATTGACATTTCCTGTTCTCTTTGTCAGTAGAAGAAGTTGCCAACCTGGCCTCCCGCCGCCTGTCTGTGAGCCCRTCCTGCACCTCCAGCACCTCCCACAGGAATTATTCCTTCCGCCGCGGCTCTGTGTGGTCCGTGCGCTCAGCAGTCAGTGCAGAAGGTGGGTGACTTCACTTTGCAGCATTTCCTCCTAGGATTCATTCACTGGAAGCCTTTGCTGTTGACCCATAAAGCTCTGGTGTTCCCTTTTGCCAAATAGATTTCCAAGCTTGAGCTCCCTTATAATAAGTTACTGCCCTTCATTATTTTATTCACCCCTGCTGCCTCTTGCCTTTCATATTCTGCTTGGAGAGTAGTGCTACAGGGAGCACTCTAGCTGAAAAAAAGAGATTTTAGCAAAAGGAATTGGGTTGCCTACAAGAAAAGAAATGTAAATTGAAAAAATTCATATTTGCAGTGAGAATTCTTGATCAAGAAATTGGCTGGAGGCTCCCCTTGTACTCAGAGATAGCAGCAAACCTGTCATGCCTGTGCAGTGAACAGTGTTCTGGTCTTTGTTCTGCATGTAGAGCCACTAACATAAATGTTTGTCTAACCTGCCTGGATAGCAGCACAGTGTATTCCCTAACTCCTCTTCCTCTCGCTGCTCCAGATGAAGAACACACGACGGAGCACACTCCAAACCACCACGTGCCCCAGCCACCCCAGGCTGTGTTTCCAGCATGCATCTGTGCAGCTGTGCTCCCCATTGTCCATCTGATGGAAGATGGAGAAGTCCGGGAGGATGGAGTAGCTGGTATTGACCTTAATTAAACTTCAAGGCATTGTTGCTTAAGGATGGCAGAACCAGTTTCAAAACTGTTTGWATGTAGATTTGCAATAGAAATGTATCTTTGTAGAGTTTTTAATTTTCTACATAATTTGTTTGGGATTGAGGGGATTTTGCCCTTTCAGGATCCCAAAAAAGCCCCTAATTCAAAACGAATATGGAGAAGCTGAAAAAAAAATCTGGTGGGGGGGATACATGGATGGTAAGAGGCCCAAAAGAAATATTGAGAAGCTGAAAATAATCTAGTGGGGGGATACAAAGATAGTAAGAAGCCTAACCCAAGTGTTCTTTGAGGAGGAATTGTAGGAGCTAGGCTTGTTTGGTGTGATTCAAAGGAAACAGAGAGTTAGAAGAGCACTGACTTAGAGTTTACGACTTGGGAAGTTCGGTTTAGAAATTATGAAGGAAGTTAATCACAGAGCATCATTTCTGTTGATTGTCCATGCACAGRGGTTAGCAAGCCCTGGCTAGTCATAGCTGTGGTTATCATACCCAGTGTAGGTGACAGCCCTGCTCCAAGCAGGGCTTGGACTGAAGACCTCTGGAGATCTATTCCCACTCATATTTTTSTGTTCCTATGACAAGCAGAAAGCCAGCTATGCACAGCCTGAACATTTTGGTCATGGTCTCTGAYGTCTTTGTAAATTAATAGTATATTTCCTTGTATTTGTTTTTTTGAAAACAAGTGGTGGGCTTGATGGGCTGTTCTGCTTCCTTCATCTCTCGCTCATCATGTCAGCTAGTTGTGGGTTTAACTTCTGTTACATTTTGTATCCACTTTTAGCTGTATGTAGCCAGCCCTCTAAACAATGTTTGTGTGATTTTGTGATCTGGAGCTGAGTACTGAAAACAAAATAATGAACAATTCTATGTTGTTGTTGACCTTCAGAGAATTGCAATTAGTTGCACTTGAGGGAGTTGATCATCAAAACAATTCCCTGCTGACTATCTAATACTGTTCACCAACACCAGATCAAATCATTCTATGAATCACCATGAAATTGAACTTATGTGCATGAACAAAACAAGTACATGAAKTTATATCTCTCTTGCTGGATTTTTTTCCATCTGAAGTTAAGAATCCAATCAATTATTTCTTTATCATTCCTTAACAGTTGTGAAGTGCTTCATGTAATATCACCAGTCGTTAGGAAAGGTTCAAATAGTAGACTGTGATTATTATTACTGGGATCACCGCACTGGTTACCAGGAATTCCAGTGCATCAGATGATGTCTTGGGTGTTCAGTATAAAATATAACCGAGGAAGGAAGAACACTAGGAAGGTTTTTTTAAGTAGAGCAGTTCATGGCTTTTCCAAGAGACGGTTCTGACCTGGTTTCCTTTCTCTCTCCCAGTCAGTGCTGTTGCTCAGCAGGTCCTGTGGAACTGCTTGATTGAGGACCCCTCTACAGTTCTGCGGCACTTCCTGGAGAAGCTCACCATCAGCAATCGACAGGTACCCTCCYCAGGGACAGGGACACAGCTGCCCCTCCCAGCAGGGACACAGCTCCTCGGGGCAGGGGAGCACAGCTGCCAGCACAGGCACTCCAGGGACATCACTGGAGAGAGAACACTTGCTGTTATAATGCAGCATGCCATCATTTGGCTTCAGTCTTTGTCCCCTGATGCAAACAGGACACGGCTGGTTTATCAGCACTAAGCAAAGCTTTTGCTCCCAGCCAAGCTTTGAGCAGCTGTTTAGGGAAYGTGGCATAGGTAGTATTGCCTTCACTCATGCCACTCTATTCAGGTTCTCTGAAAGATGGGGTGGCATTGTGTCTCTAGCKCATTAGACTGCTTCCAAGATTTATGGAAGAAAAGCATGCTGCTTCTGACCATGTAGAAGGCAGGGAGACTCTCCATATCACTTTCTCAACTGCATATTTGGTGTATGATATCAATAGTACCACTGGCCTCAGCTTTCAAGCCACTACCTAAGAACTGACCCTGAAATAAATATTAAACCTGAGAAATGTCAGGAAAGGTTGTCCTTTTGTTCCTTGAGCAAGCAGGTGTTGGTGGAATTACTATTCCTGAGACTCTCAGCCATTGCCCACAAAGCTTTCATTTAATGTCAGAAGGTTGTGTCTGTTCCACAGAACTTTTTGAGTTGGAAGCAACCTTAAATATCACCTACTTCCAGCCCCCCACTGCTGGCAGGGATACCTTTTACTGCACTAGGCTGCTCAAACCTGTGGTCACCAATTGTTGTGGTGTTGTG
>JACDOX010000087.1:1362735-1399310 GCA_014549065.1 Cardinalis cardinalis | reverse complement strand
GTGTAGCCTTTGTTTCAGCTCCTTAAGGCCTCACAGTGAGTGCTTCATTTGCCTTAGAAACACACAGGCTTGCAGCTTTTCTGGAAGCTGATGGATCTTTTCCTGGGGAAACCGATACAGAGCTGCTGGTTTGTAAGCACAGCAGCAGACAGGGCTTCACTGTTGGAATTCTCCAGGCAAGGCTACTTGCTTTGGACCCAAATGAGAATAAGTTGTAATTGAGTATTAAAATTATGCATGAGACTACCTAAAAAGGATTGCTCAAAGTCCTTTGCCATCTGCTTTGGGGAAGCAGTCGACATCCCAGGAAGACCGAGCAAAGTCTGCAGCAGGGATGAACAAACAGTCCACACAGAAACTTAGCTCTGGATGTAAAGCAGGGTTTCCAGCCTCTTAAACAGGTTAAATAGGCCATTGTTGCCCGGTGGTAAGCATCAACAAGTTCTGTACTAGCCCTAAAGGCACTTGATTTCAGAAGCCTTATTGTAACTCTGCATCAGTTTCCTGTAATGTGTGGAACACCTGGGACATAAAACCTGAGCATTGATCTGCACAGCCTCTGTGTGGGGCAGATGGTGCAAGCCTCTGTGTGGGGCAGATGTACAAGCTCAGATCTTCTACTTTTTAAGGGAAAAGTGTCCAACCAGCAGATTAATGAACTGTGTGATATTTATCATTCTTCATCTTCATTTTAGTGCTTTTAGTCAAGGTTTGCTAAAGCCCTGTAGGCACTTAAAGAAAGACAGGATGGGTGAAATAATTTTTAAAAGGCAGAAGGATGGTCATGGGGTTGTGGGATGGTTGTGGGATGGTTCTTTGCAGTGARGTGAGGCTGGCTGTGGTGGACAGAGGTGACTGCTGTTGATTGCTCTTCTCCCCTGCAGCYGGCAAAGAGCTCTTTGGTCTAGATACCCTTCAGAAAAGCTTGTGGATTAAGCTGCTGGAAGAGATGTTCCTTGGCATGCCCAGTGAGTTCCCATGGGGGGATGAGATCATGCTGTTCCTGAACGTGTTCAAYGGTGCCCTGATCCTGCACCCCGAGGACAGTGCCCTGCTCAGGCAGTACGCAGCCACCGTCATCAACACGGCCGTGCACTTCAACCACCTCTTCTCCCTCAGCGGCTACCAGTGGGTGCTGCCCAGCATGCTGCAGGTGAGCCATGCCCGGGGGCAATCCCAGGGAATGCTGCTGTGTCCTGCTGACAGGGAGCAGCTGCAGGTCACACCTTGCCAGGAAATTCTTCCTGTGAGAAGTTTCCATGAGTTCTTCCCTGTGAGCGTGCTGAGGTCCTGGCACAGGTTGCCCAGAGAAGCTGTGGCTGCCCCATCCCTGTGAGTGTTCAAGGTCAGCTTGAACAGGGCTTGGAGCAGCCTGGGATAGTGGAAAGTGTCCYTGCCCATGCCACAGGRTGGAACTGGATGGGCTTTAAAGTCCCTTACAACCATCCTGCGATTCCATGATGGAATTGACGGCAGGGAAACTTCGATCTGCTGAGTCCTCATGAGGGCTATTAGATTCCCCAAGRAGGCAACAATGGGATGGCCCAAATTAGCTTTCTATTTCCTGCTTGAGTAAATTGCTAAATTTTCTGTTCTACATTGTGTTAAGTCAATAAATTTCTGTTTTCCTTTCTCTGTCCTTCCACACAAAAATGTGAAATTTCTGGGAAATTTTTGGACCTTGGGCATCTCTCCATAGTTTTTGCTTCAGGGATGGCTGAAGTTTAGGAAATAGTTGAAATATCTGGATTTACTGCTTGGTAATTGAAACTAAATTGCATTAACTTTTAAAGTATGAAAATAACTCAAAACATTTATGAAAAACTGCATGTTGTCTTTTCTTGCGAGTGATGACAAATATTGGAAGTGCCAGAGGTGGAGTTTCTCTTCAGTTTGAGATGATCAAGTGGGCCTCTTTTCCTGTTGAKTCTTGAAAAAAATCAGCTACTGAAAATACAATATAAAAAATAGTTCTTTTAAACACTTTTAAACATAGAAAGGATTATTTCTGTAGGGCTCAAAGGCAGTATCTAAGTAGAGATTTAGTATTATAAYGCAGATACAGAAAAGAAGCATCCATATACATGTTCATTTTCACATGGTTAGCAGAGAACAATAATTAGACCTAGTGATTACTTTAGCTATCTAAACAAGCTCTGTAATAGCTGGAGAGTCTGATATCCTGCCTTTCATTATTAGGTAAGTGTGAATTGGATCCAGTTAAGCAGTGAATGAGTTTATTAATGAGAAAGAAGACATTTAGAAATAAAATAGACTAAAAACATAATTTGAAGTTCTCAACAGTAACCATTCAGTCCTGCAAAGGATTCTCCCTTCATTTTCACTTCRTATTGAGAGAAATTAGTTTGTAATTCTTTCCTATCTTCACCCTCAAAGAAAAGGGGCTCTCAGGCAAAGATAAGGGAGTAGGAATAACCTTCTTTATTAGGGAAGAAAATAAAAATAAAATAAACAATCCAGTAATACAAAACACCACTGCCAGAGTCAGAATAGGAGCTGACTCTCTGTGTGTCAGGGTGGTGGCACAGTCCCATCCCATGGTGGCTCAGCCCTCCTGCAGTGCCAGCTGTGCTTCTGCTGGAGCAGGGATCCTGCACAAGGGGGGAGTTTTCCTCTGCAGCTCCAGGGCTGCTGGAGATGGGCCTGGKCTYCCTCTGGGAATGCAGKGSAGAAGAAAGCTGCTCCTCTGGRAATGCAGTGAGCAAAGGCTGCTGTGCTGTTCCAAATGTCAGATTGCATCCAGGTAGGAATGCTTGGCTCCTCCCCTGGGCAGAGCATCTCCCAGTGGGATGATGGAATTTKATCAGCCRTGYAGGGACACTCAGTGGTCCATTAGCAGAAGATATCTCCTGGAGGGAGGATTGGTTGTGGAAGAGATAAAGAAAACTGCCCGATTAACAGAAACTAACTGCCCCACCTCTGACAGATAGGAATGGAAAACACAGCCCCAGGCACATCTTGTACTCTTAGACACCATGAAATGCATTGCCAGGGAGTGGTGGTCCAATCTCCATCTTTAACAGTGTGTTTGACAAACCTATCAGGAATGCCAGTGCTGTAATTGATGGAATCTGGGCTCAGGAGATGCACAGTTGGAGCAGAGCCTCCATGTGCTTTTCCATGTGCCCAGGTGTACTCTGACTACGAGAGCAACCCGCAGCTGCGCCAGGCCATYGAATTCGCGTGCCGCCAGTTCTACGTCCTGCACCGCAAGCCCTTCATCCTGCAGCTCTTTGCCAGCGTGGCCCCTCTCCTGGAGTTCCCTGTGAGTCAGAGCCATCCTCCTGTCTGGGGGGGAAGCCTGTGTGTGCAGCCACCCCCCATCAGAGGTCACAGGCAGAGAGCACTCGGTGCTGCACAGAACCAGGTCCAGATTTATTTCTGCAGGCTTCTGTGTGTCACTTGATGGAGCAGGGTGCTGAGATGGCAGGCTGCTGGTGTCCAGGCCACTGAATGTGGTCTCACTTTAAATTTCTCTGTATAAATATGTTTTAAAAGGACTTATATGGCTATTTAAAGAGTTATAATGGCTTATAACGCTTTAAATGCAAATCCATTCTTAGAATCCAGCAATAGGAATGAAAAGCTTAATACCAAATTTTAGTACATGTGAAGTCTAAGACTAGATTAGTCATGTTTTGAAATATTCATTAATCATATTCTAACATTTYAGGCATGTTAATGGGATCTTAATTTGAAGTGGGGCATTGTCAGCACACCTRTCTTTGTCCTGCACAGGGCAGCAAAGATCTGTGTGCAGTAACATCAGTCTGTTGAGTCAGGCAAGGCTCACTGGTTGAAAGCAGTGAGCTCTTGAACTCCATGTGGACCCTTTGTCAAAAGCAAAGGTTGTCCACACCTCCAGRTCAGCATTCCTGGGATGACATGAATGTCTCTCGTTGCCACAGGATGCTACAAACAATGGAACCAGCAAAGGAGTGTCAGCTCAGTGCCTGTTTGACCTGCTGCAGTCTTTGGAGGGAGAGACTCCAGACATTTTGGACATCTTAGAGCTGGTGAAAGCAGAAAAGCCTCTCAAGTCATTAGGTAATAGTAAAGCACCCTTTATTCACTAATTCTGGTTTATTGATTCAACAGACATTTGATGCAGCATGATTTCTTAAGAGCCCTTCTCTTCTTTAGGAATGTCCTATCTGTCTCCTGTGCCTCATGGGGCTTCTAAGACTGGCTTTATCACCATCATCCTTTTGATATTTTCTGCAGGAGAGGAATTATTTATTCATTTTATTGCAAAGCTACTTTTCCTGCTTAAAGCCTTCTAGTCTGAGACTAGCCTCTGGCACTTTGAATTTTAACATGTGTGAGTGAAGAATGAAGATGCCTGATTGCCTGATAAACTGTATTATGCTGACAGGATCAGTGTCATCCTCTGCTCTGCTCCACATGGACAGGAAACAAAAGCATCCTCTCCTGTGGGCAGACTGTGACTAACAAATGGTGATGGATACAATTCAGACATCCAGCAGTGCTGAGCTCCTGGGGAAGGTRTTGATTTATCATAAAGAGGAATATAGGTGGCTGTGTGGTGTATCCAGGACATTCTGTCTCTTGATAG
Organism: Cardinalis cardinalis; assembly: GCA_014549065.1. NCBI lineage: Eukaryota > Metazoa > Chordata > Aves > Passeriformes > Cardinalidae > Cardinalis > Cardinalis cardinalis. Next base: position 1,394,713 of record JACDOX010000087.1, on the reverse strand, counting down.
TAATCCATGCARTGCTGCATTTAAGAATTCAGCTGCTTTGTGATTTTTGCTGATTTTTATATGGATCTTCAACTTGCTTTCCAAATTTGCACTTCTCTCAAATACTGGTTATCTTGATGCACTGTGAAGCCTGTCTGGCCTTAGAGTTAAAGCTTTGTAATAAAATGGGATTTTTGATATATAAAGTTTTAATATAAAGTGGTACAGAAGCAGAAGATATTTCTTCCTCTTTGTGAATTGTACCAAACATTTGTATAAAATCTGAAGGTTTCTGTGGAGAACTATKAAAAACTTTGAAAATTCTCAAGTATGAGTTGATGAGGAGACTGTAGAYGAGTATGTTGTGTGTCTAGTATCTTCCATATGAAGATCAAAATTATTATTTACATGTTTTAGGACCTTAACTTTGACTTGGGCTCCTGCCCAAAGTCACTTCTGAAAACAGGACTATAGTTCTATTAAATATTATTCTTTCTGGTTTCTTAATGCCTGGAACTAACTATGCCCAAAGTGATATTTGTAGTATGTGACTTAAGTGCTTTTGAAACCTTTTTCTGAAATCACTAGAAAAACAGACTCACTTCTGTGCTGGCACCCCTGTGGCTATGAGTATAAAAGGACTTGATTTTTAAGAAGTAAAACTACCTTCTGCCATCAGGGGTGCATCAGCATCAGTTTTTGTGTGATTGGAACATCTAAGAAAAGAACATAGGGAGCATAAAAATKATAATTAATTTGACATGTGTCCTTGCCATATATGAGCTTAAGACTTAGCTTTTGATGGGTGATGTTTGAAACAGGACTCTGTAGGTATTTTGCTCAGCAGCAGGTGACCTGCTCAGAGCTGTTTCACCTACTGAGTTCCTGGGCAGTAGGGTTCAAGTAGGAGTGCAGCATTTGTTTCTTTTACAGAGACASATTTTTATCTGTCCAAAAGCCTATTGGGCATTGTTAACATGAACAGCAAGCAGGAGGAGAGGAGGAAATGTGTTAGCTCCTTTCTTAGTATGATYGTGTGATAGTCTTCTCATATTGCTTTACTCCCTCAGACTTCTGCTATGGGAATGAAGATCTGACCTTCTCCATCAGTGAAGCCATCAAGCTGTGTGTGACAGTGGTGGCTTATGCTCCTGAGTCATTCAGAAGGTGAAAATCTGTTGTCTTGATTTGTGCACACTCAGAAAAGACATAAAAGCTGCATATGGTATGTGAAAGCAAGGCTGGAGGCAGAGGATAAAGAATTCCAAGTGTGGGGCTTCTCTGAGGCCAAGAGTCTCTACCTGTTACCCCTTCCTAGGGGTAACACCAGCTCCAAAKTACATCTGTTAGTTTGCAAGAGGGAATCTGGGAAGAAAAGAGTCTTTGGAAGGGAAAATGCTTGTTAGCAAATGGATGACATATTTGCAAGAAACCTGAAAGTCCAGGGGGGGTTTATTACTATTATTATTATTAGTAGTAGTAGTGGTGGTGTTGTTGTTATCATTATTGTTTCATTATTGTTATTATTATTATTATTGTTTCATGCATCATCTAGTTTCCCCTGAAGTTCCTAATCTGATTGTTTCTTTGGCTCAAGACTTCTAGTGAGAAGCAATGAAATCATTGCCTGGTTACAGATCCAGGGTCTTCAGATAGAAACCTGGGTCTTCAGATAGGTAGATGATGTGAGTTTAGGAATGACAAGATAAAACAGAGCAAGAATTGTTATTTTCCCAGCCTCCAGATGCTGATGGTCCTGGAAGCCCTGGTTCCCTGTTACTTGCAGAAGCTGAARCACCAGACCTCTCAGGTGGACACAGGGACAGCAGCTCGTGAGGAGATTGCTTCCATGGGTGCCCTTGCCACCTCTTTGCAGGCCCTCCTGTACAGTGTAGAAGTTCTCACCAGGTAACAGACGTGGGCCAAGGGGCTGAGCCTGCATTTGCTTGTCTGTGCAGGGACAGGGAGTGCCCAGGAGGCCACAACACGCAGCTGAGCTTGAGTTTTTCAGACTTGGTAAAAGTAGTGCAAGTTCTCAGGGCAAAAGGAGAGTTTCTGTGTGCTTGTTAGATTTAATGTGTAGTGTGCTCTTCACCTCCTCTCTGCCAGACCTATGACAGCCCCACAGATGAGTCGATGTGACCAAGGCCATAAAGGGACCACAACAGCAAACCACACCATGTCAGCAGGTGTGAACACCAGGTAAGGCTTTCCTTTCTTGTTTTCATTTTCTCAAACATTTTTGTTTGTTCTGTTTGATTTTTTTAGTAAGGTAATATCTCATTGCTTGGCCTCAGACAGCTTGAGGGAGTGCTCTGGGTACTGTACTGTGGGAGAAAACAGTCACATCCAAAGAGCACATTCCCCTGGACTGCCTTTCTGATGRTAACCAAAATACCCAAGACTAGGATTTTTAGTTTAAAACAACACAAGACCAGAGTATCAAAACGGAGGACACACATCCTAAAGCATTCATTCCCCTTTCTGCCCTCTAGAAGTATATTGCTGAAGCTCTCTCATTCTCTGCTTTGCTTCCTGCTGAGTCCAGTGTCACAGTGRCCAGTGGGCAGAGCATGCTTGGCCAGCAGAAGGGTCAGATCCTTCTGGCCTTGTTCTAAGGGGATGAACACCTGTACAAACACAAATTGCCTATCAGCTGAGGTTCTCAGACACTGGCACCCCCTCTAGCTTTATTTTGCTCCCTTTCCCATTTTCTTGTGCATTCCCTGTGGTCTCTTTCCTCCACATTGGTCTGGGTTTTTTTTTATTTTGCAGTTACAGATAGCACAGGACGGGTAACTGACAGCTTGAGAGAAGTCAAAAGAATGCCTGGAAATATTCTTGTCCTTCTTAAAAAAAACCCCAACCCCAACAAAACAAAACACCAAAGAACTTTCTCACAGAAGAAGAAAACAAAGAAGGACATGGCACCAGTGAACTGTAATTCTGCTCCTTGGCCATAGTGGCCATTCCAGTTAGGCTGCTGCAAATTAGACAAGGCCACTGACAATTTACTTGGTCATAGAGGAAGGGGTTAATCCACCCACAAGCGTTTGGGATTGTGAAGTTTTTTCTTGCAGCAGGCAACCCTGCTTTCTCCTGGCCAGGCTATGCATTATTGTGCTAAAAATTTGAATGTTTGTGCTGGAAGGGGAATTGTAGCCTAGCAAAAGCTGGGGTAGCTGTTTTTCTGGAGTTTTCCAAGTTATTACCTATCTTTTTTTTTTTTTTTTAATTCAAGAGATTTAGAAATCAATTTCTGCACGGATCATCAAAGGGCTAATATGTCAGTTTATAAATGGGTACACATCTTGGTTGGTAACTCCTGGCATGAGTCTGTTCTATTCAGTCATGGTTAAAACATGGCTTTGACTTTCAGTCCCTGATGTGAGAAGCAGATAAACTCCAGACATGACAAACCAGCAGATRAACCAGACATGCAGAAGTCTGAAGTGGGCATAAGCCATTTACTTCATTTGCAAGATTGCTCAGTCTAAGGAGAATAAGGTGTAAGGGAAAGTAGTACTTTATTACCTWTCTGCTGATTTTGGAGAGCAGTTAAGATGTACCTGCTGACAGACAATGTAGACATTCCCAGTGCAGTGTGACTCAGGCATCCTGACTTACATTTCCAGATTTTTCTCATTATTGAGACATTCAGCTTCTGATCCAAAATATTTTTTGCACTGCTCTGGGTTTCCTGCACTTGTTTCTTCTGTTATCATTGCAACAGACATCTGCTAGCAACAACAGGAGTCTGTTCAAGCCTTAGACATGGYAGCCAAGTGGTGCAGGGTCTATTAATGCTTTCTCAAAAAGAAGTAACGAGAAAATGACAATAAAACAAACAAAAAAAAAAACTCTGAGGTATTCTTTTCACTTGGTGAGCTCTGGTTTCMTGAAAGAGACTGAGCACTGGGGTGAAAATCAGTAAGAGAAATGACTTGAAGAGAGCTGTGGTTTTTAAGCCTGAATTTTTCCTTTCAGAATAAGGCAAATAACTCTGGGAATATGKTTTTTTTGATGGAAGTTGGGAGATAAAGGCAATTCAATGTGGTCAGTAACTATGAGTAGGCATTGTTCCAGTGACACAATATACCATCCTGACCATGGTGCATAAACCCCTGGGCTAGAACAGTGTCACTTTCTTCTAGAAAGGCAAGTTTAGGCCCTACTAAGTTGCTGTTTGCAACCGCACTGTTTCTGTTTTCCCAGGTACCCAGAACAGGGAGCCAAACTACACTTTATCAGGTACAGTAAAATTTTATCCCAGTCTCCCCTGATGTGTGATGAAATGTTCCCACACAYGGTTGCTGTGACAGGCAGCCTTTTTTCAGGGAAGGTATCAAAAGACAGTTGATACAGAAAATATTTACATTTTTAACAAGACTTGGAAGATTATAACTTCCCTTTTTTTGTTTCTCAATTGCAGATGCAACTACCTTTCTTTCAATTGCAGAGGAAAGCATCTGTTTCAAAAAGAAGATGAGGAGGTTGTTGTAATCTATCCCTGATGATCCACAGCATATAATACTGTGTCTTACTTTGTATCCTCCAGGGAGAACCTTCACCTAATGGAGGAGGGCCAGGGTCTCCCCCGAGAGGAGCTGGATGAAAGAATTGCCAGGGAGGAGTTCAGGAGACCCCGGGARTCGTTGCTGAATATCTGCACAGAGTTCTACAAGCACTGCGGTCCGAGGCTGAAGATTTTGCAGAATCTGGCTGGTGAGCCCCGGGTGACTTCTCTGGAGCTGCTGGATGTGAAATCCCACATGAGGTATTCCATGGGCATTCTGCTTTTACTTGCTCATTTCAGGGGGATTSCTTTCTTTTTCATAATAATAGATGGAATCACTTTTTGGTTGTGTAGTTGCATGTTTTTGTCTGAAACGTGCAGAGGCTGTTTTGGATGTTCCTTAGATTGTACTGATGCTGCTTGTGTATAAAGAAGGTTTCTTAAGCTTTCCTCTGGTCTCATTCTGACCCCYATCTGAAACAGCTCCCTCTGATGTATCAGGACAAGATAAGTCTGTCTGTGCAGGGCAAGGGCTGGGGAAGCTGCCCACCTGGTTGAGTACAACATTTATCCTCTCCAGTGGCACTGTGCATCAGAGCCAGCAGTTCACAAGCAAGAAAGACAGAACAGCCACTTTCTAAGTGCCTGAAACACAGGGAAGGATGGGACAGAGGGCATTTACAGGCCCAGSACCTCAGCATGTGATGCACCAGATGCACAAGTCTTTTCCTGAAGTGCTGCACTGGGTCCAGCTCATGGGTTGGATGCTCACTRCAAATGGTTTCACGTGCTGCTGACCTGGAGGAAGTTGGGGGTAGGGATCCCAGCACTTTGGGCCTCATTCTCTGAGTTTGCTGTTCATGGTAAACACAAAATAACATAAATTGCTACTGGGAAGCAATAACTGGGACAAGAATAGATCTGATTATTTTGTCAGTTTTTCATTTACACCAGCAGCTGGCAAATACTGCTCTCTTTTCAAGAGAGAAAATCTCTGACTCTCATGGTCAGAGGTTACAGCAGTAAAGCTGACACTGATTTACAGCAGATAATGAGTTGTGCTCTGATTCCTTTAAGTCTCCTGGAAAGTGTTAGAAATAGCTGCTTTGTCAGGGTTGTGACCTAAAATGTTTAATCACAGTTATCTCTAAATAAAAGCAACATATCTCGATCCTTACATAAATTCATAAGTATCAGTGGCATGAGTGACAGGATTTAACCACTGTAGGACAAACACAGTTCTTCATGGAGAGCAGATTGATCTGAATRTGATGTGACAGTCATGGTCTTGGGAAGCTGACAGGTGCCATTTCAGAGGCTTCAGAAAACAGGGTAATATGCTAGTCACTTCAGACAGGATTCACCCAATTTTAGTCATTTAAAAGTCAAATATTTAGTTTGCAAAAGTCATAAAGATGTTTTTGCACCCAATGGAAAGGAAGATGCACGTCCAACTGTTTATCCCAGTATTTCAAGAAGATAAAAATTTCCCAGGTTGCTTATTTCTGCTAGGAAGGAGMTAGCAGATTAATTGAGATTGATGTTTCAAGTTGGATGAAACAGATCTCACACTTTATAATGCATAAAGAAGTTCATTCATATCATGCATGGAACTGGTATTGTATTGCTGGCAAGAAGCTTAATTATATGWTAATTTAAATTTCACAGCACTTAAGAAAGCAGACCTATTTCATAGTAGGACAAAGCAGTTTAAAAAATGGAATAATAAGGAAATACTGGATAAAATCCCAATTTTCTACCAGTTTTGGTTAATCTGRGGAACTTCTGCCTAGTAATATCAAGGGCAAGATTATAAAGAGAATAGAAATATGTTCCATTACTTGGATGCATTTCAGAAAATGCCCCCACAATATGGATAGGATTGTACTGTAATCATCCAATACAAAGTCTGTTGATGTTTCATGGTTTATTTCTGGTCTTTGCTTACCACAAATATCCAAGTATTTCAGTAGATTTTTGTCAAACTGCAAGTGTAAGTCAAATGCTGCCATGATATTTCTCAGTGAATACAAAAAAAATGCCATTGGCAAGGCCATCTGGGATAGTGGAAAAAGCAACAGCAACACAATCTGTAGAGGTGTTAGGAGAAACAAATRAAAACTACAGGGAGCAATCCTACAAAGGACATGTTGTGTAAACCTATGGACACTTTATTTTTAAAACTTAACACCTGAAAATCCACAGAGTGACACTTCCTAAAGTGGTAATGCTGAAAAACAAGCACAGAACAAAACCAAATCACTCATTAACTGACAAACAGGTGATGTTAGGTCTGTGTTTCACAGGCATTTGCAATGTTGTAGTCTTACTGCCAGCACAGGTACTCTGGTTTTAGCTACCCACATCTGTGATTCCTGATGTTCCCTKGGTGCATTTAATGTCAATGTAAAAGTAATATTTAGACCATTCATGTGTTCTTAAATATAAACAGGGATTCCAGCAAAACAGGCTTAACAGACCAGAACTGTGGTATCAGATCTAAGAGTTTAATTAGCAGCACATTTGACTTTTACACCATTTTCTTTTTACTAGGCTCCTGAATATATTTATATGCTTGTTCATTGGCACATGTGTAGAAATGTTGGAAGTCTGGATGCTGGCACAGGAACACAGGTTGTATTTACTCTTCTCCCAATGCCCTGTGGTTTAAGGCTGGCAGAAATCGCCCACTCCCTGCTGAAGCTGGCTCCTTACGACACGCAGACCATGGAGAGCCGCGGGCTCCGGCGCTACATCATGGAGATGCTGCCCATCACCGACTGGACAGCCGAGGCGGTGAGACCTGCCCTGATCCTCATCCTAAAGAGATTGGATCGTATGTTCAATAAAATTCACAAGATGCCTACGCTGAGGTGAGCAGGTGGTCTGGAAACCCCCTGGGGTCCGTTTCTGATGTTGCAAGCCTTGAAGTGTGGGTACGTCATCTGCTGTGTTGCAGTGAGCCTTTACAACATACCAGAAAATTACAGGTGTTTTTATCTCTGTAAGTGTGTTTATGTTGATGTTTTTGTTGTGTCTTCTGGTAGCAGTGTGGTTGTTAAGAGCTAAAGAGAGAACTTCCAGAAACATCATTTTTATTTCCTGAAAAGAAGTCTTCAGATTTTTTCCATCTCATTGCCCTTTTAATTMACTTTTGCTGTGAGTTTTTTAATGGAAAGTTAGATTGTAGTAAGAGTATTTCTAGGATGGCAATACTGTTATGTTCTCTGTAAAGACAAAAATAGTCAGGAGCTATGCAGTAGATTCTGAYTGCTCCCTAGTAAAAGGCAAAGAACTGCCTCAGCTGCTTCAGGTCCRTGCCTAGTGGAAGCCTGGTAGGTCACACAGTGGCATTATGGAATGTACAGGCTCTGGCAACTTCAAGAAATATTGCCTGTGGAGCATCCCTGATTGGAGGCAGTGGTACAAATCCAGTCTGGGTGGTATAAAATCACTCAGAACTGTGAATTTCCCAGTGATCTGAGTAAAAAGAGGCATTTGTCTTGGTCACCCTCGTGGGCAGGGCACATGTCCTCAACTGCTTGAATGGCACTTCATTGGCAGTCTCAGCTGAGAAGCCAAATCATGTTAGAGAACATCAGAATTATGTCCCAGTAGGAATCAAAGATGGAACAGTAATAGGGAGGTGATATCTTCTTTCTGGCATCACTAKCCTTTTCTTTGGCTAACCTGCTTCAAAAAACTCCACCCTTCTAGGGAATTCAGAGGCAGAAATTTTGGTGCTTCTCTGTCCTGTTGGTTTGATTCTTTGCAATGTCTTGTCTGTTTTTCATTCATTCCTTCTTTCCCTGCTCGTACTTTCTTCTGCCTCATAGGCAGACAGGGGTTTCTGTTCCTGAAGATCTTTCTTCCTCATGTAAGCTGAATGGATGTCCATAAATTAAAATTCCTTTCATTTTCTCTCTCTCTATGGCTGTACCTWTGCTTGGCTTAAATTACTCTTTTGTCCACAAAAGGACAGCAAAGCCACTGGACCAAATGCAGCAACTAGATGTGAGCATCACTGAGTCAAGCAGTCTCTTTGGGATGGGTCTGGGTGCAGGAGCCCAGGAGCCAACCCTTGGGATACTCAGGGATCAGAATCTTACACACTGCCTCCCGTGGGCATCCCACTCCAAACCCAGTGACTGCTGCAATCAATGGGTGTGTAAGAACCAGAACAAACCMCTGTTCTGGGGATGGATTTAGTGACAGTGGATGCACAAAGGTGAGATTWATGTTGGTCTGGAGAAGACCTTGTATAGCGAACACTTGATTCCCCATGTGGCTCTGAGAAGTCAACTGAAGAGCTTGATTGGGGTGTTGTTTAAGGCTTGAGCTAGCAAGCTGTGCCAGCCTTTTGTCTTTCTGTGCCAGTAAATGCAGTCAGCTGCTGGCTTGTGAACTACAATGCCAGCAGAGAGTCAGGCCCTGAGATGAAGGGGGTGAACCCCTTTGATGTTACCTATCTCTGTCTGCTTACCATTAGGAAGGGAAACCCTTTCAGCATCTGGCATAATCCCTAAATTTTGTTTTGGTGAGGAAAGCATGGATCCTGAAATTAAGGACTTAACCTTCATTGTGCTGCAAGAGGTGGAGATGAAGATTATACAGCTGGGCCAGTTCACGTTTAGGGCAGCGTGTTTGGGAGTGATGCTGTGGAGCAGCCAGAGGAGCTGCAGAGGATCCCTCAGAGGGCACTCAGGCTGATGGGGTTTGTTCCTGCCAGCGGGAACACCCACGAGCCACACGAGGCGGAGTGCATGGTCTCGGCACAGCAGACCTTTCCCCACACGGGCACTCCAGTGTGTGCCCTCCCTCTTCAGCCGCAGGGAAGCATCAGGGAGTGAAAGCAGCTCCTGCCGTGAGGGGAGCGGTGTGTGTGGGCAGCCCCAGCCCGCTGTACCGCCGCTCATCTCTGCTCTGTGCCCTTCCCCACACAGGCACACCTGAGGCCGCTGTGTGGCCTCCCTCCTCAGTGGCAGGGAAGCACCAGGGAGTGAGCTGAGCTGCTGCCGTGAGGGGAGCGGTGTGTGAGGGCAGCCCCAGCCCGCTGTGCAGCGTCTCTCGTCTCTGCTCTGTGCCCTTCCCCACACAGGCACACCACTGCGTGGCCTCCCTCTTCAGTGACAGGGAAGCACCAGGGAGTGAGAGCAGCTCCCGCCCCGCTGCTGCTGCCGTGAGGGGAGGGGTGTGTGAGGGCAGCCCCAGCCCGCTGTGCCGCGTCTCTCGTCTCTGCGCTGTGCTCTGTGCCTCTGTGCTCGCCCGGACCAGCGCTCTCCCTGCGGGCACTCCGTGCTGCTCCCGGACACCCATCGTGGCTGTGTGACACGTCTGTCACTGTGTGTCGGTCACCGTGTCTGGGCGTCTGGTGGGGGGCAGGAGCCCGCGGCTAATGGCACCTACTGTTGTATTGCAGGCGCCAGGTTGAGTGGGAGCCTGCCAGCAGTTTGATTGAAGGGGTTTGTTTGACACTTCAGAGGCAGCCTATCATATCCTTCCTGCCTCACCTTAGGTCTCTGATCAATGTCTGTGTCAATCTGGTGAGTAGCCGAGCGGCAACCCCATGAACCTTTGCTAAACCTTCCTTCCCCCTGCTGTTGGTTTCTCTGGACTGAAGATGACAGTTTATTCCCATTCCTGTCATTTTGCCTGTCCCCTTCACCCCTCACGAGGGGACTCTGCAGGTGACACCAGAGACAGGAAGGTTCATTTTTGAAGTGGTGCAKGGGGAGATACCGTGACCGACAGCAGCGGTCGAGCGATTTCTTTTCCATCCCTTCCCACGCACCACTTTGAAGATCCACCTTTGCCAGACTGAGCTGAGAGCTGAGGGCTGCAAGTTGGAGAGTGGGGTGGTGGAGACTGCACACACCTGGTAGAGTGGGGAGAGGGGGGCGCTGGGGATACCTACCGTCCCCAGTGGGGAGGGCCCTGGTGGCTCCGTCAGAGGCCAGCGGGTGCTGCATAGTCAGAAGGGTTTGCAAGGTGAATTGACTCCACTATTTGTAATGTCCCTGGCTTGATCTAGTGCAGGTTTGCACTGTACAATATTCAGATCCCTCTCCTAGTGAAGTTTATGCCCCTAAGTGTGGTGTTTGTGAGGTCCCTGGCACGAGGTGAGAGATGAGAATCTGACTCCATGTCCTCAGAAGGCTGATTTATTATGATATGATATTATACTGTACTATACTATACTGAAACTATACTAAAGAAAGAGAAAGGATACAGACAGAAGGGTTAACAAGAATGAATAATAAAAACTTGTGACTGACTCCTCAGTCCAACACAGCTGATGGTGATTGGTCATTAAGTAAAAGCAATTCACATGGAACCAATCAAACATGCACCTGTTGGTAAACAATGTCCAGACCACATTCCAAAGCAGCCAAATACAGGAGAAGTGGCTCAGATAGTTATTATTTACATTTTTCTCTGAGGCTTCTCAACTTCCCAGGAGAAGAAATCTCGGCGAAGGGATTTTTCAGAAAATATGGCAGTGACACCTAMGAGTGTTGCAACAGACAACWGATATGGGCAGAGTTTGCCTGGTCMTTCAATGGTAGACCACAGTGTTTCTGCAGCTGTTGCACTGGGGRCAAGCCCCCACTTGGATATCCATGTAGCTCCAGCCACTTGGGCACACAAGCATGCTTTCATTCCATGTGCAAAAATATTAATTAGGGGGGAAAGGCTGCACTAGAATTTTACTGTTGTTGGGGTTTATAACATTTTCTCTTTAGAGCATAAATGTTATAACCTTATCTTGCAGCTTTCCAAAAACATTTCAGGATTCACCACTGCTCTGAGGGCCTTTAAAAACAATGATCACTAGCTAAAATACAATGTCAGGTTTTGCCAGGTTTCTGTCCTTTAAGTCAATTCAGCACTCATTGCTGCAAGGGCAGGGAAGCTCCAACCTGTCAGAGCCCATAATGCAAATCTGGGCCCTCAGACTGCTTAAGAGCTGTTACATGGGGAGTTTGCTAGACAGCTAGCTCAAGCAAGAATTTGGAATGGCCTTGCAGTTTGTCAAGCAGGCATGGCAGATTRACTCACCCCAGCAAGCTCTCCAAGGGGCCCACAGTAAGAATTAGCCAGTGCTCTAAAAATAGCAGAAAGCTCTGCAGTGCTGAAGTGCAGTCATTGTGCTTATGTTCTGCTGGCTGGGAACACCAGGGAGAGCTACCAGGAACACATCATACTTACTGCTACAAGTATTTTACCTTATTGCACTGGGAGCTGTGGGAGCACTGCCTSCATGGTGTATCATTTGTAGATGACRAAGCCCAAAAATCAATCACCCAAGAAGGTGGGAAAATATCTCAGTGATAATCCRTGTTAAGAAAGGGCTCTGACTCTTTCCCTTCTAAATTGTCCTTTGGTTTTCTGGCAAAAAACTGATTACTGCCTTTTTCCCCAGACTGAATTTGGATAAGAAGCATGCTTTCATCTCCCATGAGCTTTGGTGTGGCCAGGTACCTTCTCCCTGTTCCTGTCATCGAGATGTGTCTGGCCATGGTGAGAAACTGGCATGTGCAGGCCTGTGATTTAATTCCTCCTGAGGGACACATCCCAAACAGTACAAATAACTCTCCCCCAGAAGTGCTGTTTCCCTGTGGTGATTATTCAAGGAGCTCCAGACARCCAGGTCACATGCAGGTGACTCTGCTTCAGACAGTCAGCTGAGAGGAATCATGCCTGGAGTTCCCCAAAACAGGCTGTGCTTGAGAGGAATCTGAACATTGTACAAAACCTGGCTTRGGTCAGACTTAGGACATTATTTTTCAAGTAAGGGAAGGGAAAAGTTGTCCACTTTCAATGCAGACTTTTTGCTTTGATGACAGATTTTTATTTGTTACAGTTGTCAAATGACATATCCTCCAACTCTAGCTGTTCCACCAGTCCAGTGCTGGTCATTCAGGACTGGTACTGGGTACATTTATAAATGTACCGGGTTCCCTGTGCACTCCTCCCATCCATGCTGGTTCCCCTCTTTCCCCCTCCCTTTCCCTGCTAGAACACCGTCCCCTCACTGGCCCCAGCTCCTGCAAGGACCACTGGGGGGGCTGGTTCTGCTAGATCCACCCCAGCTCAGTGCTCAATGAAAGGCACCTCCATTTCACTGACGTTGGAGGATATGGCATGGATGAAACTGTAAGTAGCCAGCTGTGGTGATGTGCTCTGTTTGTATTGCAGGTGATGGGAGTGGTAGGACCCTCCAGTGTGGCTGACGGATTACCCCTTCTTCATCTCAGCCCTTATCTCTCGCCACCTCTGCCCTTCAGCACAGCTGTTGTCCGGCTTGTAGCATTGCAGATACAGGTGTGTCTGCCCTGGCCCATGGCCAGGCCTCTAGAGCTTCTGGTTGAGGCACCAACTCATCAGTGCTCTGTTTGCTTTCTGCAAAAGCTGGGCAAAAACTGTGGAACGTGCATCAAAAATTAATGAGAAGCRACATGTAAATTCTCCCTTCTTTCTGAAGGCTTGAGCTGAGCTCAGAGTTCATCTGTTGGGGCCAAGCCCACAGCAAGCATCCATCAGCTTAACACTGCCATTGAAGTCCAGGGAGTTTGGCTGATGGATGCTGTGTAAGGCTCTGACAAGCAGGTCAGGATTCTCTGCAGGATCTAAAGAGTTAGAATCCTTCTGCCACAGGAGGATGRGCCCTGGCTTGGGTCACATCCATGCAGCCCTTCCTGTGGGACCATGTGTGTAACTGAGAGTGGGGTTTGTGCTCTTCTGCTCTTAGCTGAGCTGGTCACACAGTGTGCCAGCACAAAAAGCAGGGCAACTTGGCTTTTCAGCTGCTGACGCAATGGTATCCTTGTTGCCAGAATGAAAAAAAAAAAAAGTTCCAGGCTTTTTGGAGAATTTCACCACTATTCCTTTCTCATAGTCGTACCATAACTTTTTACAGAGTCTTTTGCCTCAGTGTCCCCTTCCTTCCCCACTGGCATGAAATTAGTCTGAATGGTGACCAAAGAAATGACAAATTTCCTTATCTAGCACCAACTTGCATTTTAAAATATGCATTGGTACATCCAGTTGAATACTTAGGCAGGTATTTCTGAGCAGTAGGGTGGCTTGGGAAGGAAGGCTTACAGGGACCATAAAAAAGCTGTCCCTCAAAGCATCAGGTACAAAAGGACTTTTTAGTACAAATTGACACAGAAGGAGAACAGATWTCTTCCAGCTCTGAGGTAATGGTTCTTTAATCAAAATAAATGAAAACAAAAGGCTACTTTCACCTGCTGTGAAATATTATCTGCTAAAAAACCCCAAAATAGATACTGAATTAATATTTTTTTTATTATGGGGAACATTTATTGTGCTTTTTTCCGTGTTCAATCGTTTGTGGGCGTAAATGTTATGAAAACTGAACATGTCAGGAAAAACATGAGTCACAATTCCCAGTTATATTCCAACAGAATGCAAAACAGAAGTACTTGACACYCCATCAGAAAACATTTTCTAGAATTTCTGAGCCCAGGTCTGCAAGCTTGAGGAGTTGCAAGGTTCAGTTGCATTTCACAGCTAAGTTTGTAGCAACTGGGATGTTGTAAATGAGCAAAGGTTCTAGTGACAGCCATCTGAATTACCTCCTCTAAAAGAAGGTGAAAGACCTTTCAATATAAGCTTGACTCTGTGTCGAGAAGTAAACATGCATTTTGTTTATTTTTCAGGAGTTCATTCTTTGTCTTAGGGAGGATGGCAGGGCAGCACAAAGTGAGGCAGAACAAAARTATGTTTTGGGAATAGCCTCCATGTTCGGACAGGAGAATATTTAGATAATGTCATTTGTGCAGTTTCCTCCGTTCCTTTTTTTATTCTCTGTGTCAGATCCTGGTTCCACTCACAGCAGTGCAGAGTTCAGGACTGACACTCAGCTGACTCCTGTGGGATACATCTGATTCTGTTAATGATAACTGGGAGTTAGAAGTGCAGGCTTCTTACATTTGGCTGTGACATGAGCAGGGGATCCCTGTGCTACCCTGTGAATTCCCTTCACTCCTGACTGAGTGGTCTGAGGGCATCTCATTCAGTCAGGTTATCCAGGCTTGTGTGGTGCTGTGTGAACAGGGATCATCACTCCCTGCAGTGACTTGTGTGTGTGATCTGCTGATGAAATCGTTTAATCCTTTTTTATTATTACTGCACAGGCTTTGAAAGAAGATTTCCCCCTAAGCCATGTCGTCTCCCCATTCACCAATCAGGAAAGAAGGGAAGGAATGCTTTTAAACCTACTGATTCCATTTGTGCTCACAGTAGGATCTGGAAGCAAAGGTCTGACTAATTTAACAAAAAGAATTTTTGTCCCCYTTTTCTGACAACTGATGTTTGCACTTTCTCTGCTCTCTGTATTTTATTTTAATTTTTATTTTTTAATTTGGTTTTCTGTCATTGGCAGTACGTCAGCTAAGTGCCCTTTGGGTCTRACACTGAAAAGAGCCCCATTGGGATTAGTTATTATTTCTTCTCTTTATTTCAGCTGTGCCTTGGTTCTTGTGTCAGGTCTTACCCAGRTGTGCTCTGCTTTTGAGACTGGAGTGAAGGGCAGACAAATCTGTTGTAGCAGAAGTCACAGAGGGGAGCAMAGGTCACAGAAATTGTGTGCCCCCGTGGATCACAGTTTGCCCAATCCATGCCACTTGTCTTGCACAAGTCCTGCTCCTTGCTTTCTGCTCTAGAGGGTCTTCACTGGTAAATCCCTAAATGAAAGCAAAGAGTAAAGGGAGATGGGCATGCCAGAAGGAAATGAGACCACTGAACGGGACATTTCTTTGTGCTGTGTAGCTCTGTGCTTGTGTGTGTTTGTGTTGGCATTAAATAAACTTTGCCTTTGCTTGCAGGAGGAGAAGCAGCATAACAAGGTGTGGGGGACGGAGTTTTGGCTTAGGGGACATTTGAGATGCACCCCATTTTGGAGCTGAACAGGGTCTGGATCTTTTGAGTGTCTATGATGGGATGTAGCCTGACCTTTCTCTCTCTTTCCCCTCCCAATGCATCTCAGACAGCCCCTGGCTGGAGCAGCCTGAGGTCCTGCTGCTGCTCCAGACTGTTATCAATATCCTCCTGCCACCTCGCATCATCAGCACTTCCCGCAGCAAGAATTTCATGCTGGAGAGCTCCCCCGCCCACTGCTCCACCCCGGGGGACGCGGGCAAGGACCTGCGCCGGGAGGGGCTGGCAGAATCCACCAGCCAGGCTGCCTACCTGGGTGAGTGATGCCTTCTGCTCACCACTGGCAAGGGACAGAGCTGGCAGGAGCTAACTGACCTCATTAGAGATGCTTTAGGCCAGAGTGTGGAGTCAGGATTATCTCTGGAGTACATGGCAGCGTGAGCAGTGTCTGCACTGCAGCTGGAGGAGGAGCAGCACAGGTAGAACTGGCTCAGTTTTCATACTGCCAGAGCACAGCAGAAGCCACAAAGGCAAGTCAGACTGCCCATCAGCCCCTGGCACCACAGCCCCACTGGCTCTTGGCTATGTAGGGTGAGAGGTGGTGATGGATACTGTCTGGCTGCTGGCCCCACACACTGTCCTTATTGTGCCCTCTGCTTGCTGCAGGGTGCTGCAAGGTGGTACTGTGTTATCTCACATCTGACCCACAGGTGAAAGGGCAGAAAAAAAAATTAAATTGGAGATGCAGCATCACTGAGGACAGTTTAGTCTAAAGCAGCCCTTCAGAAACAGCTTCTCTGTTTCTGATTTTGTGAGGGCAYTTATCTGAAGATTTATACTTGGGTCTTTGTTAACCTGTATCTGGGGAATGGAGTAAATCTGATGAAAAATTGGCAGTTCGCCACTGATTTAGCCCCCCCACCCAAACAAACCAGGATACAGATGTGTAATGACTGGAGAAGTCTTGGCCATCCCATTAAGAAAAATGGAGTAGTCAACTTCCCCCCAACARTTGCCTTGCTGTTTTTACCAGACCAGGGGAGCACAGAAAGGGGGAGATTCCTTGTTTCTCCTGTGAGCCAAGTGTTAATCACTGCCCACTTTAATGCAGAGCATTGTTTTGAACTCGACTGCTGTTCATCCCCATTTGTAATGCCACACTCTTGCTCTTGTGAATTACTGCCCTTGGTTTACTGGATCATATTTGTATTTAAATTGCAGTGTGGCCATGACTCATGCAGCTGCCCTACTAGAAAGGTTCTTGTCATCACCCTATAAATCATCTGCAGATTATTGTGCTCACTCTTTGTGTGGATATGCTTGGTCAAGGTTTTTGAGGTTGTCTGATCAGCCAGGGCTGTTTTCCTCCTCTGAGCTGCTTTCARAATATCTGATTCTGAGAAGACAAAATAACTCTGCAGGGAAGGGAGAGGGAACACCAGAGCAAGAAAATACAGAGGAATTTAAGTATGAAGTAGAAAAATTTCTCTTGAATGGGACTGCCAGTCCTGATCCTGAGGCCTTTACTACTAGAAGGCTGCTTGCTCCTTCTCTGCCATGTTTGGAGAGTGATGGAGAAGCCAGCTGTGACTCTGAGGTGTGCAAGCATGCACGTCCAGGCAAAGCGTACCCGTGTGGGTTCGTGCTCACTGTGGCCCCCCTGTCCTGCCCCCAATGCTCATGAGGGACACTGGTGACATCTCTGACTGCCCTTTGCTGGTGTGTGTTCCCCTGTAGCCCTGAAGGTGATCCTTGTTTGCTTTGAACGCCAGCTGGACAGCCAGTGGTACTGGCTGAGCCTGCAAGTGAAAGAGATGGCCCTGCGCAAGGTGGGAGGGCTGGCCCTGTGGGATTTCCTCGACTTTATCGTGCGAACACGGATCCCTATCTTTGTGCTCCTTCGGCCCTTCATCCAGTGCAAGGTAACAGTTGCTTTGGCTCCTGGTGTGTCACTCCCTGAAGGCAAGCTAGCCCTCATTCCCCAGCTGAGAGCRCAGGAACAGCACTGCTGGAAGAACTCCAGGTAGTGAGTGAGTGGCCTTTCAGAAGTTAGTAGGCCTAAGAACCCTTTGAAATGAAATCACAGASCTTTTTCCTAGCCAAAACTACAGGGTATGCCAGTCATCCAGGAACTCTGATCCACGGAGTACAGCTAGTCTTAGTTCCTCTGGAGGGGGAAGTGCATGTGGACTTAATTCTACAATGAGGACATTCGAAGCACTTGGAAGGAGTGTGGATGTGTTGAACCTGGGAGGTGTTGGCAGAAATCTTCTAGTAATCTCTCTTCTGCACAGAGCTGGGCAATACAGCTAACAGCCAGGAAGGACCACTCCCCTTTCCATCTCTTGGATGAAGGTTCTGACAGGACTTTTGTGGATGAACAGGCAGCTGCTAGRCTGAGGCATTGTGGAGGTATTTGCAGGGATCCCAGGACCAGGGAAGAGATGAGAATGTTGACTCCATGTTTCAGAAGGCTGATTTATTATTTTATTATATATATTATATTAAAACTATATTAAAAGAATAGAAGAAAGGATTTCATCAGAAGGCTAGCAAGGAAAACAGAAGAAAAATGATAACAAAATCCTGTGACCAGAGAGAGAACCAGCTGGACTGTGACTGGCCATTAATTAGAAACAACTACATGAGACCAATCACAGATCCACCTGTTGCATTCCACAGCAGCAGATAATCATTGTTTACATTTTGTTCCTGAGGCCTCTCAGCTTCTCAGGAGAAAAAATCCTAAGGAAAGGATTTTTTGTAAAACATGTCTGTGACAAGGCATCTSGGGTTTGAGTTAATCACAGCTCCTTGCCAGTTACTAGGTAGACTAGCACATGGTACTCAGCCTAGCTTGTCTCTCTGACTAAATTGTCATGGAGGAAGAAAGTGTCTCATGATAGTGAGTTTAGCATAAGGGAGCCCTCGATGTACCCTGTGCCACTGAGGTTTTGATCTCTGTTCAGTCAAATATAAGATTTCCTCTGAAAGACAGGTGGAAACCTCACAGGTGGAGTCAAAACCTCTTTCCCACAAAGCCTGCTGGCTGCAGGCTCACTCTAGTCTGGAGATWAATCCCAATTCCCTGGGCACCATCTCCCTGCAGTGCTAACTGATCCCACTTTTGCAGCTGCTGGCCCAGCCAGCTGAGAACCACGAGGAGCTGAGTGCCCGGCAGCACATCTCGGACCAGCTGGAGCGGCGCTTCATCCCGCGCCCGCTCTGCAAGAGCTCCCTCATCGCCGAGTTCAACAGCGAGCTCAAGATCCTCAAGGAGGCCGTGCACAGCGGGTCTGGTAAGGAAAGCAGGGACGGCTCAGGGCCAGCAGCCCGGGCTGGAACAGCTGCTTGCCCCTGCAGGAAGTTGTGAGGCAGACCTGGCCTCTGCCTAAAGCGGGCATGGGGCAGTCCGCACACACCCTGCCAGCCTGCCCCTGGAGCTTATGCTCAGCCTTGGCTCTGAACAGCCAACGGAAGTCCAGGTCAGTTGTGCAATGCACCTATTTTTGCACCAAATCTGAGTTCCCATTCCAGTCTCAACTGGTTTGTGCAGCCCCAGTGCAGTGAGGCCCCTCCATGCCACTGTAAAGCCAAAGCTCCTTGTGCAGRAAGCTCTGGCTGTTCAGAAGTAACAGATCTTCCTCCTCCTTCCTCTCCTGGTCTCTTTGATTTTCCTCTACTGTGACATCCCTGAGCTGATGGGGCACTTCAGAATTCCCTCCTGCACAAGGGAAGACTTTTCTCCAGTGACAGCCATCCCTGTTGCCACGAGATGGCAGCCGCTGCTCATACATGACAAGCRGTTCATGTGTTTAGTTCTTAGGAAAACAAATTCAAAATGAAATGCTTCAGTCTTTTTTCCWTGGCAATAATTTGCCTTGTTTCTAAATGTTGAAGCTGATCTGTAAAATACCGGTTGTGAAAATCAGGCTGCATAAGTACAACAGAGATTTTGGAAAAGTGAGGTGAGCAAGGCAGCTGCTAGTGCTTTATCACATCTGCCACCCCTGTCACASTATCACAGAATCATCAAGGTTGGAAAAGACCTCTGAGATCATCAAGTTCAACCTTTGACTGATAGCCACTTTGTCAACTAGACCATGGCACCAAGTCCACCCCTGAACACCTCCAGGGGTGGTGACTCCACCACTGCCCTRGGCAGCTCATTTTAATACTTATCAACCTTTTCCATGAAGAAATTCCTCCTGTCCAGCCTAAGCCTCCCTTGGTGCAGCCTGAGGCCATTTCCTCTTGTCCTGTGGCTCCACCTCCTGTCAGGAATTTGTAGAGGGTGAGAAGGTCCCCCTGCCCCATTAGTCCAGGYCTAACGAGGTGCCCCATATGACAGGAACGCTTGGCTTGCTGTTGCTCTCCAGTGCCACCAGTGACTTGGGTTTGGTTTTCCCCCTCTTGCGCAGCTTACCAAGGGAAGACATCTGTCAGCACAGTGGGCACCTCCACGTCTGCCTACCGCCTGAGCCTGGCCACCATGTCCCGCTCCAACACGGGCACGGGCACGGTGTGGGAGCAGGAGAGCGAGCCCTCCCAGCAGGCCTCGCAGGACACGCTCAGCCGCACCGACGAGGAGGATGAAGAAAGTACGTGGCCACATACCAAGCCCCCAACACTGAGGATGTTTTCTTCCTGTCCAGAGGCCGTCTGGGAGGGGAGCACAATTGCCCCCGTGTGCCAGTGTGAATTAAAGGCCCAAGGCCCACAGGAGCATGAGGTTGAGCAGGTGGTACATGGTGTTGAAGTTTGGGCTGTAAAATACTTCTGCACTGCCTTCTGAGCTGTGGCAGGGCAAAGGGGAGGGCACATGGAGTTTTTTAGTGCCTGAGACCCGGGCTGATGTGCAATTGTTTGTGTCAGTACACAGATTTTATCTGGGAGTTTTCACAAACAAGGCATTGGGCATCCAGGCCTCTCTCTGGCCATTGTGACAGTGGGCAGGGGCTGTGGCTCTGTAGTTGGGATCCTCTTCCAGAAGGATCCCCAAAAGCATCAAACAGAAGGAGTGAAAGTGGGGGGCTCAAAAGAAAGCCCCATGCTGTTACAGTGGGAGCCTTTTGGGAAAGAGCAGTTAGCCTGAAACTTTGCAGGTTCAGCCCAACTTTATTTCACCACTAAACCAATTSACCACCATTTCACCACTAAGTGGGATCACCACCAGACTTTGTACAATCCACCCAGAGCTGTASTGCTTATACATGGTTCAGATATTTACTCACTGTGGCAAAATGTGGTTTCAGCCTCAGATTAATTCTGAGCCACCGTGTGGAACGGTAAGTGCCATCTTCCTGTCTGAACTGTGGTATTATTCCCTCAGCCCTGCCTTGGATAAACACTGCTGTAAAATATTTCAGCACATCAGAATTGAAAAAAAAGGTCAAAAAGAGGAGAGAAAAATTRCACAAACCCACCCCTTTGTTTTCTTTACTTGTAATTAACAAGTCGCTGTGGCAAAAACCACAATAAAGCAATTTCTTTCTGGATACTTAGAAAATTTGAAACAGCACCGAAAGTTTTAAGCAGTCCTGATTGCAGTCCAGCTGTCTGCATAGTTCTCTTGCAGTGTGATGTATTTGAGTCAATTTATCCAAAATTTTGGTGACATTTTAAAATGCATGTCCTGAAGGGTGTTGAAGGGTGTCAGTTCTGCATTTTGCTGTCAGGTGTTTTGGCTTTTTTTGTCACTGTGATTTGCTAGATCATAGAAGCAGTTTATTTCCCAGCAGGAATATGTCCAGTTATAACCTTTATGCTGGAAACACGGTATATTAACAAGCAGTTTATTATTCACAAGAGTTCATCCCTAGTGGAAGCTGAATTCTGCAAACTTGTCTTCCTGAGAGCCATTTAAAGAATACACAAACCCTGCCCCACGTTTGTCAGGTTCCTCATCCTGCAGAGGTTTATGAGTATGTCTTTCTGCACAGTGGCTGTAAAATCTAATAGAATATTCCAATTTGCAGGCTTGAGCTCTTGGTAAGTGAATGCTGGGTACTCCTTTGGCATCCTGTTATCTCTTGACAACKGTTGAGATGCAGGTGGGGTTTGGGGGTGGTTGTTTCCTCTCCTTTCCTGTTTTTTCTCTCTTTCTAGATGACTCCCTGAGCATGCCCAGTGTGGTAAGTGAACAAGAAACATACCTTATGGGTGCCATTGGGAGGAGGCGGTTCTCCAGCCATCTCTCCAGCATGTCTGCACCTCAGGCTGAGGTGGGCATGTTACCCAGCCAAAGGTAAAAACATGGGCTTTTCACCTTCCCCGTTTTAATAACCAGAGCAGAAATGGCCCAGGTACATCAGAGAGGTGGGATGGTGGAATTGGTGCCAGCATAGTGATGATAAATTTATTCATCCTGGAATAGTATTGGACCAAGGGTGCAGGGTTGGAAATAATGATTTTCCAGGGTGATCTGTGTTGCGTAGGGTCCACAAGAACAAGCTGTCATCCCCAGCAATCTTCCTCTTAAACAGTTTCACAAACACTCTACATTATTATTTTTCTCTACTGCCACTGACTAGCAAAAGGAAATGTGGTTTTGGGGTATTCATTGAACCAGGGGA
Source organism: Cardinalis cardinalis (assembly GCA_014549065.1). Classification (NCBI taxonomy): domain Eukaryota; kingdom Metazoa; phylum Chordata; class Aves; order Passeriformes; family Cardinalidae; genus Cardinalis; species Cardinalis cardinalis. The sequence goes on along the minus strand of JACDOX010000087.1, from coordinate 1,372,738 downwards.
CCATACCCAGTTTGTGTAGGGAAGTGGGGAGGAATCTTGAGAAGCTGGTAAAGAGGGACAGAGGCAGTCTGATTTGTTTTCTTCCGTGTGTTCTTTGTCCTTCCTAAGAACAGTAACTAGCTCATCACAGAAACTAAATGCTGTGTTCAAAGAWGGGATTTAGTACTGTTTAAAACCTGAAATACTTGTTGATACAAATAACTTTGCCTTACTCCTGGCTGACATGGAATAGTGAGAAAGAGCCTGTTGGGAAATGTTCACCTTTAGAAGATGTGGAGAGAGGTTTTGCATTTAAACATGATTTTTTTTTTTTTAAATAAGCAGTGTTTATTGATTTTTTTTTGTCTGTGACATAGTTATCCAAGGGTATCTGACAATGGATGTATTAATTTCTGTTACTTCCTTTGAACCTTTAAAAAATATATTCTACATTATGTCTTCACCACCCCGGAAAATCAAACAACATTGCTCCCTTCCCATTCTTGCTTAGAGTTAAAGAAATAGCCTTGATAGATGAAGGAAAAATTAACAGTTGTGATACCTACCAGCAGAGACAGGAGAAGTGATTTACAAGAGAGATTTTATCTGGAGGTTTTCACAAAAGGACTTAACAGGAACTCATTTGACTCTTGAACACAGTTGATTCAGTCCCTTTGTTTCTAGAAAAATTAATATGCAAGACTGCATTTCCCTCAGTCTTTGACTACCATCTTCATTGCATAAACTTCATAAGAATCACAGCTGACTGAGAGSTTTGTGCTATCCCAAATCATGGTGATGCTGAGAAAAAAAGACTTTAATTAACACAGAGCTTCACTCTCTACTTTTTAAGTGTATGGTATAGCAGGAGAATCACTTTTCATCTGGGTAGGGGAAGGACCAGCTCAGCAAGCATAATCACAGTCCTTAACATCCAGCCCTTTGAGTTATGGATGGTCTCTGGGCTTTCAGACTGCCTCACAAATGTAAGCTAATTAATGCTAAGTAATATTATTACTGCTTTCCTGCTGGTTACCCAGCAGACTACTTTCCTTCCTTCTTTCTTTCTTTCTTTCTTTTTCTTTCATGTTTTTCCCATGGCCTGAGAAGGCTGCTCCTGCCTGATGGCTGCATTGGAATTGTGTCCCTTTGCCAAGACCCTTGCCAGCTGTTTATTTACAGTTTCATTGCACTATGAGACCTTATTTCCCAGATGTTTATCCTTAGAGTTGCACCAACAGGAGAGKGGTCTATATCTCATAGGAGATAGATCAGCCCTCCCTCAAGGAAGATGTGGCTCATGGCGAAGGGAAAAAAGCTTTCTCTGAAGCTGAAAGTAAATAGAACTGAAATAAACCAAAATACTGCAGGAAAGCAGTTCCCTGCCTTATTTCCTTTAGAAACACATCCTGTTGAACCTCTCAGCTCCCCAAATCTCAGCAGAGATGTGGAAGGCTTCATGCAGTGTGAACTTTCTCTAAAGACTGCTGCTGTTACCAGATGTTCTTTCAGCTCCTCTGAGTCATATTTGTGCCTTTGAGCGTGTGAGACCAATTAATGTTACCCTCCTCTTTTTACTTTTTTTGTTCCGTTGATWTTTTTTTTCCCTTGAAAACAGAGACAAGCGCATGCTTTTTGCATTTTCTTTCCCTAAATTCTTAATCTCCCTGCCCCTTCCTGCAGTGAACCTAATGTCCTCGATGACTCCCCGAGCCTGGCCACTGAGGGCAGCCTCTCTAGGTACAGTGTGAACACTACCTGTCTGTCAGTGTGTGTGCTGGGAAACGAGCTGTTCCCAACCTTCTGTCTCTTCCCCCTCACCTTTTGTCACTCTCTCCATCTCTGTCTCTTGTGGCTCATCAATATTCAGGCCTGCAAGTCAAAGGTGTAGCAGCCCACCTTCAGTTTTCAGCTTTGATTGCCAATAACTTTGAGATGGCTAAGGAGAAGGGAAAAGAATAAGCTGTAGTGAATGAAGCAGCAGGCTGGCCTTGGGTTTTCCCCTTGTTTAACAATTGCTTGGAGGGCTTGAGAAAGATGATCCACGAGGCATTAGCTGTGTCCTGTTAGAAGCATTAGTCTGAAGGCTTATGTAAAATGGAGACATCTGTTTTTTCATTCCTCTCACAAYGCTGTCACCACAAAAGACTTCATATCAATCTGAGTTTTTTTTACCATTCACTGATAAACCTAATTATGGTAAGTGCTGTGGAATATAGTCTTTTGTGCGTGCTTTACAATAATTCTCATTAATTTTGCAAAGCATTTTCAATTCTCAAATGACACCTTAGAAATCTTGCAGGTTGACACCATAAATACATATCTGAAATGGCTCTGTTAGTGCTGGAGTTCAGGTCTAGCTGTTCCTCATTACCCACAGACAGGGGAGCAAGCACAAATGGGTCAGGAGTGAACTCAGAAGGGAAGGCTGCACCTTTAACACCCAGATCTGTCCTGTTAATCATTCTCCCTGCCTCTCAACCCATCCTCTTGAGGCTGGAGAGCTGCTGTAGTCCCAAGAGCATCTCTGTTTCCTCCCAGGAGAACACGGCCCCGTACAYTGGCAACATGGAGGGTAACTTGCTGTTTCATTCCTGCACCAGTGCAAGCTGTGGATATGTTGAGAGGCGTTTGTGTGAATGGTTTCTGTTCCGTTAGCTTGGGTTCCCATGTTGGTAGTGGCTTTTTGGGATGGGGACAGGCTGCTGTGTTTGTTTGTTCATTCTCCTGAGCTGACCAAAGGAGAGTTTATCATCAGTGCTGTCACCACAATGAGCTCATTCCATGCAACATGGTGTCCTTTGTGTGAGTGAGCCCTGCTCTGGCAGACTGGCCTGGGATGGGTTAGGAAAAGACATCGGCTTCTTGGCGCAGAGGCAGGAGTGCTGTTACCTGGTTTTTGGCTAAGTAAGATGGACTSCATGGCCATCTGAGCTAAAGAGGTGAAGAGAAATAATTCAAAGAACTTCTGTGTTGTCCCTTTAGCAGCACTAAAAACTCACTACAGTTTTTGAAGAGGATAAAAGGGAAGGTCTGTACCTGAGCTAAGGCATAATGACCTGATACTTGGTTTCATCAGTGTTGGTTTTGATATGTTTTGATCTTGTTAAGTAGGGGGTAGCCWCTCCTAATTACAGTGGTGAGGCTGAGTACAATGAGACACCTAAGTCAACAAATGTGTTCAAACACAGTAATTCATTCTGAACCCTGAAATGTAATTTATATTCTGAACCCTGAAATGTGTAAAAGCTGCACAACGGGTTCCTTTTAATTCCTGTCACAAAAAATTTCTCTAGGGACCAGGACACTATCCTCCACCCTCCTCTATGGTCAGAAATCTAAAGCAAATGGGTGAGCAGATGCACTTGGGAGTCAGTTCTGCTGAGGTTTATGATTCTTTTCCAGGAGCAGGCACTAATGTCTTAAGGATGGGCACTAGGGCTGCAAAGCCTTAAGAAGGAATGAAGACACTGCAAATATGTCTGAAAAGATTAGGTTARATCTCTGTGAAAAGATGTTCCAGCTGCATTGTTAAATGTGAAAATTGGATTCCTCCTCCAAAGGACAGCAGTAATAAAGCAGATGTTGCAGAAGCTTATTCTGCTGTGGGGATTACAGGGCAGAGTTAATTTGTTTTTACATTCAAGAACATTAGTTCTGAATAAAGCAGGCTTGGATTTTTCTGATGTAACTTTGATTTTGATTTTGGTGSACAATGATAACTTTTTAGGATCACCTAAATTCATAAGTTGTTGTTTAGTCATAACTGAGATAAAGAAATAAACAATATTTACTAGGGACTATACCCTTAWAGAAGGTAGGAGCCTTAAATAAATTAAACAAATCATGACAAATGAAAAGATAATAAAGTCTGTTTATCGTTGCTCCAAAGCAATTAGACACAGCCTTGGAGAAAAGCAGGGAAGGCAGGAAGGAGAGAGCACTGAAGTGCTCAGCCAGCTTGGGATACAGGGTTGAGGAGCATCTTGATCTGTTGTGGTTATAATCTGAGAGGACAGGATATTTTCCCAAATCAGAAAGGAAGAAGGTGAAGCCATTGTAATGGAAATCTGTTGCCCAAACACATTTCTCTCTAATGTTTGTGCCTATCCTAGCTCAATGGCTCCTAACAGGAAAAATCAGATTGAATCCGCATTGCCAGGGCACTTGCAGCAGTAGRTTTAATGCTTACTGGGCTGGGATGTGTCTGGAAATACAAAATATCTAACCAATTCTCCACTGCCTTTGTCCACTAACCCTCTCATTCACATGTCTAGGGACACAAAGTGTGTATGCTCTACCATGATGGTGTGGCAAACATGTAGATCTCTTTAACAGACATTGAAACTCGTTGCTTCCTTTGTTTTGTTTGTTTGTTTTTGTTTGATTTGGTTTCTTGTTGGTTGTTTGTTGGGTTTTTTTTTTTTGTAACGCCTGAGCATCACTTCTTTTACTTGCCAACCTGATAAAGTTTGTTTGGGCCCCCACTGTGTGTCACTCCTAGTAGAGCTGGAAACATGCATCTATAAACTTAGGTTGGTTTGATCTTTGGTTCAYCTCTGCCCTATGTAATGGGAGTAACATTAGTGTGCAAATAAATCCCTGACAGAGATACTCAGAGAATGACAGAGCATCTTTGTGTTGGGCAGGAAAAAAAATCTTGTTTCTTATTCCCAAATAAATCTGGCATATGTCCTTTAGAAAAACTGTTCTTATAGATCACATTGCCATGGGCAGGGGGGAATATACTGTCAGCTGAAAAGGGACTTGATTTGGTTCAAATTTTGTTCCTTGGCTGGGTCCCACAGGCTATCAGAAAAACAGTGTATTCCTGGTCAGGTCTGGTAAACAAGGAGAGAGAAAAGGAGGGAGGGCAGGCTGCACAGAGCCRACCCTCTGCTGCCATGCTCCTTTTCACAGAAACAAGATGGGTAGTTCTGTTCTTCAATGTGAAAAGAAACCCTCACAAACCCTCATGAAGAGAAAGCTGAAAATTCACTCATCTGAAATTTGTGGTCTTTAGCATTCTCTCTCTCTCTCTCTTTCCTTCTTCAAAACATGGGGATAGAGAGTAAAAAGACAGCCACAGCAGGACTGTGTTGTGCACAGGCACCTCTGCAAAACTCAGCTGCTCTCAGGTCCACCATTTCCTTGCAAGAGGTATCTGCAATTTTAGCTTGTACGATCATCCCAGATTATACCAATCTGTGTAAGGATTCAGTACTGGAGGTAAACAGCCGCCAGCTCACTGAACTCATTTCACTTATGTTATAAGCCAGGCTGAAAAATGCCAGACTCCAGCAGGAAGACATGAAGTGCAGCTTTTTTTTGCTTGCCTATTGTTTGTCTCCAGTGCATAGGAATAGTTTTTATCTCATGTGTAGCCTCTGTGCCCTCACACAGTCCATGTTTACCTGTTAGCGAAGGCCTTTTTCAAGTGTTTTCATATCASATGTGAAGTGAGTTTGTTTCAGCATTGTTAACAGTTTTGTACTGAATATAGTTGCAGTCTTTCTGCTACAGATGTCTCCTTCCTGACAGCACGTTCCCTTCATCAGAAACTGTAGCAGTATTYCCAAAGCTAGTCCCATAGATAGTTTTTTTTCAAGAACTTCCCCAGCTAATTCCTACTTCACTTACATAGTGGCAAAAATTGTAAAAAACTTCTAGAAATTCAGAAGAGCAAGTTTTTATGTAATCCTAGGAACAGAAGATTAAGGAAATTCACCAAGCAATTTCAAGTAGTCTGGATCACAAATATAAAGACTAATTTAAGTGCAGTCTCTTTGCTTTAAAAAGGAATGATGTGATGCTTTTGGACTTACCAGTCATATGTGCTGCAGTCACTGTCTGAGTCAAGAACATATTCCTGCTAACAGGAGGTAACTCTAAGGGCTCTGCTTATCCCTTTGCGTGGTGTTTAGGATGCTTGCTATGTAAAGCATGTCAATATGCTATGGAAAAGCTGGGATATATGTTCCAGGGACTGGTGATTTCATTTGGAAAACCTGTCTAAGGAAGAAAAGGACTCAAATATATCTTGGGGTTTTTTGGCTTTGAGCTTGCTGAAGCTTTTCCTCTTTTTCCAAGGCAGTGCAGCTGTGGTGAGATTGCTGAGGGCATGCCCAGGATTATCAGGCTGTAGTCTGTCAATCAAAAGATAAACAGCTTCAGGGTCCCAAGATGTGTCTCTCCTCCAAGTTGCCCACTGTCTCCCCTGTAGAAGTGACAGAAACACATGAATATGGTTCAGTGTGCAAAGTCTGGCTTCAGTTTAAATGAAAGGGAGGAAGGAATAAGGCTTTCAGATCAGGTAACCAGACTTTGCCCCATCTTGGTTTGAAAGACAAATGTTTGCCAAGGGATGTGGGATCCTCCCTTAGAATGGAAAATATGACCCACTTCCCTCTGAATTTTTATAACTTTGAGGTTAAGGGGCTTTTAGGCAAAAAATTATTGTGGTATCTCTGCCCTTCCAAGAGAAACCCCTCAGTTAGGAGAGTGGCCAGCTGCACCCTTCCCATGGAAACTTCTCTTGTCTCTCCTATGTATGGGTTATTATGGTTTCTTAGTGACAGATGGGACAAAATTCCATGAGAGAAAGAAACAAAAGGAAAAATCCKAAACCACAACAGCCCCAAAGCAAAGCAGGAAACCCTCCATGTTCTGTTCTGCCAAACCTTCTAAGGACAATCAGTAACTTCTGCTGAAGTGAAGAATGAGCTGCTCAGAAGACAAAGCTTTTTAAGCCATCCTCCATGTCTTGTCTGACCATGTCCCTAGGTTTGTCTTCTTCCTCCACCTCTGTGTGGTCAGTGATTAGCCTTCATTCTCTTGGTGGTACTGACAAACTCCAGGCAGATCCAAGGAAGTACCTAGAGGAAAAGAATGTTGTTTTCCGTTAGATTAATGCAAGGCAAAGACAAAGTGGATTGCAATACTGAATCTTGAACACTGTGTATACCAGCTGTAGCTGGAAGTTACTTAGATAGGACATGTCGCTCAGTGGATTCCAGTCTGGCTTAAAAAAAGCAGCTGCCTGAGTTAAAACAAGTCTGCCATAACTCTTAGTGACTATTGTAGTCATAAGTGTCTCAGCTAAAGTGTTTTGTGACTGCTGAATGTCTGGTGCTTGGAAGAATACAGTGCTTTGATAAAAATGAGGGGAGGCTGGTATTTTTATATTAAGTAGGATGGATGGTCAGTTGGATGGCAGTATGAGATGGTACATAGCTGAGTATGTTTTATTGCTAAAGTTTCTTCTACTGCAGGTTTTCAAATCAAAAAGCTGTGTCTATCTATCTAATTTTTGTTTACTTGTCTCTTTTGTTTGTTAGTCACAAAAAGACTTGAGGCTGCAAGTGTTGAGTGTGGGGGCCTTGTTCACATAACTCATGCATCCATTATGTGAATGGATCCTTTGTCACTTTGCGTTTGTTTTTTGTTTGTTGACTTAAACTGAAATTWAAACCAGATGACAAAATTGCAGTGAGGCAACAGAGTCTTGTTTGGGAAGGAAAAAAATAGCTGTTACAACATTGTCCTTGAATAAAGGAAAAGCAGACAAGAAGGCTTTTGAGCTGGGAAGCTGATGTTCCTGCCTTCACTGATGTGGCAAAGGATGCAGAGAAGTGAGTGCTGCTCAGTGGGATGCATCAATCAATGACTGAAAACTGAAACCTGCAGTTATTTATATTTAGATGCTACCTGTGCGTGGCCAAGTCCTGAATACCATGACTCCACCTCCCACCCCTTCCCAAGCCCCAGAAGCCACAACCCAACAGACATGTCCTCTCCCATCCTTCAAAGATAGTGCTGCTCTTTGAAGTGACTGTGCCATTAGTGGTTGGTGGATCTCTTGTTTATTTATTTACTTTAGTCCCAATTGCCAGGACACCTACTAGTTATGCAGCRTGCTTCTGTGCTTGGCCTAATGCTGTCACCATCTGACAGGGTGGCAAGTGTGCAGAGCGAGCCAGGACAGCAGAACCTCCTCCTGCAGCAGCCCCTGGGGCGGAAGAGAGGCCTAAGGCAGGTGAGGAAATGGGCAGTAATGAACAAASTCCTGCTCTGGGATTTGGTTTGGCTTTTCTTGTATGGGGCTGTTTGGACATGAGGTGTGGATGGGATGTGTCATCTCTACCTAATTTTTGCTGTACTAGGRCAGTGCCTTGACTTAGCAGGGACCATAGCACAAATCGTAGGTGTGAAGCCAGGCAAATCCCTAAGAGAGGAGGTGCCCTTGGTTGTCAGTTCCTCAGTCTTGTCCTCTGCAGGCTTTTTTCTTATTACTATTATGAAATTATGGTCATGCAACCTGCACTGTATTACATTCAGTGTTGAAACTGAAAAGGCACAAAGCCCAGAAGTTGATATGAGGGAAATGTGTGAGCCACGGAGACCTTAAAACACTAAAAGTAGAGTGAGGGGACATGAGAGGTACAGACAGTGATGTTCTCCTCTCAGAGGAGAAGCTGTGCAGTATGTGCCCACACACCAGGCTAACTCTCTGTTCCCATGTTCAGCTCCGACGGCCGCTGCTGTCACGTCAGAAGACTCAAACGGAGCCTCGGAGCCGTCACGGAGCTCGGCTTTCAACCACCAGACGGAGCATCCAGCCAAAGCCTAAACCCTGTGGTAGGGCACTGCTGCATCTCCAGAACCAGCACTCCACACTGGAAAGTAGAAAATGATGTGGTTTGAGCTTMAAGGAATTGKAGGTTGTTAGCAGCTTATATTAAAGTGAAGTCCCAGCAGCTTTATACTTTTTCCTATCAGAAAAAGTATATCCATATAGATGGATATCCTATCAGAAATCCACCCCCCTCAAAACACTTTGATGGTTTCTCCAGAGGTTTTCAAGGTCAAACAGGACATGGACAATGAATGTRATCTGGTTTCCAAGAGTTATGGAGAATTTAGGGGATGGGTTTCCTCTAGTCAGGATGCCTCATCCAAAACCTCCAGAAGTGCAAGTCTGGAAGTATTGAGAGTAGTAGAAAGAAGGACATGTCCCATTGTAAGCTKAGCAGTGCAGAGCTCCAAGGACTGTACATGGAAATGAATGTAGGACTGTCCAGTCTGTGCTKTATGTTTCCAGCAGTCAGCACAGCAAAGCTGAGCAGGTAGCTGTATTCTGTACCATCTGAAGTGAGCAGTGAGCTTTGGAGGAAACATCTCCAATAGCAAAWGTTACTTGTGAACTTGCTGGGTTTCAGCAGGAGTGTGCTGGGGCAACACCACTGCTGGAGACGTTTGAAACATAAAAGTTAAMAAAAAATAATTAAAAGCAGGAACGGGAATATCAGTTTTACTGTTAAGTTTTTAGTCTAGCTGTCTTTACTCAGTGCTCTTCTGTTATTCCTGGCTAGTAGACTGAGTCTGCAGGAATGAGGGGCTATCTGTTGCATTTTTTTTTTTCTTAAAATTTCAGCAAAAGCTTGGGCAATTCTCCTATCTTTTTGCAAGCCAGTTTTTCTTTTATATTTGAGGGCACCACATGGGAATTCATCTCAGTGTATTTTTCTGGAATGGAAAGTGTTATGGGTGGTATTTTTCTCACCAAGCCATGAGAAGGATAGGAGTTCTGGCTAGACTTCAGGAGATCCCAGTCTTGCTGTGGCTGCAGTGGAAATCGAGGAGAAAAGACTTCTAGAWTAGACAGGTTGTATAAAGATGGAAGGAACCACAAACCCTGTCTTAGTTGTAAAACCCCCGTGGATTRTCTCTCTTCTTTTCTTGTGTATTTCTTCCCAAATTTTAACCCTGAGTTTCCTGGGTTTGCACTCTCCAGCGGAGCAGAAGCGCTCGGTGACGTTCACGGAGGCTCAGCCTGAGGCACCTCCCGCCTGCGCCGCGGAGCCGCCGGCACAGCAGCAGCAGCAGCAGCAGCTGGGCTGCAGCCCCCAGGCCGCCGGCCAGCAGGAGCCGCTCGGCAAACCTGGGCTGACTTCCTCGCCTGCCATCGTCGTGGCTGATCTTCACAGCCAGGTAATGTCACTGCTGGCTCTGCAGCCTGTGTCCC
>JACDOX010000087.1:1290306-1362490 GCA_014549065.1 Cardinalis cardinalis | reverse complement strand
ATGTCACTGCTGGCTCTGCAGCCTGTGTCCCTTCACAGCCAGGTAATGTCACTGCTGGCTCTGCAGCCTGTGTCCCTCCTCTGCTCTGTCCCAGGCATGGGGAAGCGCCAGATGCATTACAGCACTGTGATGAAAGCTGGCAGGAGGGTAAAGACAGCAAACTTTCCTTTAGGCTGTTTGCTGTCAAGCCCCTGCTTCTGTAAAGCCATTTCCTTCCAGGTCTATGTAACAAGTCCTAATTTGAAAATGTATTTTCTGCATCTTCCCTTTCTGTCTTCCTGTCACATACAGTGTCCTTGTGGACCCAGTCACCAAGGCAAGCTGTCCTCAACAGGTTTTCACAGCTTGCTCCCTGAGAGATGCCTTCTTAAGGAAGGAATCCATCAAAGCCTCAGGACTGTTCAGGCATCACATTAGAAAAGAAATTGCTTGTCCAACATTTTTCTGTGTTGGCCCCCACTGAGGATGGTGCAGGGACAAYCCCAGTCATCCCCTCAACACATCAGTGACACTGAGATCACTTTTATATGCCCAGATATCGAGTGTCTTTTGAGTTTATGTCCTTTGCCATGCACAAATGAATGATCTCTGTCTTCAGAATCATAGAATGAATCACAGAATAGTTTGGAYTCATTCCACCCCCTTCCACTAGACCAAGCCTGTCCAGCCTGGCCTTGAACACTTCCAGGGATGGGGCAGTCACAGCTTCTCAGGGAAACCTTTTCCAGTGCCTCACTATCCTCAGTATAAAAGATTTTTTCCTAATATCTAATGTAAACCTACTCTCTGTTTGAAGCCATATGCTAAAAAAGGTTAAATGAGGAAGTGTTAATGACTCAAATCAGGTAACTTTTCTGATCTTTGTTGTAAATTTGATTCACCATCAAAAATATATTGTTAGGTATAATTTTAGGGTATTTATAATCTGCAGTGCCTGGTTCTTTATGGTAAAATGTATATCTGAATGAGAAAATGCTTTATAGACCTTCCTTTCCTTTTGTCCCCCCTCTCACTCCTCCTTTCTCTGAGCCTGACCACCAGCTGTCCTCAACTGCAGAGCGAGGCACTGTGTGCTGAGGAGGAGAAAGAGAAAGAGGAGGGCTTGGAATCGCGGCCAGCCACAGCGCAGAGCACGCCACCCCCGCAGCTCTCTGACACCGAGGACTACGCGGGGCTGGAGACCACGAGCCTGCTGCAGCACGGCGACACCGTCCTGCACATCAGCGAGGACAACGGCATGGAGAACCCCCTGCTGGCCACGCACTTCAGCTTCACGCATGTGGAGCTGGGCGAGACCGATGTGGATCTAGATGAGTCTCATGTGTAACTCCTGGGGAAGTACAGTACTGGGAGGACGAAGGAAGTGGTTACCTTTCCTTARAGTTCCCTGCTAAACAGTAACTAATTAAAACAAGAGCACTTTATTGTCCAAGAGCGGGAAATAGCTATCAGGTGGTTGCTATAGACTGGCAAATTTCTATTTGTGAGGTCTCTTCAGTTCAGGGCAGGACTGCAGGAACCAAGAATTGACCAAGAATTGGTACAGAATTCTCAGGACACGGGTGTGTAGGCAAACGTGGTCCGTGGARCCCTGATCTGGCAGCCATGTACTGTGATCAGCAGCCTCATGGGTAATGGGCTGTTGGACTGTGTGAGACAGAGAAGTCTCTTCTGAGAATGTGCCTGAGATTTATTTTTGTAGTGTTTTTGAGAGCAGGGCTACACAGCAGCTGAATCCAAGGCTCCTACACCTTGAAAACAGTGACAGAAAGTACCAATCTAATGCTTGATTTTCTCAAGCCTGGGACCATTGTTTCTAACATGCAGAGCAACAATAAGCACCATAAAGCAATTAGATATTTTTTTTTGGCACTGCAGACTTCAGTTGAGTTTACTTTTGTCTGTTAGTTCCATCCCGCTCTGTAARATATTGCCCTTGTGCTACAAAAATATTTGCTCTGTAAAGACTAAATACAGTATATAGTGTAAGCAGGAATGCTGTCCACAGACACAGATGGGCAGGGGCTGAGTGGTCTGCAGGTGGTATAAATAACCCACACTGTCCTGCTTTAATGTACTGAGCTATTCAACTCCAGAGTTTAAAAAAAAATACTCCAGGAAACTGCATCTGGAATGTGTGGATCTTCTGGCCCCAAGCAACTGCTCCCCTGATGCTGTTGGATGTACGTAGAGGGATTTAAAGTAAATATTTATATATGGTATTTTCATGTTACTATATATATATATATATATAAACATATATGTACATTGTAAACAAAAGATGGATATTGCAGGGCAGAAACTTGATGAAAGAATCTATTTTTGGCATGCTGAGATTGTATTTTAAAAGGTTCCATTTTATGTATGTAATGTTCATGGCTGCAAGTATTGGATAAATGTGTGTAAGGTGGAGATCCCTGGGGGGATCAGCTGAAGTCACAGCTGAGTTAAAGGGTTTTTCTGCAGCATCATGGAATTACACTGAAATGTGAATTTAGCCATTAGCTGCTGACAGGCAAACTGCAAAATAGCTGTGAAACAAWCCATGAAATCATCAGCAATGCCCAAAGAGACCCTTGGGAATCATACACTGCCTTTTTTGGCTCATGTTAGACTAAGTGGAGTTTATAATCACGTCATTATTGTGCAGAGGAAAATGTTTTGGATCATTCTAAGAGTATCTAAAACGTGCTCATTACCACTTTGGCTCCTGAGGGCCTGCAATTTGAACACACACATGGTAAACCAGCCTTACTAAGGAGGGAAATGGTATCCTTGTAGCCATCTCCACAGAAAGGACTTCAGCTCTCCTCCTGGGCTCTGCAGTAGCTGCCCTCCAGACAGCTGCCTTGCTGCTGTAGTACAGCACACAGCTTTTCCTGGGCTGACTCCATTGCCCACACAGCTGGCAGCAGGTTTCAGCCTGTGCAGCCGACGGAGCCTCAGGCTGTGCTGCCTGGCATCTGCCAAGTGCCCACATTTGACAGGAGCTGTGCACACCACTCTGGGCAGGGAACTCACATTAAACCTCTGAAGAGAGCAAAAGCCATTTTTGTCCCAGGTGCTGAGCATGCTCTGCTACCACTCTGTTGGTGAGAGAAGGAGAATCTCAGCAAGTCTTGGGAACAGCAGGGCTGAAAAAACCAACTATTTTTATAGTGCACCACCTCTGCCCCCCCACATATATGGGGCTGCATAATGTACAGGTGGTGCTCTAATGCAACTCCAAAGGGTTCTTGGTGTTGGAAGAGAGGTGACAATGTCCCAGCGGATGTCCTGGATAACAAACTGTTTCCTCTGCTGATCAAAACATGCTGTACTGCTTTTATCTCCTTAGTGCACTGGAGCCTGTGCCAGCTACCTGTAGGATGCTGCTTTAGATTAGCTCCCAGCTCAGAGATCACTCCAAGAATTGCTGAATTCCAGATGTTGAGTGTTATTGTTAACACTGACGCACAAATGAGAAAAAAACCCCAGAGCTTTGCTTCCAAGTCCCCAGGTAGGCTTGGTCACTGGCAGCCTGGGGGGGAGGAAAGCTTCAGACAGGAGCTGAGTAAATGGCTGGGACGCAACACATAGAGAATTCATGGTGCACTTTATATAGAGTGACCTTTTCTGCAGAAAAGGAGGAAGCATTCTCCTTAATGAAAAGTAGAGGCTTCCCACAGTACTCTGCTCTAGAGATGACAAAATAACTGTGATTTACTTCATTTAATTCCGTGTATGTAATGTTCAAGTTTCAAGTTTCCACTGTCACAGGTGAATCCACAGTAGTAAGCCATAGCAAGGACTAAAATGCCTCTTTTTAATGTCTACCCTACTAGAAATCAATGCAACTTCTAAATGATGTAATCTGCAGTTTAATTTTATCCAGGTGGCTGTGCAGCTGGCTTTGTTTTTGTGGGATGATTGCTCGGATATGGCACAGACAGGCCAGCCCATCAGCCTGCCTTCCCATGCGTTTTACTGTCGTACCAGTTGCATTTAATGCCGTCCTGCTGAGTGGCATACCGAGTTCTGTAGCTGGTTTGTGCTGTCCTGCAGTCTCTCTGTACTAGACGCGGTATTATTTCTGCTGTGGAGACAAACGCTGCTGCTTTACATAGTGCTATAGCCGCCTTAAGCGCATGTCGTGTTCAGCCATGTCCGGCTCTGCCTGTCTTGTCCACGTGTCAGTCGCTCCCGTTGCCTCAGCATTTTATGCAAACGTTGTCCCGAAGATTAAATATAAAGGAACGACGGCAAAGGACAGAGTTCTGTTCTGTGTTTGAGCCTCTTGCGTAACACGGTGTCTGGCGCTCCCAAGGGTTTCCGTGCGCGGTTTTCTTCCGGGATACCGACAGCGCTTGTTAATGTTTACCCATCTGCTCCAGGCCCGGCGCGGGGCTGGAACTGTGCTTTAGGGGCGACAAAATACACTTGGTTGGGAACTTAAAACCACCTACACCAAGGTTATTACTACTATTACTATTATTGTTATTATTTCCGCTGGTTTGGGACCGAGGCGTGGCTCATGCCGCGTCAGCGCGGCCGTGAGGGCGGAGCGGCGGCACCAAGATGGCGGGGGCACCGCCCCGCCCCTCCCGCCGGCCGGCCGGCCCGCCCTCCGTCCCGGCAGCAGCCGCGGCCGCAGCGATGGCGTCGGGGTGTCGGATCGGTCCCTCCATCCTCAACAGCGACCTGGCGGCGCTGGGCGCCGAGTGCAGCCGCATGCTGGACTGCGGGGCCGACTACCTGCACCTGGATGTAATGGACGGGTAACGCCGGGGACGGGCGGGAGCGGCCGGGCCGGGGGCGCGGGGGGCGGGCGAACAGCCCGGCCCGCTCCTCCCGGCCGCACCGGGTAACCTGTGGGCGGGCGCGTCTCTCTCTTCGGCCCCAAGACACTTCGTCCCGAACATCACCTTCGGCCACCCCGTCGTGGAGAGCCTGCGCAAGCGGCTGGGCCAGGAGCCCTTCTTCGGTAAGGGCCGGGGGCTGCGGGGCGCTGCCCCTCCGGCAGCGGGAGCCGGCCCCGCTGCCCGCTCGCTCTCCTCTTCCAGACATGCACATGATGGTGGCCGCGCCTGAGCAGTGGGTGAAGCCCATGGCAGTGGCTGGTGCAAACCAGTACACCTTCCATCTAGAAGCGACGGACAATCCCGGGGCACTGATAAAGGACATTCGGGAGAATGGCATGAAGGTGAGGGGAATACACACTGCACTGTTCTTAACTGACAGCTGCCTTGCTGGCAGGTTCTCTGTGGTGAGCAGTGATAGGAGCTGAGGGAGCCTGCAGCTGTATGAGAGGAGGTTTGGGCTGGATAGCAGGAAAAGGTTCTTACCCCAGAGGGTGCTCGGGCACTGGACAGGCTCCCCAGGGAATGGTCACAGTCCCAAGGCTGCCAGAGCTCCAGGAGTGTTTGGACAAGGCTCTGAGTCACAGGGTGAGATTGGTGGGGTGTCTGTGCAGGGCCAGGAGTTGGCCTKGATGAGCCTTGTAGGTCYCTTCCACTCAAGGTATTTTGATTCCAYGATTTTATGGAAAACTCATTGTTGCCACTTCAGGTAGTCTAGGATTGGCACGTGCAGCCCATACASACTGTGCATGAAGTGTCTTCAATTTTAGTGAAGAAAATCTGGAATTTTTAAACGAAGAAGCCTGTTCTTCCTGCCATTACGCAGTTGTGTAATTACTTCCTAGGAATCTGTACTGATCTCAGGCCAGTCTTGTCCTGACCTGCACTTGGATTTGGCTTCCCTTCCTGCAGGTTGGCTTGGCCATCAAGCCTGGCACTACAGTTGAACACTTGGCACCTTGGGCCAATCAGATAGACATGGCTTTGGTGATGACAGTAGAACCTGGGTTTGGAGGACAGAAGTTTATGGAAGACATGATGCCAAAGGTAAACTGTGTTTTTCTTTCATTATTTATTGAGCTAAACGCTAATGAACAGTATTGAGTGGTGAAGTTCATAAATCTTTTCTAGATGTATGAGAAGTTGTAGGGTGGCATCTCAGTGCTCAGGCTTTTATCTTTTCCTYAGGTTCAGTGGCTCAGGACACAGTTTCCCTCCTTGGATATAGAAGTGGATGGAGGAGTGGGGCCTGACACCATCCATAAGTGTGCAGAGGTAAGAGGTTGCAGCATTCTCAGTCACTGTGCTCAGAGACTTATCAACTCTCASAAAATTAAGCTTAGGAGATATTTTTCATTTTCAGAGGGAACCATAAAACACATTTAATATCAAAAATTTTTTGAGGTCTAATTTTGTGCTTTTTTAAAAATAGTGGCTGTTGAAGCCTCCCCTAAGCTAAAKAAGTTTGTTTCTTTTACATTGGTGTAAATAGGAGCAGTGTGATGAAGAAATTATATATTTGGGGATTTCAGCTGTGTTTTCTGAACTTGATTTGGGGTTGCAGTTAGGGCTATGTCACCTGTGTCCCACCTGCTTGCACAGCAGCCCAGAATTCCCACCTGCAGTGTTTTCCAGGCAGGCTGTGTGGCTGTGTTCCACGTGACTGAGCAGTGTTTGCTGTCCCCCAGGCAGGAGCCAACATGATTGTGTCTGGCAGTGCTATCATGAAGAGCGCAGACCCCAGGTCTGTCATCAACCTGCTCCGGAACGTGTGCTCAGAGGCAGCCCAGAAGCGCAGCCTGGACCGATGAGACCTCCCCAGCCGTGTTCCAGAAGCTCTGGCCGTGCAGGAGAGCCCTTTTCTCGTGCATAAGCAGGGGCTGGATGAACACCAACTACAGAAACTTCTTGCTGCTGAACAGAGGAAGCATTCCTTCACTGCAGTGAAGCAAGCAGCAGTGGGAACCRTTCTGGCTGTCTTTCAGGGTTGGAAATGCAATGGTTTGAACCTGTCTCTTGATTTTGTGGAGGCTAATTTTGTGGCACAACCTCTAATGCTGGCTGGATTGAACTACAGTCAGTTTGTTGCTTGCTAGAAGAGTGTAGCATCACCACAAGAATCTCTCTTGTGGAAGACTCTTTAATCAAACTGCCTTCTGCTGTCTGTATTTTGTCATTTGATCTGTGCATTCCTACAAAACTTTTTCCACTACTGCATTAAACACCCCTTCCTTGGTGTGTTAAGTTCTTGAAGCTGACTGTCATAAATGAGTGGGTTTAGGAGTAATTTTAGGGAAAAGGTAACTTAAGAGGCCTAAAAATAATCTCAGTGATGGTAGAAATGTTCCTGTCCTTTGCCTCTAYTGCATTGGAAGTACTTGGCTTATAGAAATCCAGCATCAGGTAAGTCAGTGCAGCATCTTTACCAGATCACAAAGTGGGGAATATTTCCTCACTTACTTTTCAAATAGCCAGTTGAGACAGCTGTGTCTGCAATTCCTGCAAGTGATGGAATTCTTCAGAAGAATGTTGCTTTAATACTCTTCAGGTAAGTAAAAAGCTTTTTCTTGCTGCACAATCTCCTTGGTTGGTACATGTGTCTGAGTAAATGATTAAGATGGTAACATGCAGAAAGGCTAGCTGCTGAAGAGATGTGTAGATTGAAATGCCTGGAGATGGGTCTGTAGGACAGCTTGTGGGACCAAACAGTCATCAGTTCTTCYGTTTGCTGTGTGCACAGGCCTGTTTGGGCACATGAAAGGTGAGTTACAGTGCACTGGAGGAAGACTGAGCAGGCCATTTTTAGGCAGACCTTCTCCCATGGCTCTARTTAGCATTGCTGGCTCTTAAATATGTCATGGTATTCTCTGTGGCATTTTTCCTTTAAGTTGCAATGWCAGAAGAGTTGCAGACAGTCTGCTGCCTTGGGGACCAGGCAGGAGGCTCAGCAGCTTCCACAGGGCCAGAGTCAGGTTTGCYCTCTTTGCAGCAGCACTGGGCAGGTGTCACCCAGCAGTGCCAGGGCTGGTTCAGACACTCTACAGGARTATCTCAAATTGCTGAACTGCCACGTTTTTTCTGTGTGGTTAATTGTGGTTTAGGTGAACAAAAGTTGCTTCCTGTTTCCACTTGCAACCCCATTTGGGAACTAGCACAAGAAAAATGGAGTTGTGTGGACCTGYTGTACTGAGAGAGTTAAGAAGAGGTTTGCCAAAAGCAAGCTTGGCCATGAAGGCTGTAGTCCCAAGGGCTGTTAGAGCAGCTTATCCATGCTTCTGGAAACAACCAGTGCGGAGTTTAGCGTATGCACGGACAAACAGTCATGGCTCTGGTAGATAAATGCAGGCTGGACAGCCACYAGCTGAAATGAAAATGCTAGTTCAGGATGTGGAGTGGCTTTTCATGCTGTTGAAAGCAGTAGGACAACAGCTGTAGTATACTAACCTGTAGTTGAGTGTAAGCTGGATTGAAAGGATAATGAAGCTACTTCTGCTTTTTTCCTAATTAATTTGGGGGTGACATCCAAGTCGTGCTAGTTAATTGATGGTATGTCTTCTGTTCATAGGTTGTAGCCATTTTGTACTTGTTTTAAGGATGGTAAGGATGCATTGACTCTTGGGTTAGGAGTCCTGTGGAAGAGATGCTACACTCACAAAGTAAAATTAYTTAATTGCTTCTGTCTGAATCTACTCAAGTGGGTTTATGCAGGTGACTCCTGCTGCAATGGCTTTTACACATGTGAGGTTAAATCTGTCAGTGACCGTGTCCAAGAAATCACAGTGATGACTGATTCTTGTTCTTTAATGCTTAAGACTCTTCCAGTTTCTCACYTGTATCCATTTACTGAAGGGATCTCTCTGGAGCATGTTTAGGCCTGTCCTGTGCTCAGTGACAAGCCTTGAGTCCCAGGATTGCAACTGWGTGTGACCTGAAAACCCAGAGAGCTGCTTGCAGGGTCTCCCCAGGGCTGAATAAAGCCCAGGCCCATGAGATGTTGCAATCCTCTGATAAGGTTTCAGCAGTAAGGGAGAGCACAGCCTGTTATACTGAGGCACGTGCTCTAGAGTGGTCCACAGTGATCTGACAGGACAGGTCTGTCAGCGCTGGAAAACAGGATGAAAACAACTTGGACAGAGCCAAGTCACGCTGGGCTTGCACATMTGCTGCACAGGGTGGTACAGCCCACAGCCCTGAGGGAGATAAAACACTGCAGGAGACACACACAGAACTTAGTTTTAATAGGGTTTAAAAATTCKTATTTGTACTTACATGCCATTAAGATCCTGGATGCAGAGATGAAGCATTTTAAACCCTCATAGCAGCAGGAAGCAGAACATAAGTGGTGTTAAAAAAAAGCCTCAATTGAACATGGTAAATCAAGCACATGGAAAATGGCTTTGTGCAGCTGCAGACACCTACTTTCATGTGTGGGGGGCCTTGCTGCATTAGGTTTTAAGTTGGTTTTTCACAGTCACTCTGTAATACCTTCAGCCACAGCAGTAGGAGCAGCACTAACAGCTGTTTTCACAGCTTAACAGCCAAGGAGATGTTGGGTTTTGTCGGGTTTTATTTTCTGTTGAAAACTTTGAAAAGGAATGAAAACAAGCAGGGGATTCTGCACATTTTATGGCTTCAAGGATGAGCCTGGCCCTGAGCCTGCTCCTCCAGCAGGTACAGCTTCCTCATGACACCAGCATTCATGCAGCACTGACCTGCCTGGAGCTGGGAGCCCAGCTGTGCCAGGCCATGGGCTGCAGGCACTAGGGCAGCCACTAGGGCAGCASTGCTGATTGCAGCTGCTTGCAGTAGAGCAGTGAAAGGACAGGGCTGGTCCTGGAACCAAGCTGKTTTTTTCAGCCAGTTTTTTAACCCTGTGCCAGTACTGAAAGGGGGCTGCTGAAAAATCAGGTGTCTCCCTGTCTGGAGCCAAGACACAGAGTGGAGTCAGAGAAGGCAGGGCCAGGTCTGCAGCTGCTTGAGAACCRCCTTGCTTGCCATGTGCACCCAGCACTGCCCACCTGGCCCTGCCAGCTGCAGGGATGCAGGAGGTGGGCAGGGGATGGGGGAAATGCAGCCTGTTCCTGCCACATGCACATATCCTGCTCAACTGCTGGCAGAGCCCTGTGCTGGCACTGTGGGAGGAGGAGCTCAGGCACTGTTCTCCTGCAGCCACATGTGCTGCCACAGCCACAGTGTGCTGTCACAGTGTGCTGCCACAGCCACAGTGTGCTGTCAGGCCTGGCCAGCTGAGGCAGCTGCTGGAGAAAAGGTTTCTGCAGTGAGTGCACTGGGGTAATGACCAAATAGACATTTATTTTGCTTCTGTCTTGGGCCTGCTCAGCCTTTCTTTAACTGGCCTTTTTATTGCTGTCTCATCAAGCAATAGCAAATTCCCCCAAGGGCTGCCAAGAACATGGAAGGGATGCAGCTGACAGGGTTCCCCTTGCTCAGACCACTCTGCAGTGGGCAAGGAACCCAGCAGCTGCTTTAGCCCACACCAGGCTGAGCCTGCAGTCACACAATGGTCTGGCACTGCAGCYAGGACCTGAACTGCACTGCAGGGGTGCTCTGCAGGCCCCCAGGCTAACCAGACTGGGATAACCCAGCTCCTCTGACACAAGGGGTCCTTGGCCTCCTTTTAACACCCTTGTGTTTCCACCCTCCAGGAAAGAAAACCCCTCCTGTAACAGACTGGATTSTATTTCCACTTCCTGGCAGCACTTCCAGGACAAGGAAGGCAGCAGGCCTGRCTGGCTGGTTACTTGGGATGTCACCTCTCCTAAAGTGCAGGAGTTCCTCCCTCTGCCCCAGGGATCAGACAAGACAGGAAACCCATACCTGACAACAAAGCTGGGTGAGAGCTGGTCAGATCAGGCTGCCTAAGGAGTACCTAGGGGTGTGGAAAAGACCTGCAAAACATCTGAGACACTGASCTTTGAGAAAGTTCTTCCTGGAAGCAGGTGCACATGCAGGGCAAGAGAGAGGGCAGCACACACCTCTGTACTGAGGCACTGAGGGGGCCTTGGCCTCACAGCATGAGTGCAGCATCACAGCAAAGCTGCAATGAGTCTGCAGGCCAAGCAGAGCTCTATGCCAAGAGGGAAGTATTGCTGCTAYTTCCTCACTTCTAAAAAGCCATCAAATTCAGACTATATACAACATATATAGAAATAACTTTTAATTAAAAAACCAACCTTGCATCAAAGATTATTGTATCAGACATTGAGGCAAGATTCAAGTTTAAGACAAACCAGTGTTAAAAAAGTGTTTAAAAAAATAATCAGAATGTGCAATAAACTACAATGTAGCAATRGGATGTAGTGTTGAAACTTTACTGAACTGTTTTCATATGCCCAGTGTGTATTTCCTGTCACTTTGACCAAAAAAAAAAAAAATTGACACTAAAACTGGGTCGTCTGTCCAGTGCCATTCCAGATATTACATGGAAGAAAACTGCACAAAAAACAGAGACTCCTATTAAACTGCCTTCAACTGTCCTACACAGAAAAACTCCCTGTTGATGGATTACACCTACATTCAATGTTTAATCTTTGTTAATACCTCTTGGGATTGCAGATACATTCCAAGCTATGCTATTCAGATGCAAGTTTAAACAACTTGCCTTTGTTTTCTCACTGTGCATGCACTGGGAAATGAGAAATCTATCCAGAATCACAATGGAAAGCTTTGGGGCTGTTTTTTATTGCTCTTCAAGACATCAATCATCTTATCCTTTCCAGCTAGTCACCAAATGTTGGCATACTTACGAGACTCTTACAAGGCACTGTACAGAAATTGGAACAAGACTTTAACATATTAAAGCAAAGTATTATGAGCCTCATTAGCTACTGAAGGACTAAGGAAATAAGATGATCCAAACCACAACATTCCATGGGCTGTGTCACTGATTTGGCTCCACCCCTCTCTCCTCCTGTCTCTCCCTCCCCATAGGCTGAAGCAGAGATCCTGCTTTCCCCTGTGTCAGATACACTGACTGTGGCAATGCAGTGGTTACTTCTGCCTTATTGCTTGAGGACTTTACCATGCCCTGGCACTACTGAGAGCCATGACAAGCTAGATGCAAGGCTTCCAGATGTCCTGGTTCGAAGTGCTGGTTCTCACCTCCCCTTACCTCACACGTGCAGTYAGAGACAGGTTTTGGCCCTATGGTCATGCCACACAGGAGAATAATCTGAGGCTAATGCTTATCCCCACTATTTTCAAGTAGTTTTTCTGTGTTCAGTTGAAGTTGTTGGATAAGGTAGACAGCATCTCCTGCTGCACCAGAGTCCACTAGAACCAGATATGCATTTGAAAACAAACAAACAGAAAAGGATGATTATTGACAAATGTGGCAATATGACAACAGAAAGTGAATGGTGCCAGCAATTTATGTGCGCCCACTCCCGACATTGGGAATATTAGACTTCCAGCTTGAAATAATTACTTTCTCTTGGGGTTCAGGAAGAAGAAAGTGTTGTCTTTGGGATTTATCCTGCCTGTTACAAAGCAAGAAAGAAAAYATATTATATGCAGCTAACATAAAGGTTTTGAATTGTGCTGTCATATGCGGTGTGAACGAGAGATTTTACCTTACACTCCTCTCCACCTTAATTGGCTTTCTTAATGAACCACATTATTCCCTGTCACCTTTGTTTCCTTGTACTGTTGCTTCCCAGGCAAATGCTTTTGCAGTCTTCTGACTCTTGGGCAGATTGTTTTCTTGGTGCACAGCCATTGTCTGGCACAGCAGTGGGTGTGCCTGGAGTGCAGGAAGAGTTGCTGGGGAAAGTTGCACTTGACATTTCAGTCTGATTCGTTACTTGATCTTGGCACAGTAAAGCTTCTACCTCTTCATCATTTAGTGGAAAAACTCGAAGTTCCCACAGCCCAGACTGAAAGGAAGCAGAAGAGTAGGAGTGAGGGTGAAAAAAGAGTATAGAGGATAAAAAGGGATTTCAGTTGAGTCTGAACTGATTAACTGTGTGCAGAATCATCTGCTATCAAGTAACAAACGAGTGTCTTTCTTTACAGTGTTTGCAGGGCTCTCCAGTTAAAGAATWCAACACTGCCAGGCACCAAGATGTAAGCTAGCTGCATAAGGGTTTGAAGTAATAATAGACCTACCCTTGAACAGGCAAGGAAACTCTTTCCCACAGTGCCAGACCATCAGGATGCCTGACCCCTTAATGACCAGGCCTGTCTGGAGCCTTGGCCAACATCCCTGAAAAAATCCCAGCCTGAACCCAGTCCTTCCATATTTGCCTCAAAAACATGTGCCATGAGTACTGAGCAATGAAACTTGTTGACAGATCTGGGGTTAATTTACAAAGCACAGCAATGTAGTTCTWAACAGGAGTGCTATGTTCAGTGCACATTAACTAAGGTGACAGTCTGAGACTCTGATCAATAAAATAGGAGAGTATCTTCAGTTKTTTTTGTTGTCACTGCAGAACTGACCAGAGCTGGAAGCTATTGGAAGCTCACCCACCTTCTCTTCCTGGCTCTCCCTGCAGAGTGGTGCCATCCCTGAACACACAGAGCTGTGGGTTTCTGAAGCTGGCTCAGGAGCAGGGTCAGCAGTGCAATGGTCCTTCTGCACCACGTCCTGGCTGTGTCGAGCATCAGCATTTTTGCTGTAAGATCTAGTGCAGAATTAGAAATGAGTTTTAAGAGCTACTCCCTGACCTTTCACACTGCCATGAGCAGTTCACATTTTCTTTACAAAGTGTTCAGTTTCTCCATACATGGTACCTCCATTCTGCTTACTTAAACCAAAAGAGCAGAGGAAAATGGGTGTGGTTCTTCACCTTGTTGGCTGGAGCTAAAGTAAAGCACTGTGTGGAGGAACTAAGTGGATAAAATGGGTGGGACAGGCACACTCTGGCTGCAGACAGCTAATGACTGTATCTTGCTCCACATGCTCACCAGAACTGTGATTTTGGACAAAAGAAATCAGTGAGCCACAGGCTGTTCCACTCAGGAGAGTGGCCTCACCCACAGRAGCCCATGGGTTCCAAGCTGCAGTGTCAGCACTGTGCCAAGTGCAACTCAAGAGACAAGCCCTTGGGCTCCCTCTTACCATTTCTGCCTTGGGCTCAAGTGCAAAGCAATCAAAAATGTATTAAGATTAAAAATTTTGACCTCACTTTTAATGGAAATTTAAGCTAGGTATACAATAGTGGCATGCATCTGAAATGCAAGGTGGAATCCTGACCTTGCTCATGTCAGTAAGCAGTTCACTTCTGAATTTAAGCAGCACTAAGATTTTACCAAGGAGTTCAGCTTCAAAATTAAGGTACATACAGGACTTTTTATTTTTCAGCACCCTTTCTAAAATTGGGAGTTTTTGTGTTCAAAATTGCTTAAAATAAAGTTCCTCAATATGGCTTAGCTCTATTTTTATCCTGCATTTGAAAAAAAGCTATCTTTGACTATTTATTCCTAGTGTCATGGTTCACTTTGAGACAAGAGTAGATACAAGCATATGAGAAACACCAGYAAAAGTTATTCCAACATTTATAGGCTGCTTTTTGCCCTGGCAGACTGTAAAGTGATTTATGGGAACCATTTTCTCAGGGCCAAACTGCAGATGCAGCTTTACAATGTTTATTCTGATATACACTACTACTTTGTGCAAGACTTTTAGTGGTTATATTTAAATCTGATGAGTTCTGCACCAGATGGCACGTCTGTGAGAAAGAAAGTCATTGTGTGAATGGTTCAAAGTGTAAGGCCCCTGGCACAGCCCACGACCCTTCAGTAACACATCTCTGAACACTGTGGAGTCACCTGAATCAGGTGAGTGAAGAAGGACTTATGATACACACTGGGTGGCCAAAGCCATAGTAACTGGGAGTGGCACAGTCTAGCAGAGCTCTGTGTTCAGAGAGGGAGATTTGTTTAGTAATGCCAGGTCACTAACATGCCCAATTTGTAAGCATGCATGCCTCAGCACTGCTTTCCCTTACCACCCACAAAGTTCAACATACCTGCTACTGTCCCTGATGAGTTAATTAATGAATGCCCTCATTTCCAAACTCCTGTGCCAGCATTTCTGGCACTGCTGTACCACAACCCCAGCAGGTTCAATAGGAAGGCTCTGATCAAAGCCAATACACCTGCCTGCTGTTCCTCCTGGGCCAGCGGCTCTGCTCCCACAGCGACCACCTGGCGCGCTCCCGCTCCTCGTACTTGGTGTGGCGCAGGGAAAAGGCTTTGTCTGACAGGTCTTCTACCTGTGGGGAGACACAGGAGAGCTGTCAGTGCCAGCAGCACTCAAACAACACCAGCCAGCATTATACATACCAGTATTACACGTAATTCTGTAAAGGTCTACTCAACAAACAAGTGCTTTCACTACAAAGGCACATTTATACACATTCACTTTATGAGAGCTCTGGTGTATGGGATGCTGTCATTTCAGCTTTATTTCTTTATAGGTCTGTGGTTGATCTGAATGGATATAGAAGTCATACCCCTGCCATGCAAGTAACACATTTTTCTCTGTGGTGAGAGGCAGAAAATTTAGAGGACRAGTATTCATTTGCAAATCAAGGCAGTGTTAAAAGTACGTAATAAAGACAAGCAAAAATTCCAACAGTTYCCAGAGACTGCTTTAGAAGGAAGCYAGGAGGCAGCAGGATTTGTCAGGTGCTCTTTAAGCACTGAGAAATAGGTTTGAGATTACCAAGGACTTTGATAACTGCACAGAGAGGAACTCAGTGAACCTGAGGTGCCACATTCCTGCTGTGAAACCAAGCAGAAAAYGGCTTCTGCTTTGAAGATCCTATTTCTTACCCAGTGGTTTGCATGATCCCAAGTACAGCTTAAACCAATCCTAATGCAAGTACTTTACCTGCTCTAGTAAAACAAGAACCAGATTTTTAGGTAAAAGATTGCATCCACACTTCACTGTGAAAGTACCATCCGTGTTTCTCTGATGGCAACACACCAGAAGTTTGTTCCTTAGCCAGRGCTGGCTGAGGAGCACTTTGCTGCTCCTCCCCCTCACTCCCCTGATGGCAGGGGGAGTTCTTGGCTGGATCCCTCCAGTACAGCTCACTGTTGTTTCAAAGTGCTCCAAATCATTCAAAGTTCACCTAAAAAGCTGAGGTTGGCAGCAGCATTTAAGTGCTGCAGCCATGGATTTTATGCCAGCTAGTCCCAACTCAAAAGCTGAGAAATTCTTGGAAAGAACAATTCCTGGTCATAGGAGCTGTGAAGCTGCACTGCCAGATCAGTCCTGGACAAGAATTATACTAATAATTGGGGGGGGTCATGAAAATAAACTGCCTTTTTTTTTTTTTTTTTCTAAAGCAAAATCCTCAGTGATGTTGTACAAGTAACACCATTTATCTTCCAAGTGAGCCTACAAAATAGAGAAGCAAATGCACTGTGCTCCCTGCAGTGCCAAGTAGTGCCATAGAGACCCTGGCAGGGCTCCACTTGCTGTGTTTCTGTGGAAGCCATCCCCATATCAAGTCCCTCAGCACTGAGGTGGTTCACAGCCATTTGGGGTACAATTCAAAGTATSACAACCAAACAGTGTGACCCCAAAGGCTTCATTTTGATTGGAATCAGACACAGAACTGTGGCTGCTCAGGTCCTCTTCAGCCCAGCACTCGACAGGAAGCTTCAGGCAAACAGGCTGCTTAGTTTGCTCATCTCATCACTCCTTGCTGAAGGCTCCTTCATTGCTTTTATTTATTTATGTTAAACACAAACCACTTTGTTAGCTGCTGGTTTCCTTTCATGCAAGCGAACTTAATGGGCTTCCTCCTCTCTCTGAAATTCAGCAGCTCTGTCACTTGGAGAGCATCCAACAGGGCTACATCTCAGTTCACATTCTGTCTTTCCAAGGTCAATGATGTATAGCATGAAAGTGAGAATTTTATGAACTACAAAAGTGTTATTCCCTTGGGGGAAATTCAGGGTTTTTCTGTGCTCAGATTTCTTTTGAAGTGGAAACAAAAGATAATTTAGAAAGAAAAACTTAGGAATTCGAAAATACTTTTCTTAGCAAATTGCCAAAACTTTTCATGCTGGGAAGAGATTTCATTTTTAACAAGTTTCCATTCAAAAATCAAAGTCCATGTTCCTCTCCAAGTGAAGAGTTTTGAAAAATACAGAAATAAGCCTTGTTTGTTTTCCATAGCTGGTGATAGCATATTTAACCACTTGTTTATTTAAAAAAGAGTTCTACCCTATTCTTTTGAACAGTACTTTTTCTTATTTAAAAATTATCTGTTCTATGGATAAAAACTTAATGACATCAGAATAAAAGGTCTCTACTTGGTTCACTACAGCCTCTACCACTCCCAGCATTTCCTCCAACAACTTTAGATTAATTTAAAGTTCTGTAACAGGAGAAATGTGGTGGTTTTTCCTCACTAAGGTTAGTTTGAAAAAGGACAAAAGAAGTGCCATTCCTCAGTGGATGGATCTGGCAGGGATGTTGAGAGAAAAGGCTGTGGGGAAGGGAAGGCCTGTTTGTGAGGCATGTCTAATGATTTCACTCACAGAAAACTAAGCTTTGGATTCCCCCATGACACTGCAACACACTGTGCAATAATGTTGAATAGCACCAGGAATATTTCTGAAAGGTTCTCAAAACAACAAAATCTGTGTTTCACTCTTTGGCTCCACAGGAAACWCTGAGTCATAGGCCATGAAAACACTTATGCAAAACTAATTGCACAAGGAATTACTCCAAAGAATTTTTCATTACTAAAACAACTACGAAATAAACTTGAAAGTTACAACTAAGCCTTTCCAGAAGCTTTGACCTGGACAAAACAAATTAAAACCAAAACAAAACAGGAAAACCTGTGCCACACCCTTCCATCCCTTAAAGCAATAACACTGCAAATTCATACATGCGAACCAGGAAACTCAAATGGTCTATTTCCAGAAAGTATTTTTAGAGCAAGTAATAGAGCAGACACAGAYAGCAGATTAACTTTTGCATTGCCAATGTTGTTCTTATAAGGCCAAATTCCCAGAAACAAAAAAGCAGCCATAAAAGGTAAGCTTTTTGTTCTCAAAGGCACAATGAATAGGCCTGATTCCCAGAAAGTGCTCAGTTCCCATCCTTGAAAGTGTGGCTCACGTGGAGCATGACAAATTGGGGACTTSACATTTATTTGTAACTCAGTAAATTCTGGATGCTGGTTTATTGCATGGACATGGGTTGTTGCATAAATGAAGACAAAGAAGACACAGATTACGACAAGAAAGACAATGAATATGAAGAAGAAAAAAGTTATCCAGCGGCAGAAATGCCTGACTAGTGCTYGACACAAGGACAACTCTGAAGTTTTAAATTTAGCTATGCAGAAGATAGAGAAGTAAAGAAACCATTATGTAGTACCACAAAAAAATTTTAAATCATTTCCAACACCGCCACAGGCCTTGAGTGCAGTGAAATAGAGAAAAAGAGCATTTTATATAAAAGCAGKAAGTATTTGCCTTCCCTTGTGTTATGTGAATGACCTGCTGAAGCTTGCCTTGACTTTAGCACATGGAGGAATTTCAGGAGTGTCAGAGCATGAGTGCAGGTAATGATGCTGTCTCCTCATGTCTTTTTACAAGCTTACTCAGTAGGAAATGTAACTCAGCTCAAAGCTAGAGGAAGTTGAAGAATTATGATCAATCACCTTTTCTCAGTACTCTGAAAAACATCCAAACTAATTATAATTAACATGATCCCAAAAGAAAGGGGGGAATTGGCAAAGGATGATTTACACAGAAATGACCATTAGCATTTTTCTCTGTCTGACATCTCTCCCCCTCATTCCAGCCAGTGGCTGACAGATGATAGAGAAACAGTGGGTCACAGCAGGAGACAAAGCTGCTGCATTTTTAACTCAAGTAATTTCCTGGCCAGAGGATGAATCATACAGGATTGAGAGTCATGCCAAACACAAAAGTACTGGGTGGGCTACTAATTCAGACATTAGCCCACGAGCTTCTGAGAGAAACCTTCAAGTCCCTTCAGCAAAATACACTAAWAGCACAAGACAAATCATCTCTATGGGATCTGAAATCTAAACAAGAAATCCACAGATTCCATGCAAGCTCCTTGAAGCCCTGAATGCAAATCACTGTGAAATTCTTCACTCCTCCCAGACACCAGGATGAAGACAGCAATGAACAGTAGATGCCCTTGCTGCCTTTATTATTAGTTATTCTCCAAATGGTTTAATTAAAAATCCTTGCAGGAGAGTTCTCCTGTGTGTGGAATTTGACCTTCTTGGTACAAAGGAAGGACAGGCATGTTTCCTGCTAGCTRGGAGGGTACTAACCCAAAGTCAGTGGGTGCAAGTGACATCAAYTTGACCACAGACTTCACAGGAATTTCTCAATTGCTCACTGGAAAAGGCAGGAACAGAGTAAGCTTTTCTCTTCCTTCTAACCCAAGAATATGCTGCCAGATAAGTGCAACAGCACCAGGTAAGGAGTTGAGACCATGAYGTTCTCCTAAAGGTATGGAGCAGGTAGCTACAGATCTCTAAACCTCTGAGAAGTTGTGCCTTTGTGGAGAGCATATTTTCTACCCCAGGGGAGTGACATAATGATCTGTTTACTAAGTTTAATGTAACCTTCTGCACTGCTACCTAAATGCCACCTTTTTTTCCTGCTATAGCAACTAAACGTCTGCTGTAGAGATTCTCTCAAATAGCAGGTCAAGAACAGATTTTGTGGATAAAGGCAGTAATACAAGTCCTACAGTTACAATTGGTGACAGTGACAGAGACTGGAGGGAGATTAAAGATGTCCAAAAGAAAGCAAAACWGAGAGATTTCTAGAAAAGAAGCCACAAAAAGATTGGAAGGACAGAAAATCAGCCTAGAGACCAGACTTGCTGGCACATTCACTCCAAGGTTAGGAAATGCCTAAAACCCTTGATTAGGGGAGAAAGGGACCCCCAGCTGCAAAGTCCATGGACATTCCCTGAGGAAAAAGGTAGATTCTTGCATCTGGAGGAAGCAAAAACCAGCCCATGATGTGCAAACTTAGCTCAACAGGCAGGCAGGAAATGCTGAAGGTTATGCTGTTCCTGACAATGCAGAAAAGTTTGTTCCCAACAGGAGGCTTGCAGGAAAACAAACACTAAAAAGAAAACTTGCTGGACCCACAGGCAAGATTGCTGATTACCAAAGAGCAAATGCCATGGGAAGTGGCCTTGGAAGGAGAGGGTGAGAGGGAGGGCCAGCACTGGTGGCCCCAGGAGACAGTCACACTGGGACAGTGCTCAGGAGCAGGGCAGGGCCTGACCCAAGGGACCCTTCAGGAGCCCTGACTGCAGCAGCAAGGGGCAGAAGAGCCACACAAACAATGAACAAGGAATATTAATGGCATACTTCCATTTCTATCTTCCACTGTAGGGACAAGACACATTTTCACAATTCAAGTGTTTTCAGAAAGTATGTACCAACTACCCCAATTATATATTGTATCTACTTTAAATAAACCTAGTGGTTTAATTAAAATACAGCCTACCTCTTCTTCATCTGTTTGAGATTTTTCTAAAGGTTGAAGTTCAACAACTCTCCAGCTAGAAAAAAGACAAKGAAAATCAAATTAAGTTTAAGGTGCTGAAATTTATATTTTCCTTTCCCAACCAAATATCTAACCTTTTCTTTTCCTAACAGTCTTTAAGATACCCAATACAGTTTTAATAATATTTTTYAACTTATAAGACAATAAAAAAGCAAATTCATATTATGAATTTAAAGTACAGAACAAGTACATTTAGCACTTCAGGCAATGTGCTACTAAGACACTGAAGTAAGCAAAGGAGATTAATTACCCTGGTTTTGAAATCTAAAGATGTTCTCTTTCTAAAACAAAGGAGAAAAAGGTCTCTAGAATCATGGATTGTAGGCCTACGCTGTATGGAAATAAATAAGCTTATTCTACTGTATTAGAATGGCTAAATTAAAAAAAATGCTAAATCTATTTCTTTAATTCACAGAAAATGGTTTACTATTTTCTTATGAACATACAAAAAAAAGGACAGCAATCTCCAAAAAACAGTTCAAGAGCTTGTCAGTCTTAGGGTATATTAAAGGCCATAACTACAATTAAGATTATAYAAATCCACTTCTGTTTTTAGCCAGTCTGTGCATCTGCCACATCCCTGTGCACATCAGACTATTTCTCCTGTGCTATCAGCTGTCCAGTCTTCCCACCACTTTGGTCACATGAACTGAAATGCACAGATAAAAACCCAAGTGCATGAAAAGATCATCTTTGATACCATAACATTTTCTAACTCCATGTAAATTATCTTCTTAGATAATGTTCTCATGTTCATTTTCATGTCTTTGCAGTTCAAGAGGTTGTGAACAAACCTTGGAGTAAGGATTTCTTTGTACTGTAGTTTCTCCAGCTTTGAGGGTGCCACCAGTGACATGGGAATAACAATGTTGTCTATATCATAGGAGCTCTCACTTCTCAACCTCCTCCTGGAGTTATGCTGAGTAATAAAATCAACACAAGAGGATCACCTCAAATCATAGGGAATACATTTTAGCAGATAAACATTAGAACCTCACAAGGAAAATTTAATGGAAACAGACTATTCTTAAGTGCTCATTTTTGTGTTCTTTGATGATGATTGACTCCAAGGAATAAAGGAGTGTGTGTTGTGTAAACTGTGGGGGATGCACATTTAAACTCAGCTCTGCATTAAAACATGACAACTCACAGAGCACCAGTATACCACTAGGCTTAGCAAAACCATGGGACCTGAATCTGAATATTGTTGTGAATTTTCCATTAATTTCARTAAAACAGTGTTTTTCTGTACACTGAGCCAGAGTTCTGCTGCTTCTCAGGAAATTATATACCAGGGACTTCGCCTGTATTTTTGCACAAAGGGTTTTAAATAGGGAAACAGAGTTAACAAATTTTTTTACTCTATTTGCACCATGAGGCCATCTTATATAGCTGCACCAAGAAAAAAGGATCATAAGTGCCCTAGTGTAAAACTGGGAACATAAATCACTGTGTATTTAATGAAATTTGGGGGAAAAAAAGGCCCAATGCCAACAAATCAAATTTACACTCCAGTTATATGATCTGCAAAATTATTTTATAAACAAGTACCCATACCAATCTGGAATAAATAAGTTAAGGTAATCCACTTAATTCACTGTAAAAATGCTCTGCACTGTCACATGACACTAAATCAGATGTAAAAGGCACATGGCTTTGGACCATTAATTTGCAGAGCTCTCTGCTGATATTTCAGTTGAGAGWGTGACACATTTTTGGTTTACCTGTGATGAAGTGCTGTGAGTGGGCCGGGACATGGCACTGACACTGCTTGTGGGAGTGAGACTGCTGTGGGAGTCAGGCTCTGCATGTTGGAAGGAGAACGTCTCAAACCGAGCGCTACTTTCGCCTGTCATAARAAACAGCAATAAACAAGACATACTGCCTGTTGGCTATTAGACTGCAGACATTTTTCCACACAGTAACAGTAAAGTCATTCCTAGAAGCCCACAGTGAGCCACTTACAATTTACTGGATACTAAAAAAAGCTATCTAAATAAACATTTGCTATTCATCCTGTCATTGTTGTTCCACAAAACTCATCCCTCTTATTCTAGGAAGGATTTCTTCTCATGGAAACAGCTTCATATGGGCAAATCCTGACTCTTGTTTTCAGGAGCTGTCATAAACCACACACACAGCARATACAATCTGACTTAGATTCCCTCTGTTCCTCAGCAGCAGTTGGGGTGCATCTCACCAGTTCTCCCTGGCTGTTTCTTCCTTAATAAATGATAAAACTGGCAGCAAGGGTAACAAACAAAATCAGTTTAGATCTTCAAACCAATAGCTGTTTCTTCTGATTCACTGCTCCAGACAAATTGTAATTCCTGTTTATTCCCATTCAGTCCCAGTATAAGCAGCATTTAGAGGGATTCACAATTTACCCATCTGTTCTGCTTTTCTTCTACCTAATTTCCAGTATGAAAGGAGAACTMGGACTTTATATACCAATGAACAAAAAGAATGAGTATATTTCAACATGGAAAAAGAGGTAAGACTGATCCTAAAGACTGTATTGCACAGACTGGGTCAAGGTATTGAACTGCCATCTCCCAGGCAGCTCTGCAACTCCCTGGCACACAGCTTTTATTTCTGGCCTTGTTCATTAGGCTGACCTTCCTCATGGATAATTTCTCCTAGACAGAGCCCAAATTAGGAATAAATATGTAGTACTACACCCATAGCACTAATAAGCTAGAACTTGTGCTCCTCCTCATGAATGCACCACAGAACAGTTTTCTGGCACTGGGATGATCCTCATGATAGAAGACTGCTTTTTTGGTTCCATTTATAAAAAGCTAAATACTATTGTCAGAAGACTAATGGTAACTTCAAAAGGTTTACACCAAGATGTTTTCTCTCTTTTTAGTGCTCCCAAGTAACTCCAGCTGTTGATCTCAGTGTTCCTGACTACACTTTGGGAAACTGAGAAACACTGTGTCAGCATCCTCCTCTTGGGGACCAGCAAGTGGAGCAGCTGGCATGGGAAACACATCACTGGTGGTGAAAGGGGACAGGGCACAGTACCCCCTTGGGCACAGGCACAGAGGGCAAGAGGAGGCTGTACAGCAAAGCCAGGGCTCCACTGCACCRGGGGAAGGATGCAAAGCACAGCCCTCACCTAAATCCAAAGCAGTTTTCAGTGCCCCCACAGAGCTTTTATTCTCTCCTAAGACTTCCTAATTGATGGGGTGGTCTTGTTTTGGCGTTGTGGATTGCGGGTTTTGGGGTTTGTTTTAATCCTAGATAATAATTTTTTATTAATTTATCTCTGCAGTAATTCCTGTATCTCCACCTTCAGTGAAACATTACAGTTTTGACTGGATATGCACCACTAGTTACTTTTTCCACAATGTTAACTGATCATTTATACCTTTTCATTCTTTCCTAAGGGAAATTTTAAACTAATTGCTCAGTGACTTACTTTCTTCAAATGTCTTGTGAAGAATTTTGCCAAAGGTTTTCCAAAAGTKACATAAATGAATCTGTAACAGAATCTGTTAGGCTTTACATTCTAACAGCCTGGAGAGGTAAGATGCCATTTATCTTTACAGTGGTATGCTAAATTTTGTGTAACATTATTCTACAGAACTTTTAGGGCACTTCCTATTAACTTACCAATTGCTGAAGTAGAGATTCAGTGGCTTAAAATAGAACAGTTACAAGGGTAAAAACACAGAAAGAACTGGCTATTCACAAGTCCTCTTAAAAATCTGGAAGGGATCCAGAACCACAAATGACAGTACACAACAAATGAAATATAATGGACAAAGATGCCAGAAACAGTAAATGTTTCATTAGGCACATGATGTAACAGATAACTTTGCAATGTTAGTTTCATTGACTACTATTAAAAAAATCCTTTTGTACTAAGAATGACACCCAGTATTAAAAGAACATAGTTGAACTGCTGAGCAGTTTCCTTTAAGAGTACTCCAAAAATAAAAAAAAGCAGCTTGTCTCATTCTGTATGTACACTTAAGAAGAAAGATGATTACTATGCTTTAAAATAGCAAATTATTTTCATGGTGTTCTAAGTCTGTTTCTTCATAGTATCCTTTTTGGAGACAACTTTAAATTCTCAGAGCCAAGTGATATTCATACAGTACATATTCTAAAAGATGTAGTAGCCTCTTGCAGTGCTATTTTTCTCTTACCTACTGCTGTCTCACTTAGATGCCTTTTCTTTCTTCCTTCTGACAGCTGGTCAGGTGTTCCTAACACCAACTGAGATTTGGAATTAGACAAACAGCCACTGCTCCACTGTTTGACAGAAACATGTGGATTGTAGTCTGTAACAGAAAAAGCATGTGTCAAGTTGAGAAATTACTTTTCATCAGTACAATTTACAGGAAATCTCAACTGCTGAACTATTTATAATAGTCCCAAACTYCTGACAGGAATCCAAATAATAACAGGACTGAAGTCAGGCACCTAGTCCAAACTCCCTCCACTTGTAGTATCCTCCTACAGCTCTGGTGGGATCATCTCAGTGCAATTAGGGAGAACCTGACACTGTGCTCTGAGAAGAGATTCCTCTTTCACCTAAAGCCATATTTAGTCACCTCCTCTGATAACGTGCTTTGTTATACAAGTTTATAAACTGAACCTCTTCATGGCAGAAAATACTGATGAATGAAAAACAGCCTTGCAAATGCTAAAACATTTTGCTTTACATACCATTGTCAGCAGATASTTTAAACTCCCCTCCCAATGATGAGGTATCAGCAGGTTCTCCTTTGATGTCATCCTTCTTTAATAATGTTTCAAAGTATATGTGAAGAGGAATATCTAATAAAAAAAMCAGAAATCCAAAGGAATAGAGTCTGTATTAGAAAGATGGCAACCTCTGAGCCAATGAATTATGCATCAAAACTAGAGCATTGATTCACCCATCACATTCAACAAAACCTGTGAGCAATATTGCTAAGGACTGAAACAGACTCTGGAGGGTATTGAGTGAGAATAAGACTGGGGTCTTCCCTCTTGACCAGCTCCTGCACAAAACCCAGCACAGCAGAGAGCACTCAGTGCACT
This sequence comes from Cardinalis cardinalis, assembly GCA_014549065.1. Taxonomy (NCBI): domain Eukaryota; kingdom Metazoa; phylum Chordata; class Aves; order Passeriformes; family Cardinalidae; genus Cardinalis; species Cardinalis cardinalis. Next base: position 1,337,048 of record JACDOX010000087.1, on the reverse strand, counting down.
TCTCCTGTAATGTGAAGAGGCTTTGGTTCAGCCTTTTGGGTACATTAATGCTTCTGGAATTTGTTACTGCTGGGAGCCTACAGGTATTCTCAAGGTACATTCCCTCTCTGTCTCCCTGGAAAGGTCTACAGCAGGGCAATTTTCAGGTAATTCATTTTCTCATAGGAGTTCTGATGCAGAATTAGCCTGCAAAACATTTCAAGTGGTAAGGAATCTATCMCCTGCTGTAAGGCAGGGAGGCTTAAAAAAACTACCTCTCTGAAAAGCCTTTCTGGAAAAAAAAATAAACAATGAAGTGAAATTTAATTGAAAAAAAGTGTCAATGTAAGAAGYAGGCTTGACAGCTAGCACAATCAGAATGAGGACTGTGGGCAGGCCCAAGGGTGGGCATTAAACTACRTATATTTATATACAGCCTTAGCCTCATGTGCCTTCAGGATGTGCCAGGACAAAAACTTTCAACACATTTTGCTAAATAAAAAGAACAATTTTCTTTTCAATTTGATATGGATCTAACTTGATTGCTTTATCTCAACATCCCAAGGTTTTTGCTGTGTTTCCTACTCTACTTCCAAGTTAAACAAAGAAGGTCTGAAAGGTGTATTAGTCACAAGATTTAAGTAAAGAGAGAACCAAAACATTTCTCCAATTTTGTTGGTCTTTTGGTTTTGTTTTTTTGGGGGTCTTTTTTTGTGTTTTTTGTTAGTTTGTTGTTGGTCTTGTTTGTTTTGTTTTCTAACCTGGGAAACCACCTGGGTGACCCAGATTTTTTATCATGTCTTCCTGTATCTTCATTGAAAGGGCAGGAGTGCTTGTTTCAATCAATCCACAGCCTAGGTGCAGAAATACCAGAAATCCAAATTTCTTAGATATAAACTACAATTTTCCAGTTATCAAGGTGCAAGTTGAAAGAGGTGCTGTTATGTTAAAGCAATACTGCAACCACTGACATATCTTTAGTCAAGATGCTTGGTAATTTGAAAATTGTGAAAGAGACAWAGGGACAATGATGCTTCCAGAAGAGAGTACACTGGTGAGCCAGTCCCACTGCACTATTTACTAGATTGTCTGCAAGTTATGGTTCACCTTTAAAGCAAACCACATAAAAAAACAAGGTYGAATCTTGAATTTGAATCCCTTCTTGCACACACACACAAAAATCAAACTCCCAGAGTTCCAAAATAAAGCAATGTATTTTTAACATACAGAGAAAATGAATGCAAAACCCTTTTCTCTTTTTCTGCTGACAATTTTTATATATAAAGATGTAGGCACAGCACAAGCTGTATTTTAAGGGAAGTCATTGCTCTGGAAGGGGATAACCAAGAAAGCTGCAAAGAAAACATGAAATGARGAGGTAGGCTACAACTTGGAAAATTTCTACCATGCATTTATTCACAATAATTCTTTCACATGAAAGAAAATGTCAAATAGACAAGCTTCATGAGGAGCTAGARACAGCAAAGTGCACAAAGTAAAGCATGAATCTAGCCTCCCTCAAATGTGAGGACTGCATCTGAGCAGGAGATAGCAGGTCTAGTACTTTCTCCCTGTCTCAACTMTTATTAGCAAGGCTCCTGAAAAAGAGAACAAATATTCCTTAAAAAATATGTTCTTGATACTGGAATGAAGCTGGAAAGATTCTTTCCTCCTCCATCTTGGCAAAGTGTCCAACAGTAGCCACAGCMCAGTCCAAAGCTTTCTAGGATTTTTATGATGACAAAGCTTTTTTTGAGAAAACAAAAGCTCAATGTTCTTGCTGGACACCCCATTCTCCCTTAACAGGGAGATTAGAATGAGCACAAGGGGCACAGACCTTCTTYGAACAGATGTCTAAACCCCTGGGGTTCAGCTGCGCTGCCAGAGCCACAGGGGAAGTGATAGAATTAAATGTGTGTAAAAGAAAAAAGATTTAGGTGGTGTTTTTTTCTGTCCACAACAGAGTTCTGCTGACTGGGGTTTTTGCTGTTGCATTCTTGGAGTGAGTGTTCCATTTCTCCTATCTGCTCCTACAATAATCTACTCTTTAACCCATGCATGGGATGCAAACTGCCAGAGCTGARGCTTCCTCTGGATTCCATGTCCACACTTGGGTCTTCTCTACAGGCCAGTGACAAGTTCTCCAAAAYCAAGTCTTAATTAATTCCTGACTTCCTAATATAAGGCTGCAGTGTCTAYACTGTCATTCTGGGAAGACAGTGAGTTTGATTAAAGATTCAAGCAGTTCCATGGAAGTCCCAGCCTCATCTCCAGAATTATTTTGTGGCAAAGAAGYCCCCCAGAACAGCATAATTCCTGTACTGGTCAGTAACTATCTGGAAATAAGTTTTTCCTAAAACMAAAAAAATCCCACAAAAATTCAATCCCTTCTGCTGTATTTAGACTGTTATTTTAAAGTCCCAAGTAGTGCCAAGTTGCACCTGCATTAATTTCAGGGCTGAGTCAGAGACAACATTCTCTACATTACTGTCCAAAAAGACTAAAAGATCAGATGACAAGAAACCATAAAACTTCCAAGATAATCAAAAAGGCTGCCTATCCCAAAAATAATTAGAAAACCTAAATAAAGTTTTTAGTCCAAAGGGTCTGAACAAAAAGAAAGTTTCTTATGAAAACAGTACAACTGTGCTACTAGGGTAGTGTGCTGGCAAATGCCCCATGTCTAAAGGACTGACCCTGACTCAATTTGCCACACCATTAAACACCCAAGCACACCTTTTCTCATGACCAGTCTTTCCAGGCTGTAAGCACACTGATGGTATGAGAAACCTAAAAGGTGTGTTTTTCAAAAGTCAGGATCAAGGCAAGATTTTCATTTAGTCTAAACTCATGTATTTTGACAGTGTGAAGTTCTCTGTCAAGAGAACTAAGTCCTAAAAATCACTGAAAAGACAAGTTATTCCACAACCTGTGCAGCTGTCACAAGCACAAGCACTCTGTTAAGTCATGGCATTACTTACCTGAAGGGAATGATAAGACTGGATGGAAGGAAGAGTCCAGCTCTTGCACATAATCTAGGATTTTAGATTCTGTGCTGTACTCACTGCTGCTGAAAGTGGAGGCTGGCACCCCACATGGCAACTGAGCTTTATATGGAAAAGAGGCATCTCTAGATGGAAAAGTCTGCAAGAATACACAGAAACAAAGGTTAACTTCTCCTTTACTCAGGTCCTTCAAATTAGACCAGAAGAGGGGGAAAAACCAACAAATCAACAACTGTTGTTGTCAACTCAAGTGTGTGAGTGACACATTTTAATATGTGAATGGGAAGAATATTCCAACAATCTCCAGATAGTCTAAATATGACTTACCTTCACTTGCTAAGGACAACGGTGCACAATACAAAGAATACAAACTGCTCCTTCAATTAGGACCAGGAAACAGCTGTTGAAGCTTTCAGATAAAATGTAACTGTTTCCAATCATGCTTTTATCTATCCAATGACAAACAAATACCCCTTAAAATTTGATTCCAGGATAACAGGCATGATATAAATGCACAAACTTAACACCAGACTAAATAAAGGATCTCATTCATTAATCCCCTTAGTAAGATTCTCAGCATCAGCACCTTTAGGTACCGTGAGTACACACATTTTAATGCAAGAAACTATATTGAACATTTTGAGCACACTGTGTACTTACACAAACCAAAAARGCAAAGTCTTTACCTTGCTATAATTTAAATATCAGATAAGCAACAGAAAGAAGACATCCAGCAATAAATACAGAGAGGGGTGCTTTAAGAACTGATTAATAGGTAGTAACAGAATTACTAGAAAGAGGAAAGGTGCAAAGAAAGATTCATTTAGCTGCCTGGCTGCAAAGCTTGTATAAGTATAGAAGGTAAAATGATGGATGGCACAGAGCCGGTAGATGGGAGGTAACAGGACTGAGGCAAAAGGGTGAAAATGGGCAGGAATAAGCAGCAGAGTGCAGGCCACAGACTGAGCTCTGAAAGACAGAAGGAAAGAATTAAATGTAATGATACGAGACAGCAGCAAATAGTGGTCAGTGCTTCAGAGTGTGCTACAAAAAGCACTTCAGGGAAATAGTGTGGCATAAGCTACTTTCTTACTGGGTACTTGTGTTAGTAACCCCAAAGACACTGACATTTTTAGAGGCTTCTATAGGCTGCCAAATGCTGCAGATCCTGCAAATAGGAATGGAGAGAAAGGGACACTGGAATACTTAGGGGGATCTCAAGCCTATCATTGCACCAACAATCACATTTATCAAACCCTGGGAAACYGTTCCAGTGTAAGAAACTGTAGGAATGAATGACATTTTCTTAGGACTTTTTATGGAAACATGTAGCATCAAAGGTGAGATTCAAAGAACATTAATTGCATTTTCTGTATTTCTGCATCAAAGAAAACTCTTTCTCCTGCCTGAAATACTCCAGGCTGCACTTTAGCACTGCCATTCATGAATTAGTGATGCAGGGATTATATCTACCACATAAAATTCCCTCCACTTAGTCAAAGCAGTCCTTCTGCCACATGGCATCAATATTAACAACCCACATTATCTCAGATAATATTACATTAAGAAATTCCCCTTTTTTCTCAGTTACTGAATTCTCTCTGCTGGYACTGTATCTCAGAAACTACTAAAATCAAGTAATCATGTTATGATGCTGGAGCAGAGAACACAGTGATGGTGGGGGGAGTTTTTTGTATTTAACTTTTTTTTCCCCCCAGGAAAAAAATAACAATCCTAAATCCACCTTGATCTCCACACACAGGTGTATGCACAAGTTTCAACTTAACTTGGAAAGAATTCTTTCCTAGCCCAGGACTCCTTCAAATCAATGTTCTATTATTTTCCTGTGACAGATATATGGGACTCTTAATCTGTTAAACTCTAAACACCTATAAAGTGTTGGCAGAACTGGGTCTTGTGTTTGGAAACACTAGAGGGATAAATGCTAAAGTAAACTTAATGTTTCCCATTATATGGATCATTACACTAAAGCTTAAAGAGCTTTTAGGTACTTGTTGTACCTCAATGCACTAAGGACTTGCTTTTCAAAAATGCACAAAAGCATATTTCTTGTTGATATTTGGGTTTTAGAAATGAAGTAATTTACTACTCTTTAAGCTGCAACAGCACCACTTCTGCTTGTCCTCTTTTTTTAACAGAAGTGAATCACATTACAGTATATAAATCTCTCATTGTTTAAAAAGAAATTTCCAAAAACTGATCAGTAAAATTACCTAGAAAGTAAACAGATAAGACCAAGACATTCTGACATCCAGACCTTTAGTCCTTATTCACTTTTTCTTGCTTTAATTCACTTTAGCTCCAAACACATCCAGATTATTAAAGCTGAACCAGTTCAAAATCATGCATACAAGGTCAAACAACCTCACAGTCAAAATCCTTTTTGAAACTGTATTAAAATCCATTTGCCAATATCAGTAGATGGAGAATTCTTTTCTTCAAGTTGCCTGTAGTGGGAATTATAAAACCTTATGCCTGAATGTGTGCCTTGAATGCTCTGGCATCAACACCTAATGAAATCTTCATTAAGCCAATTTGTAACCCAAAAGAAAATACAAATCTCATAGAAGGAAGAGCAATTTTATTGAAATGCCTGTGAAGCTGCTAGGGAAAAAAAGCTAAGAAATTTGTCACTGTCTCTGTTCCCAGCTACCAAATCTGGTTTAAATTTCTGATGGCGTAGTCTTCCATTAGAAAATGCTGAATTAGTGAAATCATGATGTTTCTCAGAAATGCTGACTTAATAAACTCTTGATGAAAAAAATCAGAAACCCTTAGCACTGGAATTAAAGCATTTTACTCAAAGAAAGTGACTCAACTTTTATTGAAATAAAATGGAAGAACTGTTTATTGGAAAACTAAACTCTTCCTGCTTCCAATTCTAAAYAGAATACAGTCTACAAACCAATTGCCTTTTACAGCAGTCAATTACTGAAACTTTACACAGCAACAAAAAAATCCACCAAAACCCAGCTGAAAACAAGCCCACATGTATTTCCCTTCAGCCATGGCACTGGCACAGGAACACCATGGCACACAGCTTTTAGGAGACAGGTCCCTACAGCAAACCTGACCATGATGCCAACCCTTCAGAAAGCAAGAGAGGTTACAAAACTCTCATCWATCTTCCCCTTTCCCCTTGCTACACCACATCTTGTATATCTCCTGAAACATTTTTCTTCAATACTGAAATACAAAACTTCAYGCTTCCTGAGCTCAAGCAGATATGAAGGATAATATTACATAAAATTCATTGTATTAGAGAGATGTCAGGGTATTTAAGAAGAAGTGAGGAGTGTGCAAGTTTTAAATATTCAACTAAAATAGCAGCTCTGGTGTAAACTTATGAAACTTATGAAATGGAATGGTGTCAACCAACACYCTAATTCTCTAGAGTATTATGAATTTTGAACTTGGATTTTTCCCCCTTAGTAGTGTTTTACCAGGTTACAGAAAACATAGAGAGCAATTAATTTTGRTATTCAAAACAATTCTTGTGCTTGCTTGTGACAGACTGATGGATGAGACAAAGTACAACTGGCTCATGGCTCTGTTCTTGAAGGGTCAGAAGGCTGAACTCTTCTGCCCATCCCATCCTTCTGCAGAGAAAAAAGTGTGAGTCTATGAAGTGTGACATAACTGAAAGGAAAAATGTTTTGTGCTCCCATTTAAAAAACTGTGAAGTGAATTTCCATTTTGTGGTTTCAGCTACTGATCACTAAAACTCCTACCAGTTTTGGAAACATGCCCAAGTGTAACAGTACAGAGAGCCACAGTTCAATTATACCACTGTGTCTGAATCCAGGAAGGTAATTAAATTAATTCAAATACACTCTGCTGAATACCTGTCACATCTGCTCCTCATTACTCTTATTAAGCCCAAAAAGGCAAGGAAAAATGCATTTATTCTCTCTACAAACACACTCTCAGGCGTTTTCAGCAATATCAAAGAAGAGCTATCTCCCTCAATATCAAAAACTGTTCTTCAGTAAATGGGTAGCAGAGATTTAACTTTGGGACTCCAGAGAACCTCTGTGGGGGTGGCTGACAACTCACCTTTGAACACCAAACACACCAACTTTAAACCCTGAGCTGTGTACAGATCAGACTAAGAGAGCAGCCTGCTTGCCTCAGTGCTTTAGCATCTGCTTTAAGGACAGCCACTCCTCCATGGCCTCCCAGCTGTGCACTCACCACCCTGCTCTGAGCAGAGCTGTGTCCCTCTGGCAGAACACACAGCCCCAGGAAACCTTGTGTTTCACAGTGCAAATGTGCAGGTCTGAAATGCAGAGAGCTTTCGGGCAACAGACACTGAAAAGTTCATCTGAAAGCCTCCAAGAGTTTCTTTCTTATTAACAGGTACTGGGAGAGAGGGTGGGAAAAGCATCTAAGACATCCCTACATGGGAAGGTGCACAACAGATGGTGCTGACACACACACACATCCCTGCCACATGCCAGACCCTCCCTTCCACATGAAGTTTTAACAGAAATCAAATGGATGTGCTTTCCATACATGTCAGGTACAGGGATGCAAGCTGCCCCAGGATGTAAAATTCAATAAAGATAAACTGGCAGATAAACTGGCAGATCCTATGGCAGAGACCAATTTTTTTCCRGGAAGAGAATGGAGAGTTTCATAAAACACTAATGAAAACTTACTCAGCATCCAACTTGTCACAAATTCAGATTTTTTGGTCAGTATCCTACAAGGGGTGATAGCTTCTACTGTTCTCAGATATCACTCATCTCTCCTAAGCATACATAGAGTTTAGTTTCTTTAATCCTGCAATAAGCCAATGGGACTTTCACCTGCTCTGTAGAAGTGCATGCTGTCTTCTACATCCTGAAACAAAGATGTTTTGTTCAACCAGAAAATCAATTGAAAATTCAAGGTTAGTGTTTAATCTTTGACCAGGTAAACCAAAAGAAAGAAAGATCTGTTCATCCACAGAGATATCTATCTTCTTAGAAACACCATGCAGAAATTAAGAGTAGATGTGATCAATAAAACACTACAGAAATGTCACTACACTAAAGGTGCAAGACTGGAAAGCTTGAAGGTTTTTCATTCTGACAAAAAAAAAAAAAGAATTCACAAAAGAATTCACAGGCTCACTGGCTTGCCACAAACCTCTGAGGATGGATCTAGTCCTACTGGCAGTATCACAGATTTGCAGAGATAGAGGTGTTTGTCCCCTTCCTTTCTGCCTTCATGCCTCCCTCCCTCCRAGACAGAATTCTTGTCACACATTCAGAATAGCTGAATGTGGATGAGAAACTTTTTTTGCCTCTCAGTTTTCATTGCTTTTTAACTAACAGAAGGCCTTCTTTTTTAACTTCCAGGGTTAAAGCAACAATTTAATTAACTATTATTTTCATGTACAAACTTGGTAACCAAGGGATTCCCCTTCCCAGACCACAAGACTGACATATCCACAGAGGTACCACACCACTTGCACTGAACCAGTTTGYAGGAGACTTGGCAACAAAACAACATTTTTTCAGAAGTCAGCAATGCCAGGAAACTGTGCTGAAGCAGGTGGTGGAGCCAGTATCTAGGGATACCAAGGAAGAGGATGACAACCAGTAGACTCCACTCAATGCAACTCCTTTCCTCCCAGGTACAGACTCCTAACAAATAGCATTGCTATTTAGCAAGTAAGATAAAGGCTAGGCATGCTGGATATAATACAAATTAWATGTATGTATATGTGTATTATATATAAATAAAAATATATACACACTCTTTCCAAAAACCTGAAAATGAACAAGAGCTGGGGAAAGATCCACATGTTTTTATCAAGTGGCAACAACAAAAAATACCACTGGCACTAGACATGGACTGGGAATGCTCCTGAAATCACAGAACCAGCATGAGATTTAAATCAAAATAAGAAACTCATACCCTACAATTTAAATACTTTTCTCCTGTCTGCTTTGGAGCCTTCTGGACAAGCACTCATTTTTTTTTAAACCACTAAGTGAAAGCAGATATTCTTCTGCTCTTACTTAAATCCCAATTRAGACTGCAATGAAAATGTGGCAATATGCAACGGCAAGAGTTGGCAACATTATACCAACTGTTTGCCTGTGGTATCCAAAATGTAAGTTTTTGCACCTCAATTCCCAACTTTCAGGCTGCTGGCATCTTTGTAAATTTGAATTCTGTTTTCTCCACATGCCTCAGTCCTCACAACCAACTCGTTCTCCAGCAGGTGGAATACAATTACAACGAGAATTTTCAGATTAAAAAACCCCACCGTGCTCTACAACTCTGTAAAGAAACAGACAGGGACAAAATTGATAGTACTCCAATCTCACTGCTCTATTGTCTCTTACCTTTACTTAGAGCTATATAAAGTTTTTACAGATTAAAAGTCTACATAGCATCAATGATATCTCTTGGCAAAACATGGCTTGAAAAAAGTGGAATTAGTATCCTTTGTTAGGATATTAAATGAGAAACTAACAAAATATACTGGCAAAACAAAATCCTTGTTATTAAAAAAATCCTGCAGCAAGTCACACAGATAAAATAGCAAAAAAGTAAACATCAGAGCATGTCAGCTAACCAAACCTCCCTGAGAGTTTCTGATTAGTACAACACTTGTCTGCTTTTAAAACTTTTAGTATGTCACAGATAATTTAGTTCCTTCAAGTGCAGACAAAAAAATAGCAGGGAACAGACCTAACAGAGCTACAATTTTCCTCACTATAGGAAAAGCATTTGCARAAGCACAAAGCATTAGACTGGAGAATGTGGGGTGGGGGAGGAAGGCAGTTATAAATGCAACAACTACTGAGAAATGATTCAATAGGTGCTTGTGCCTTAGRGTCCTGACACCAATCTGCTACTTACACACCTTCTGGGTTTTAATGTTTAGACATTTTTGGCCTTCTTTCTTAGCACTGAAACTATATGACACACATTTTATTGGAGACAATGACCCAGAGGTTGTGACTTGYCAGCTGTAACAATGCAAAGGAGGGGCAGATCCAACATTTTGAACACAGCACTCTCCGACTTCCAACTCCCACCTGCAAACATTGTCTCCTCCTAGTAGATCACACCTGCAGCTTTCTCCTTTGTGCTGCTCTGCATGAAAGTTTTATCATTCATTCATTCAAACATCATGCTGAAGAAATGCACCCCTACAATCCTGTCCTCTAGACTRAAGCACAGATTGCAATCCCAGGGTTTGCTGTGCATGACTCACAAGCAAGAAATGGCCTAAGCTCTCACGAAGCTGTTTAGATAAAGAAGAAAGATACAAAACAGATTCCAGGGCCAAATGATGACTCAGGGATCATCTTGTGGTACTTAGTCATTCTAAATTAGGGGACAAATGGATTTGGCTCCAAAGGCTGTTCCAAGTTCCTGAGGATACTGGATGGTGACAGACAAACCAAACACCCCGCACCCTGTTTTATTTATCTGTGGTCTATCTTGCCAGTCTGGAAGGTCTTCTAGAGTTTCACAGACTTCTGTATTTTCTTTTAGATACTACCCTGTGTAAGCACCATTTAACTAGCACAGCAGGGGAAGGTGTAGTCCTTTTCAGAAAAGAAACAGCAGAGGACAATATAGGGCATCTCTCCACAGGCAATGGGAGGCTTCTAGGTCATACACACTCATTGTAAATATATGTGGCATGGCAGGAGATAAGAGAAAAAATGTGGCTGCCTTCCCAGTGACCTTATGAACTAACAGATGGCATAGCAATTCAGTTTCATATTTTACTTTTTCTAACATTGATGTTAGGGGGGTGAGGGGGGAGAATGAGCTTCCCAAATGAATCTGAAGAGATGTGAGGGATGACACTCTGAATGCCATTCAGAYGCACAAAGGGTACAACCAGTCACTGCAATCAAAACCCAATTGCAAATTCCTCAAAGCTATCCCAGCATTTCTTAATGTCCCACACATAGAGAGGTCTGCATTTTGCTGGGATTCTCTGCTCGTAATTCTTTAGTCACCATCTTGCTCAAATTACTTTGCAGAGCAACATCTCCCCTCAGCACTGCCAGGCRCCGCTCACTGGCTGTTCAAACCAGGCACCACCAGGAGCTGCAACATTCAGGAGATTCAGTTTGCTCCTCTGATTTTGGCAAGCTGGAATTTGTTAATTCCACATCTGCTGCAAGACTCCCAGCTTGTTTTCAGGCAGTGATGTTAAAGAAATGGGGATCCTCACAGATTGTGGTACCTGGGGTTATATAAATATGTTAAATTTGAGGAAATAAAGGAGAGGCACTTGCTAGAGAAGGCACACTAATGTTACATTAAAAATCCAACTATTTCCTATATGCTAAGAAGTTACTAGTTTTTTCTGTGAAAGACCAGAGGAAATTTGCTGGATTACTCTGGGGAATATAAATKCATTTTCAGAGAAAACCAGATTATCAATCCCAGAAACCATTCCCCATTTTGCATCCTTACCCTTAAACATCTGCCTAATCCAGAAGGCAGCCTGGGCTGATGGCCAGTGCTCTTTCATTACAGGATGAACAATCTCATCAACAGCTGGGTAACCAAGTGTGGCAAGTGCAGGACTAAGAAAGTGACAAGGCCTGTTAGAGTAAGATTTGTTAAAGGAAATGATACACTGCTGATGACTCTTAATTTAAGACCTTGATACTGATTTAGGTTTGGTTGTCAGAATGTGCTGGAAATGTCCAGTCTAATTTTATCACTTACTTCCTTTGCAGAATCCCTGATCCTCTGTTTTCAACCAACACCGTGTGAGAGGCTTTGTTCCCTGCTTCACCTTATTTTTTAAAACTTAACTGAGTTTGGCACTTGCATGATGACTGAAGCTGACAACTCGATTGCTGCCATAATTTCTTATTTTCTTAAGGAAAAAGAGCTACAGAATCTGTTTGTAGCCCATGATGTAGTTCTCCACAATGCCTCTTGGTTACCTTTCTCATGGAAAGGACATTCAAAAGCAGAGTCTAAACACAGAGTTTTGGGCTGAGAGCTGCAGTAAGCATATATAGCATTCCCTACAGGGGTGTTTTACCTCGCTGTCTTTGGGACATCTCTGTACTTTTGGTACAGAGATACTGAAGCTGGGTTAATATAAGGCACCAGAGATGTCAAGAGTATGGAGCAGACACACAGTTGCACCAGCTCTGATATTTGAAGCCTTAACTAGTAACCGAAAAATGTACTTTTTGCTCGCAGTCTACAGCCAAAGGTTAATTATAAATCTTCTTTGCAGCCTACAAGTCAAGGTAAACTATCAAGCATGCAGAGCAGCTAAACTCTGGATCTGGCTGAAAGTAAAAATGTAAACTCTCTCTTGAACTCCTGCTGTCAGGCTACAGACATGGAGTTCCTGATCGCAACAAGCCTTTACTGACATTCACTAGCTCTGGCCCACCTCTCAGAACACAGAGATATAGGCAGYGCTTGCAGAAATATGAAATACTTGAACCTGCAAGACAAGGCTTCCAGAAAGCCCTGTTATTTAGAAACTGCATCTGGAGTGAAAACCCTTCATGTTTAAGACAAAGGAAGGGGAAGTCCTCTAGTCTCTTGCTAAGGAGCTCTCTCCACAGCTGCAAGAAGCAGTTGGAGCCACAGCACGAGGTCTCCAACCTCTGTGACAGGACTGCATGGCAAACAGTAAGTGCAAGTCCACAAGAGCCTCCTTGGTCAAAGCAAGGAAGATGAAAAGGCTAAGTACCTAGGAGAAGGCAGAGCTCCCAGCCTCACTCACCATCCCCCAGGCCCAAACCTTCCAGGCAGGCTGCCAAATCTTTAAGCCCCACTGCCAGGAAGCTGGGAACTCAAACAAATAAGAAACTGGACAGTTTTTCAATAAAGCATCTTGCTAAAACTAGGACACACTTCTGCCATTTTGCAGAGAATGCTGAATCAGCACAGAACATCCTTGCATGGGAAACTGCTCCCCAGACCACTGGCACACTTAGTAAATCCTGGAGAGTTAGAGATTTCCCTCAATACTACACTTAAAAAGGCAAAGTAAAATCAAGAAATTAAAACCTCTTGGGATTAGCACTGCTCAGAAGAATGAGTTCATACTGTCTCTGCTCCCAAATTAGACTGTTCCTTTAAGCACCACAGCTAAACTCATTATATATTCTTACCAGCAACATGCTATTAATATCAGATGCGAGCAGATAGCCTTGCCCTGCGTAAGACAATATGATTTTCTTCCATTTTAAAATATTAATTTCTCTGTAATGCATAAAATTCTAGGAGTTTTAAAGCACTCTTTGTGTCATGAAAAAGGCAATATAGCTAATGAGAAACAGCAAAAATGGAAACAAGATTAAGATATTGCAATTCGATTTCCTAGAAAATAATGTGCCACCAGCTGTGTAAGCTCTCCTGTAGCTAAAACAAAATTCTGAAAACAAGTAGGCAGATGCTTTACACTGTAGCCTGTCTCCTGAGCAGTCAGGCTTCCAAAAGAAYTCTCAAGTTGTCTCTTAGATTGTACAAGGGCTTTAAAGATAATCAYAGAACACACTGATTTGATAAGCAGGACTCTGAGCTATCTTTAATTTTCATGTTCAACTGATTAACTCTGAGCTCCTGCAGACACACGCAGGACTGCCACCACACACCCTCATGGTCCCTGAACGCAACAAATGAGCAGCACAACGTGCACCATTGCTCTGGCACAGCCGACAAGACACATGCTGATCCAGCAGCTGGGCTCTCTGGTTTTCTCTCCCAAACAGAGAGGCAAGGGCCTACCTGCTGATTCCAGTGACAGGCACTGTGCATTCTGTAGAGTTTCCTCTTCTGGAAACTGTGAAGGGGCCTTGTCCGGGCAGATGTGCTCACATTAGTCACAGAGACAGACCTGAGCCTTGTCCTGTCTCTTCTTCTTTTCTTGATGTGCTGATGGTCAAGCAGCCAGCTGCCTGAAGAGGACACCTCTCTATTGTCTGRAGCTCTGCAGTTTCATGAATAATGAGGAGAGGAAATACAAAACATCAGATATGCTCCACATGCACAGGCCAAGATTTCACACACTGATTAGCATTAGCTATCTAATTCTAAGAGAATTTTATAAACACCACAAGGTTTTAGCATGCTGTTTCAGACAATTGTGTATGYGCTTTGTTTGCTAGTTAATTACTTCCATATCAGGTCAGGAAAGGGAGTTTATCATTGTACTTCACCTTTGTGCTCACAGAAACAAATGTCAAAATGAAGTTAAGCCCTCAAGCATATATTGAGTTTTGTTTTTTGCAAATTCAAGAACTCTGTAATATTTTTCACACATACGAGTTTCAAGTTACAATTAATATTTCCCTTCATACTGATGTTCCATTCAAGACAGCAGAGATGCCAACATAGAGGAGACCCAGAGTTCTGTCCTAATACTTTCAAGACTTTCTGGTTTTGCTCAAGAACTGAAACCTAAGTAAAGCTTTACAAACCAGTRATCATTCAGCACGGGGTTGCAACTCACTGTGAACCATCTGGATCAAAATTAGGAACTCTACAACTTCAAGTGTAGAGAGTCAAAATCAAGTGCRAAGATGTGGCCAAAAGCAGTAGAAGCCCCTGCATGTATGTGTAGAACCTCCCACCATTCTCACAAACCTACAGCCTGGTTGGTGACCAGAACAGGCAACACCACCAGGTAAGAATTTAAAACACTCTCCCATTTGGGTGGGAATGACTCAATGGAAAGAATGAACTCCCCTGCTATAGGCATTCCTGATTTTATTTATATTTGATTTATATCAACATCTGCCTGCAAAGTTGAAGGCTTGCTGCAAAAAGCCCTCCAGTGTGCTTTTATTTTTACAATACTGAAGACCTTGATCACAGCTCTGGACYGTCTGAGCAGTGCAACTACCCAAGGTATTTTGGCCTTGGTTTGTAACAGGTCATCTGTCTGCACAAATGATTATTTTGTCTTATGACAAGTCACAGTTTTATTAGTAAAGCTGTGACACAATAGAACATGAAAATGAATATATTACAAGGCCACTTATAAATCTTTTTTGACAGGTGGTATTCTTTTATCAGYACATTTTTATTAAATGAAAGGGCTTGTAATGGAAGTGTGATTAAACACCATCCCATGCTGTGTTGGAGTGGTAACAAGGCTTTACAGGCTTGAATTTGAGCTGTCTTCCTGACACGGCAATATAATCCAATAAGGAACACAGACACATGAAAACAACATGCTAATTAACAGAGGGATTGTACAAAGCATTTGGAGGAACATACCAGAAAGTGCCAAGTAAAAGCCCAAAATATTGAGGCATGACATTCTAATGTTAACACTAGATTTTTAAGGCTTGAGAAAGAAATACAAGGTTAACAGTCCATGGAAAAGATTTCTTAAAATACTCTCTCTGAATTCTCAGAAACATTTTCTAAGTCAGATGGTCCCAAGCTCAACTTGTGGATCTCCACATTCCTCTCCCTTAAGTGAGAGACAACTTAGACAGAAAAATAGAACAAAAAGCTCCTCAGCCTGGCTCTTCAACTTCTGTGATTCCYGCCTTTGTTCTGGTGGTCTGCCAAGGCCCTTGGTAATTTCCCTGCAGTCTCTGACATCTGCTGTGTTTACCCTCCTGTGCCTTGCAGCATTGCATCACTCCAGTTTCAGATGAAGAGATCTCATCTTCATGGCCTGGAGCTGCAGTATGTGGCAGGGGGGTTTTCCTGCCACTTGTGTAAAAGGTTTCCCAATGAAGCTCTGAGTTACCCACTTGGTTTGATCTTAGTCTGAGTATTTTTCAAAATGTGATTCTACAGAAGAGCAAAATGAACCCTGGCCAAATGTGAAAGTCATAAATTTGCTAGAATTCTCCTTTCAAAGCTCATAGGTTTGCCTTTCTTGTTCCTAACCTGCACAGCAAGCCATCAGACAGGCACTATTTGTCCTGAAGAATTAAATTTTTCCTTCCTCCCCCTTCCTAAGAAAGTGGGTATCACTTAGGGAACTGCTTCTCTGAGCATTTACCTTCATGCAATGTTTTGCTTTAAAAAGCAAATTTGCATTTGCTTTTTAATCTTGGCACCTAGATTCAACTGAGCAAGGAAAAGAACAGAAAAAAGAAGGCACTAAWGTAATTAGGCCTTGACAGATGGCAATTCAAGGTTACCCACATTTAATCAACCAGGAACTGTCCAAGCACCTCTACTTCCTCTGTGAACAGCCCATGTAACCAACTGTACTGCAACTCTGCAATGACCAACCCCAGAGCATCTCATGTTTAAACCTACTTTAAAATGGAAAATTGTGGTTTTCACATCAACAGCCTACAACTAATTTCAAGAACTTACTTAAGTGAAAATTGCTATCATCTGTTTTTCCCCTCCGAAAAACAAAAGAATCCCCTTATTTTCCATTTGATTTTGATTTCTGCTTTCTGAAATACTGAATACAGTCAGAATGAACTCTAGAAAAAGCAAGGAGAAGCAGCTAAGAATTAAGTTAACAGCAGCAAGTCAATTATTAACTAATAAGTTAATTCAATTAATTGAACACACAGCTACTACAACAACAAAATGCCACCAAAAACCTGAAACACACTCAAAAAAACCTCCAGAAGTAGGAGGCAGTGAATTTCTCTGCAGGATTCTCATGATAAACACTCTATTTCATGAATCTTTAATGAACAATATTTATTGGCAGATTTCAAAACACTTCATAAGCAGTAAAAAATTAAAATTAACTGTTTACCTCATGTTTAGGACAGCATCTAGAAAGCCCTAAAATCTCTCAGAGTCCCTTCCAACACCTACCTTGCCAAACTCCAGTTTGGAGCTATGGGACTGAGAAAATCTTCCAAATCCTAACATTTTTCTTTGGACTTTTTTAGGTCATGAGTAGAAAACAACCAACCTTAGAGAGTGGCCCATGAGCAAACAGTGYGTTACTCATGAAATGGAAAAACTAACTTTGGACTAATACATGAGAAGAGAATTGGCTTCAAGTTACATCATTTGAGTCTCTCATCATGAAGTCAACTTCATACACTGCTAAAAACATTTTTAAAAGCAGGAATTCTTCCTCATATATCTCATGAAAAAGTCAGATTCAAGACACAGCCTAAATGACTCTCTTCTTCCACATAYCCATCTCTATTAGCAACTCCCATTTCACGGCTAGTTTTAGTTCACATCTGAGAAGAACCTTCTGATTTTCTCCTACATCATCTGTAAATAAYTGATATATCAGGAGCAGGGATGCCACAAGCCAGGACCCCTTCAACCTTCAATTTAGGGCAGGATCACACAATCATTGTGGAACAGAAGGCAGCTAAAGGAGCTGCCCATCCAAGCTGCTCACTATAATCTCTTTGTGAGAGGCTCCAGCCTCTGCAGCAAAGCTGGAACAGACGGTGTGGCCAGCTCTTCTGGGAGTCAGGAGCCAGGGAATTATGTTCTGCTGCACACTCTGCCATAAACACCCCAGCTCTAGCTAGGAACAGTTTCTTCATCCACCTGATCTTAATTAACAGCATCCTCAAAAATCACACTACAAGTATCTCAGGAGAAATATCCAACACACCTAGATATTTTTTTAACTGTATTCAATTACCTTAATGTTGTTTTGAAACTAATACTTATTACAGCTTGTACTGTACTTAAAATCTTTGAATAAAAGAGAGAATTACCTAGCAGTATGGACTAGCACTGAGAAACATTTTTCTAAAATATTAATTTCAGCTATAGYCATCCTGAAAGGTATTTCCATCCAGAACAAAATACCTTGAACGGAAAACAGTATCTCCAAATTCCTGAAAATGTGGGTGGCAAAGATAAATTTGGCCTTTTATTGAAGATTGATCTGCTTAAAACTAATGAAGTTACCCCCCTGACACTGACCCCTGCTGAGACACGTGACATTGCTTATGTTTTCTACTAATCTAGTTTGTCAGTTTTCCAGAAATAAAACTGCACTTGTTATGACAGAATGCATTAAGTCTCAAATAATCACACTAAATGTGTTCCTATATTCTTTCACTACTTCACAGATTCATCTTCCAAGTACTTAAATGGTTATAGTGACTATACATTTATGGTATCCTTAGGAACAACACTACTATTTTCAACCTTACAATCAAGACTTCTCTTGAAGCCTGCAGAAAGCAGCTATTTTTTTTCTTATTTAATATTGTAATGATTATTAGTTCCATATAGATAACTTTACCAAAAGTTATTCTCAAAAAGAAAAACCAAAACTACCACACTGTCACCCACCTGAAGGAGATACCATTGACCAGCTGTCTGTGTCTGCAGGTCTTGGATGAAAGAGATGAAGAAGATGGAGACAGATTGAGTGGAGCAATAAGGCTGCTGATAATTTCACTTAGTTGTGCACTCTGGAAAAAAATTTAAATTAAAAGTGGTCAGACTTATCCAGACTCAACAGCTCAAAGGTGCTGGGCTCTTGTTTTCCTACTTAGGATTTCAGTCCTGTACATCATGGAATAATTTAGTTTCTTCCTGTGAATAATCATAGTGGCATGGTTTTCTTTCACAATTATTACGTTCAACCCTACCAAAACCCAAATAAAACACCAACAAAACACCACCACAACCCTGAGCATTGTTTATACACTTGAAGTAGTATCCTGAATACATCAGTGACCTCAGTACTGTAACCAAAGGTCTTTAAAAGGAAAAAAGAAACCAGAACACTTTACAGCTRATATTACAACAGCTGCAGCCAGAGCTGCTAACTGGCCATATGACAAGCATTGCAACAGGGGGAAAAAAAAGGTCAACTGTCTTTTCATTGTACATTTTGTTCACTCAAAGTATTTTTGTTCTTAAAAGAATCCTCTTCATTGCTTATTACAGTTTGACAAAGGTGTTTTTATAAAAGGAAGTGTAACTAACTACTTGAGGATTATTGAAATGACAGACAGAATGGGTAAGATCTTTGGTATCCTCAAAAATAGAACAAGAGGCAATCACCCTGCCACCCTGTTCTCCTGCAAAAAAACCTGACTTTCAAAACTGACTCAAAACTGACCCTGCAAAAAAAACTGACTTTCAAAACTGACCCAAAACAAATGAAACAAATGTAGCCAATTTGTTAAGACTAAGAATTACTCCTTCCAWAGCAATGAATTGTGGACTGACTCCAAAAACATTTCACAATGATTTTTTGTTTTAAATGTCAGACCTCAAAGGCTATTCTCACAATAAATGTAGCTTGCTTAGAGGAAACTGTGTTTTGCACACTGAACAGAAATTAAATGTATCTGAAATGGCATATTCCTTTTTTTTTTAAAAACCCAACCTTTTGCATTACTTTGCTGGATTTTCAGTCAGAACTAAGAATGTTTAAAACATGAATTGATACAGTTTATCTAGTAAGTTCTCCTTACATTTTGATTTTACATTTACATTTATGCAGAAAGAATTTTTTAATATTTATTACAACTCACATATTTACTGTTAACATTTAGGTGATGTAGTCAGGCAAAAATTTCACATCACAATAAAAAATTCTAGGATGGATATTAAAGCACAGAAATAGCAAGTCAATTATGAAAGAACTGGGCAAAGCAAACAAGATGCCAATAAAATAGTTACCAGATTGAATTAGAAATCTCAGCAGAATTAATTCTGTAAGGAGAAGTCTCTACTGAATATAAGGGTATATATTAAAAAATAGGCAGACTTTCAAAACACAAAGAAAAACATACATGTAGCTATGAGAAGGACTTGAAAACAGTATTAGTAACAACTGTCAGCCTTAGTCACTTTTATTCTACATGACTTTTCTTTTGGTTCACAAGCAAAATTCCTTATTTTTAACAAAGGAATACTTTAACACCAGACTGAGGAATTCTGTGGGAATATCTGTAGATGTTCTTCAGGCTGCAGCATTGTTGCTCCTGACACTGAATAAGAAACTCAGACTTTCAGAGTTAAGAACAGAACAGGTAGTCMAAAAGTCAAACAAATCCCAAGGCTTTTAGTGGTGTAAAAGGGAAGAAATCCAAAGTGTTGTATGAGATGTGTTAGTTTACTTCCATGTAATTTTCAGATCATCAAAGTTCTTGCACCCCTTGGACCAAATTTGTGGCTACTTGGGGACCAGGAAACAGAGCACTATCTCTTGAATTGTCAAAAGTCTTACTGAAAAGTGTGTTAAATTCTCCAAGCCACCACTTACAAGAGGGGCCATTCATCAGCTTCTAAAAATGCTCTTTGGGTTACCTTATGCAATTGCCAGCCCTGAGCATATTAAGTTCCTGTTTCATTGCTTCCTCACTCCTGCCTGTGGTGGATAAGATTCATCAATCAGAGGAAGCATTTTAAAAACAGGAAAGTATGACTATCAAATAAGAAAAATTGGCACAGAGATTCAGAAAAAGGCACTATTACTTATACCCCTTTTAAAAAATGTGGGTATGACCAGGAGTTCATGTAGAACAGCAGAGCAACAAATTAATGCCCCACAGTGGCTTTGTTTTACACAAACTGCATAAATTCATTCTGTAAAAACTAATTTCCAGTATCCCCTGCAGCAATGTGATCTTACCACACCCTTCAAGTACTTTCAGGCAAAAGAAAACCTAGCTGAATTCTACATAGTATTTCCTGGAATCAACCATGGAAGCAGCCATTTTGCATGCTGCAAAGCAAAACTCTGCTCACAAGTACATCTCCACTGTACCCAGTAAGCACCTGGAATTCCTCAGCTCCAAACCAGAGTCCCACAGTGTTTGAAAAGGCAGATGAACAATTGTATTTGGCTGGAGCTTTTTTTTTTTAATTTCAAGTGCAATATATCTCTGCTGTCAGCTGTTCTCTTCCATCTCACATAAAGCTTTTCCTGAAACAACCTGTGGAAACTCTACACTGACCTGACTAYAAAGCAGGAGCAGGTTTGTGGATGGTTCTTAGAGGCTGTTCTGTGTCCCTTGGAGGGAAACAATGTGGTAACACAGATACATTAGAAATAAAAGGTTAATTTGTAAACCTGCAGTACAGAGTAGTTATTTAAACYCTTCAATTAATCACCACCCAATCCCAGGACTGCAAAATATCTTTCTTTTTGGGAGTCATCACCATGGAACCTCCCTATTTCTGAAGTCAATCATTTGGCTTCACTGATGATGTGTGGAAACCCCACAACTTGTGCAAGTTGTAAAGTTGGTATGATTTATTTCAGCACTGTTCCCCAAGGACATGCACACCCCTGAAAATTCCTGAGTTTACTTTATCCTCTGATTTGCTGTATATGCATATGCATTGAACTGCCTTATCAATTTTACGAGCCTGTGTACTTTTTCAGTCATGTAGTCGTAATGTGGTGTTTGCAACCCAGATTTAGTATTTTTGTTTGTTTCAGCCTCAAGGTTGATGGGGCCTCTTCTTATCTCTCTTTAGTTCGGATGTTTGCACTCTTTTAAAAGTAGTCTTGAACATCTTTTGTTCTCTCTGCAGACCTTGTTGTGAGTACACAATTTAAAAGACTAAACAAGCAGATTCTAGCTAAATCTAAAATTGCTTTCTATTCCCAGTTAAATTTCCAACCCCCTGTTTGAACTGCCAGCTGGGTTTTGTTTTACTTTACCTGTTTTTCTATGTTTCGTAAAAGCAGAGTGGGACTGCTGGGTGACATTTCAAAGTCATGCTCTGGCAGAGAATCCTGGCTCTCAATGGCAGCTTGGCAATTCCCTGTGGCGTTTAATAAAGCTTCTCGCTCTGTCAATTGGATCTGCTTCTTCAAAATGTCTTTTGGAAATGGGAATTCTTCTAAGACCACCATCCCCTAGACAACAGCAATTGAACACGGTTGGTTGACAACAGATTAAGCCTCCTAAATAATTTTTAAGGGGCAGTCAAACCTGACACATTCCTCTTCAATCCTCCTGATGATTTTCGAGCACTTAGCTAGATTTTAAATACACTTCATAGCTAAAATATGGAAATAATAGGCATTAAAAGAAAAAACCTGCATCAATTATGCTACTCCTTGTAACAGCAATCCCTCCAGTGTTATACCACTGCTTAAACATCTGTGCCAAAATTCAAATCAGAAATTCATACTTACTAGAATATTATACAATAATTTGCCTGCTGATTTAAGAGGAGATTTTTCTCTAAAACATGATCACCCTTTGATTTGAACTTGGTTTTAGTCTTTGCAGTCAATAAACTCTGTTGGAGAAATTTCAAAGTGCTCTATTTCTCTTATTCCTATCCATGTTCTATGCAAAACATCAAAGCTGTTATTTTTATGTAGTAGAAATGACACAATTCTAAACAAAAGCTTTTTAAAATTTAATAACTGATTTTTTTAAGGTGAGCATTTTAGTGTTTCATAATTAAAAGTAACTCTCCTAAATATTCTAGCACTGTTACTATTTTCAAGACCATTTCCACAAATGTGGTCYCAAATTTGGTGTATCATCTAAAGCACCACCTAATAAGATAAAAATAACTTTATATGGTAGGGAAATAATAGAGTTTCATAAATGGAACTTTAGTTCCATTAGAAAAATAATACCCCTATTGTGTTTTCCACATGACAGATTAGAAAAACGGAAGTCTCTAGTATAATCCCAGGTAATGTATCAGTTGGTTTAAAAAGATAAAATGTTAAACAAAATAAAAGCAAAAATAACCTTGTGACAGTCAAACCCAGTCCTCAAGTAGTTCCTTGGTTTGTCATTATCTTGAGCAAATAAATTTAATACCAGAAACAGCTATCAAATCTCTCCAGGCTTTTTTCAAAGAGAAAGGGAAAGAATTCATYWGCTTTTAAAGTACTAACTATAACTYAAATATCAAGGAGATATTAAAAGAATRGGATCATTATAATTCTACCTCAAATTTGTCTTCCTAATGAGAATATTCCACTCAACCAAAGGACAAGGAAGAATGCTATAAAGTGAACACAAGGAAGCCATATTGCTATTTCTTTAACCAAGACARATTTCATGCAGGTTGTGGCTGTGGAAAACGAAGGATCCTGTAGCTTCAGCAAGACCTTTGCTGCTGCCTCAGCATAACTGGCCTTAAAACATAAAAACAAGTCTCAAAGAGACTTCAAAGAGGAGACTGGGAGAAAAAGTGAAATTGTCTTGYTCTCACTGTGCCTAACTTATTCCATTGTTTGAATTATAAATTCAAAGCTGAGAATAAAGATGTTCTCTAAAAATAAACAAAGGTGCTTGAAAACTTGGTTTAATGCCTAAAAAAGGCACAAAGATTCTGAAYGTCCATCAAGTCAGGGCTGGATTTTCCACAGAGATCATCAGCTGCACTTTTCCATTTACAGCAGATGGACACAAATCCAGACCAGCAGCAAGCTATGCGCAGTACATTCAAGGAAATTCAAGTAGAGAACTAATTTTTGTCTGCCACAACAGGAGGACAAGCTACTTCAACAGCTTTAAACCCCTTTAGAACTTAGAATCTTTAGGTCTTTTTAGTAAAAGGATCATAGGTCATGACCACAGAGGGTCTAAAAGGTCTAAACTGAAATTCTGAGGTCAGAGGAATGGGAAGACACACATTAAAAGTGATGAAAAGAGGGACATGCACACACACATGCTTCCAATGGAATTTTACTTTTTGAAGTCTTCGAAACTTGTCTTTCCTCCCCAAATGGAATTGTTTTGTTTTGCAGATATAWTTTTTTTTAAATAAAGGACTCTCAAACATCCAAAGGTGCTACTTCTGTGTCTGTAGAGATGGAGAAGACACACTGTAGTAGGCCAGGAAACAGCCCACAAGTTACTCATGTCTCTTCCTATTGCATTATGGTGCTCAAGGAGAGGCCTTTTGCTTGAAATCGTTGTTCCCTGGCTATGAATCACATTTTTTTTTCCACTCAAAGCACATAAAAAACACTCTGAAACCATTAAATAGCATACAAATTCTAATGATATTGTGTAATTCCTTGCAGCCACTAAATGAAAACAAAGAGCTCTTCTATCAGCCCACATGTCCTTCTGTAGCTGCTGCACTGGTGTACTATAAACATGTACACACAAAAAAAATCCCATCTGAAGAAAATAGGTGCTTGCTTCACTATGGGACACAGTGCCAAACACTAAATACCACAGCTAGTAAAATGGACATGGAGTTTCAGAAAGGAATGTCACTAAAAATCTCCACCAGGAAGATGACTTGGCTCCAAACTAACATACCACCTAAAGAAAATGTGTGACTAAAATAATGGTTTTCCTCTTATTTCTCTGATACCTATTTCTCAATCTTCTGTTGTTCATCTGACCTGTGACATCATAAAGGCTGACAGCTTTTGGGTGTAAGACTGTGCATGTATCTGGTATTTAGAGCAACACCAAACCACGGGCATTCTCAGCCTTCACCAAAATATAAAATCTCCTTACACAGACTCTTAAACAAAGGATCTTGGTTTCTTTGTAAAGAAAAACCTGACCAGGGACAAGCTGGATATGAAAGGAAGGACTCTGAGGGCAAAAAGGAGCAGCTGGAATTATTCTTCTTTATTTGTTCAGAGAGAAATGCTCTCTGAGGTGATTTTCCTCTCCTTTTAAACTCCCTCTAAGTCTCATGTTCCACCACATAAACTCTGAAGCATCTTCTTGCTCCTCTCAATTGTGCTTATCTGATCCCAAGACACACCAGAGAACCCACATGAGGCTCACTGATGGAGAGTCAAAGAGCCCTGCTCTAAAACCCCTCACTATCAAACCACCTCACACAGGTTTGGCTTCTTTTATGTCAGAATGACCTGAGGAACCCATTAAATTGATAGCTAGATTACTAATGGTTTAGGAATGTCACTTTCCCACTGACTAGGCAGCTCAATTTACAAAAACTAGTACATGAATTACACACATTGGAATTTTAGTAATTATTAATCTTTGACCTGTTCAAAGTGCTGTACAAACATTAACCATCTAATCCTCRGAATAAACATGCACTGCAAGTAACAAAAATCCCACCCTGAAAGTCCACAGCACAAAAACAACTGACCATCCCACCTGAGAAGGCAATCTCACCTCTCCTGCAGAGGGAAAAACCAGTGATAAATACAGTACTGTGTGCTGGCCCCTGAAAGTCACTAACAAAATCACTATGCAGGTACAAAAAGGTAAGAGTTCCCAAATCACAGTCTTATACTGGTGCCATATTTTAGCTCCTGATGTCTTTCCCATTAAATTCTGCAGGTGGTAGCCTGCACAGACACAAGAAATCTAGGGCAAAAAAAAAAAAAAAGAAAAAGAACAGCAACAAGAAACCAAATACATAAATATTACAAGAAACATTGTCAAAAGATGATTTGAAAAGCCCATTTATGAGCTTACAGACAATACCTTGGTGGCACGTATTTGCCTGTGAAGGTCAGTTAGTTGTTGGATTTTGTATTCTAGTTCTGAAATCTGGGCTTGAAGCCAYGTCCAACGGCTGCCAATTCTAGCTCTGTCTGCAAGCCACTTCCATTCAGAAGTATAGCTGCTGTGAAGACAAAATGCTGGTTAGTCCAAAAATAAAGATAACCACATTTGCACAAGAACATTTTTGACAGCTGCTCTGCCTCATGTTGCRAGCATCTCAGTTGCTTTCAGAAGATATCTGATTATACCCATCCAGTTTCACATCAGCTTATTTCTGTAGCAACAGAACTTGCCCAAACCAGTACAGTCCATACTCACTGGCTATTCCCACACCAAGCTAGTTTTTTGTTCTGGATTATAAAACTCAAGAGCTGGATAAACTACCAAACTATATCAGTTAAGGCTGATTACAGGTGTGTAAAGAATTCCAGTAACTCCACCAGCAAGAATCCAAACTCCTACACCATACTTCTTCCCACAAGCTTTCACAAATATTGTTTGCTAACAACTGGAATCTAATAAAACATCATGCAGCAATGACCAGCTAGATATCAGGTCACTGCCCAAAAAACTCCAACTAAGTAGTTTAAATTTCTTTTATTCAAGCTTTTTTATAAATAGTGGTGTCAGTTTAGTTTAGTCAGATCACTCTTACTACTGTTTAAAATAGATGCTTTTTACAATACAAAAAAATATGCCTCCTGGTACTTGACATTGTAAACACCTTAATTTTATCAGGCTTAATTCATCACTGGTTTCAGCAAATATTACTCAACCTCCATATTAAACAAATGAATGAGGAAACCATACCATGCAACAAACAATCTGAATATTCAATACATTTAAGCAACACAGACAAGACAATGCAGTATTTTAGCATGTCACTTCCACTGCTTTCCTACCATTAACTGAGGTAATTTATTTACTGAAAGCAACTGGTGTTTTTCCCCAGTGAAGCTGTCAAGTAGTTTGCCACAGCTGACTTAAAAAACTGTAAAAACAAAAATCAAGCTTGTAGAAAAGAAGTGCTTTTCCTCAAGTTATTGTGATAATGACTGGATCTAGATCCTTGATGACAYTGTAACTTCTGCACATGCAGAATACATCATCTCCTGTTCCCCAGGCAATGAAGAGCACTGAAGTATCACAAAAAATASAAGAAATAGCAGATTCCAAATGAACTGGTATAGGAACATAATACAAGTGTAATTGTTTCATGCAGGATTTTGTGTCAAGTAKTTCAACCACAAAGAAAGATAATACAGCAGAAGATGCTAGACATGTCCTGGCATGAGCAGGGAATCATCAAATTTGAGAATCCTAACATTTTCAAGGCTAATATTATAAACCATAATGTAAGTCAAAATTTCAGAACCTTCAGTCTAGTTTAGCTATCATAAAGAGTAAGGATAACACAGTCTCTGATAGGTCACCTCTAAAATACATAATCTTCTCTCTTTTTAACATAAATTATCCTCCCACGTAATTTATCACCAGTTTAAACTCTCTCCTACACAGAAAAAATGAACATAGGAAATTATATGACTGAAACATCCTATTTAAATACAAACTATGAGGAAGAAATCTAGATTACTATCAAAAAGAAACTCCAAGAACTCTGTAAATATATATGATAATAAATTACTTGCATTCTACATATTCTTCTAGTAATTTTCTCCTAGAAAAAAAGGCATATGAAGTCATCTTGTGAAAATCTATTTTTCTGACCTCTTTTTATTTTTCTTTATCTTCCCATTATTACCAACAAAGAGTAAAAAGTCTCAACTAGTTATGCTTTAACCAGATCTTCCTGACAAGAAYTTCTCTGAGATTGACAGCTTTTGCATGTTTGTGCTCCTGGGAAAGGGAGGCAATGTGAATTCCAAGTTTTTAATTAAATGTGYTCACACAAGCATGGTGGCTGGAATAGTTAAGACTTGTCTCAGGACCCCGATCTGGCAAAAAGCTAGTCCTAAAAAAGAGCTGCTTAAYGAATCTATAAAAATCCCTTAGTTAATAATTTTAACCAAAAAAAGTTAAAGAGGAATAAAGAGGATAAGGGAGAAAACCCCAGCTGGAGTATTGAGGTGTTTATTTCTGCTCCTTTCTCAAAAGTCAGTTGAGGGAATGAACAATGAAATCCCACAAACCAGGACATGGTATAAAGAAAGCTGAGGTGAAAGGAAATGAAACACACCAACAGATTCACCTCCCAAACGAGATCCAACAGTCTGGGGATAGAGGTAAGCTACTCTYAAACAGACTGAGGAGGAGAGGGAAGGAAGTGAGAAGAAAAGCCAGGTGTCCTGGACACAGCTGGGGAAAAAGAAGCAGAATGGAAGGGCCAGACCTGGCCTTATGTCACCTACACTGCATGAAATCAGCGTGGCATAAGGGAATCCACAACCAATATCAAACATCAGCTGACAGCAGAAGGAATGTTAAATGTTGTAACCTCTGTATGTTGCTGTCCTACACATAAACAAGAATCCTCTGCAAAGCTGCATCACAAGTTATTTTTCAAAAACGGTTGCATTTCTTTTTCCACTTAGACACAGTTTTTMATCTTGAATTCATTGCATTCACTGGTAAACATATTAAGTACATTTTTGCTTCATTCCAAAACACTCTGCAAGTATTTCCTAAGGCTTTAAATTCTATATGATAATTTAAACAACAGCATTTAATTACCCTGTGTTACAATGTCCTCAGGCCCCACTCTAAGGAAAGGTTTCCACAAACTAAGCACAAACATTCTACACTCAGCCCAAAGGAAGCAATTTTAGCTTCTCTGTCTCTCCAGGCTGCCCCATGCCCAGTGCCTGCTCAAAGGCATGGGCAGCTACACAGAGACATGGATTAGAGAGCTGCTCCTGGTTAATTTTAATTTTAGAGGCAGCATGACTGAAGCAAGTTTAGGTTTAGATCTCTTCCTCAGTTTTGATGTGCGGCACACAGGGTGGGAGACAGAAGCATTGCTGAACTCTATTCCCATCCCTGTCACTCCTATCTGTTTGATCTTGCATTATTTTTAACCATCTTTTCCTCTAAGCCTACTTCTCTACAAATCTTTTAGTAAAGCTTGTAACTCCTAARGAAGATAAAATCACTATGAGCTATCCTCACACTCCTTTGTGTTCACACACAAAGTAGTACGGTCGCTCAGGTGACAAATGATAACCTATTTCTGCAACAAAAAAACACCCAAACCAACCCTGAAACAACCCCCAAACCTGGGTAAATCTGCTCCTGCTAGACASTAAAGTTTAACATTCACTCACTAAAGGAAGTTGTTTCAAAGTGGCTTCRGAGAATTCATTAACTCTGTAAACCCAGAGAAAAAAAAATAACACYAAAAAACCAAGCACAGTTACAAAAATAACCAGGCCTGTCACTGGAGGAGGAAGTCAGAAGCAGGTGCTAAAGTAGAAGCTCCTGCTCTTGTTTTCTGTTGGGAATGAGACAAGAAAAAAGATGTTTCTGTCTGTCCCACTTCCTGTGTGCTCCCTTTGCAAAGTACCTTTACTTGGTTTCTGTGCTTTTGACTCTAAGATCATACATCCTCAACAGAAATTCCAAAATCTTCTGCCAGCAACTCAGTATAAACCATGTGACACTGGTAAAGTTTCTCATGTTCAGTACTGTAGTACAGTGGAATATTAAATTTGCATATGGATTTACTGCTCTTGCAATGACTCCAAATCTGCAGATGACCTCCTACATTCATCCAGGACTATTAGAATTGGAAGAGAACACAATACTGATTTTGTATCGATAAAACATCTCATTTAAATTGCCCAAAGAAAACATGCGGGAATTCCTTCAGGGGCAACTCGTTTCCATGCAAAATCCCTGCCTACATTTCTATTTTGGTSGGACTGCAAATCAATCCTGCACAACTTACAAGAGAAGGAAAGAGAAGAAATGCAGCAGAACAAACAAGGCACAACAAACATAAGACAAATGCAAACAAAGTATGATCAAAAATATAGCTGGGAGCAGACATTCAGGCTGTACTAGGACATGGGAAAGGGTTCAGCTGGGGATCATCAGCAACAGCAGAGGCAGTGTAGGTATTTCATGCCACTTGCTTCTGCTGAGACTGAAGAGGCAAGCAAAGAGCACTAAGTAGTGCTACTACAGTCAGTAGTGCTGCTGGAACTGGAGGAGGTCTCAGCCATGACCTAAGGACAGAATGCACAGATGGACCCCTTAGCACTCTCACCTTCCTCAAAGAGAAGCACTGAGAACAAACCATGCAAACGTTGCAGAACACAACTGGACTCTCAGAAGTATTTCCAGTGCCTCCGTTGTGTTTTGGGTGAGATTTATGTTTTCCCAATAGCTAAGATCAGCTTGTCCCAAAAAATAAATGCAGGCAACCTAACTGAGCAAAAAAGGGAACAGCTAACCAAGATAAAATTGCTGTGCTACACACTGCTGGTTGGGGTTTGTGCGTGGGTTTGGAGTTTTTTTGGTTACAGGAGACAAGAAGAGGTGGAATTGGAATTTAAACCTTAGAGGCATATTTTATTTTTATAAGCAAACAAAACAATTAGCCTGAAAAGAGTTCATAAATGATRGAGAAACACAGTGGTGTTTAAAATGCACAAAACACACAGAACCTGGGATTGACAGTAAGTATCAAGGAAGGTTGGCTCAAGCAGGTATGAAGAGCACAGGAAAGAGTATTTTAGAGTGTGCAGCTCTGTGACCACAGCAAGATTCTCCACAAGYCATCCCATATGCTGAAAATTAAAGCAAACTAAAGCCTTCCACCTTTGTAACTCCCAGTGAGAAGCACCATGCCCTGCCACGACATGTCTGCAGGGACAATGACAGGATGCTTCSTGCTAAACAGGAAAGGAGCATGCTTGCAACAGACACATATCAAAACTCAAAAACCATTTCACAACCCATAACACTGTCACCTTTCAAAAGGCTTTAAAAACACCAACATTTTCAAGTAACAACACTCTTAAATACACACAAGCCAGAGAGCAAGGCACTCACATGATGTGGGTGGGAAAAAAAAATCTGCCAATTCTAAAATTCTTCATTAAACATAAGAAAGGCAGTTGTTCCTGACATCCCCTCATAACATTTCAGCTCWGTCTCTCAACATGGGGTATTTTGCTCTTTTTGCTAGGTGATGTTCCCTTTGGTTTTATCCACATTGTTCTGGCACCCAGTTTTCAGATGCTATCTCTAAARTGACCTCCACCATCCCTGCTGGTTCATCTCCTCTCACTGCTGGGCTAACAGAAGCCTATTGCCTATCACATAGCAGTGAAGTATTTGGGAGCAAGAAGCAGCTCATAAATCAGAGAGACTCTACCCTCAGGATAAAGAGCTGATCACCCTCCTAACTGGGACTCACTAAAAACAATGGCAGAAGTTTATTGTTTTTATGAAGGACTGATCTCCAGAAACTGAAAAGCAAGAAGAAATCAGAAGGTTTCCAGACATCATATGACTCACCAGGAATTTCATTAAACACTGGGAAGAAAATCATTCACCCCTCAATTCTCTTGGGGARTTCACCTAGTTGTACAAAAATACAAAATATTCTGCACACAGCATTCTATCACAAATGCCCCACAGCACACTAGTGTGGTGASAGTCCCTCYAGGACTGGAGCTGACAAGCTGWGAACTTCTCAGCTGTCCCTAGTTTCTCACCACCATTACACTCAGTTCTCTGACCACACATGGTAAAGCCCAAAAAACAACTGTCCTGAATACAAGGATTTTCTTGCAAGCCACTGATGTGAGCCCAGGGCTTCTGATACCTTTGGTCAACATGATGGAGAAATTCAACACATCCATTTTTCTTCTCTCTGCAGACACTGACAGTAAATAAGATATTACCTACAAAGACTAGATTATATAAAATATTCAAATTAGGTGAATTCAGATATGCTTGTATTTTAGATAAGCTTATCTAGATTTCAGTCATGAGATAAAAGTGTGTGCCCACTCCCAACCAAAACCTCCAAAACTTGTAATAGCTAAACAAATATGTCCAACTATTAAATGACCCGTAAATGCTTTCTCAAGGACTAATTCTTCCAGAACACCTACATAATGTTTGTTTGCAGAATGAACTAACTTCAGTTGCTGTTGAAGCATTAATTCCCCTGGATCAGTTAACTGTTAAACCCCTAATAACCACATAACTAAAAAAACCAGTGTGTGCTGTTTTATGAATGCAATCTCTCCTATGCATTCCTGAGTACAAAAAAGATTAAAACCAAACTGTAACGATTTTGGCTGACCAACAGTAYTATGGCTGATCAACATTACCCAAAAAAACCACTATTTACTGTGGCAATTCACTCCCAGCCTTTGCTCAGACCTTCCAGGAGCAGTGTGCTGCTGTTTTGGAACAACCAATACCAAACCAAGCTATGCACTCCCCACCCCACTCTTACTCCAAAAAAATCAATCAAGGGAATTTCTCTGGTGCTCAAAATTAGCTTGCAATCTCTGTGAAGATCTGCAGCCAGGTCAYTCTTCTGGGTCCTACTAGGTTGCTRCCTCTTTTGGTGTTTAACAGGAATTTTTACCTGGCAGACATTTTCCTCTGAAACACTACACAGCTTCCCAAAACATGGCTTATAGTTCTCCCTGTCACTTACAGACATCAGCAACTGCTTATTACAATTATAATTTCTGGCACCAATGCCTGGTTCCACCATCTCTGACACACTGAGGCCATTCAATATTTTCAGAATTGCATCCAGTAATGCATGTTGATACCAACACATAACCCACATCTTATCTTCCCAAACAAAAAAAACTGTACCCAGCTGAAAATTTCTGCTATGCCATCAGACCTGAAGAATTTATGAGTAACACCTGAAATTATCAACCATAGCTGTGATTTTTCTCTTGAAGAGAAAATTTACGGGGGAAAAAATTAGGTAGCAAGAAATTAAGTAGCAATGGAATCAAATTTTTACATTTCCACAAAATGAGAAGGGACAGTGGGGAGGACAGAAGCAGAATATCAATATTYGGAGAAAAAAGGCTGCAGGAGAAAACTGAAWACATGAAAAGAGAAAGTCTCTGTGCTTAGATACCCTAGAAAGGGAGAAATTTCAGAAGAATTTCACTGGTGCACTCTATATGCTCCCTATGTGATAGGGAAATCACATCTTCCAAACTGATGAGATGCCACAGACAGTATTCGCCTGCTACAGGGTTCCTGCAAAGGATCACACTACTGCTGCTGTTTTATATTAGACACTGAACTGTTATACTTGCACTGAATTGTTAACTCAATTTGGGGACAGAATAAATTAAAAATTCAGCTTCTTAAAGGATCTCTTAGAGTGCCGAATCTTTCCAATGGCTGGCTTCACAAGCTGGTAGGTGCTCTCACCTCCAGCTCTGTTTACGTAATTCTTTARAGCTGAGTTAATTATAAAAGGCCAAGTGGGTTAGTGAAGGTGGAGTCAGCCAGAATATTAACTGCCCAGAAAGAAAAACCTGCAAAAGGTAAACAACCAGCAGCACTTCCTCTTAATAAAAAAAAAAACATGCTGTAATTTGAGTATCTGCCAATGGCTTTTGTTAAAAATATTTTAATATTCATTTYTAAGGTTCTGCTGTCTGCTCCAGCACACCAACATGCTGTACATCAGTTCAACATGAAGCAGAGAAGCAGGTAGTGCTAAAATGCAGAGAAAGAAACTTCAAGAACAGCAGGGCTGCCTAGAAAYGAGCTTCTTTTCTTGCCTTTGAAATGGCACAACATCAATAGATTAACAACAAAACACCAGGAACACAGGCCTAGAAATTCTCTCTAAGTATTACACAACTGCCCTTCAAAAAGAAACCAAGTAGTGCTACATCTGTAGCCCATGCTCAACATAAAATAAGGCAGAACTTACAAAATACACTCCTTTCAAGATCTGTGCAAATGCAACATTATGACAGCACATAAGCAGCATATCAMTGCTGTCCAGCCACTGAAGTCTACTCCAAAATGTGTATATATATTCTTACAAGGAAAAGATGGTATGGTATTTATGTCAGTTCCAATTCCATCTTATAAATATATATAAATATATTTATATATATGTATATATATATATATGAATGTATGTTTGAACAGTTTGCAATTTGGGTGTTTTGTAGGAACCTGGGATTGAATTTCACTGAGTTTTTCTGCTGCTCAACCTACCCCATGGGCTGGGRAGAAAGGGAATTTATATTACATGTATTCAAACACAGACCTTCAGGTTTATTTGTTTTTCCAACAGCAGAATCAGCAACTAAAAGTTTGCTAACTGAAAACTGAATTTATTTGAATTCCCCAACAGAAAACTTCTTTTAACTSACAAGAGCTAGGCAAAGTGTGTGGATGAAAATAAAATAATTTACAGCTGTTTCAGTAAAAAAAGAGCACAGGTCAATATATTTAAATCCAACATCTAACATCACATTCCTAACCCATATTTAGCAGTATGAATGAAACCCTGTTACAGGAGAGCATTCCTATTTTGGGAAGTCTTTATGCACACTTTTTACTTCATGTGAAAAGGAAAGCACTTAAATTATTTCCTGTATCAGGGGCCCATGTATGCTGATTTTCAAAGGCACTGGGTGTATCCCTTTGAAGTAGATTCTCACTAAATCAGTGTTAGYTATAAACCAAAACAACATTGCCCTTGCTTTACAAGAAGTTATAAAGACAGTTCATTGTTGTTTATAAGCAAGTACTTTAATTAAAACAAACACATTTCTCAGCTTAATGAAAGAAAAAAGCTAGCCATAAAACACTGATTAATTAGCATTGACATCAAGCACCAAATTCTTCTWGTCTCCAATTTAATTAAGCATACAAGGTTATATATGCACACACATGTGCCTGCTTATTGGATTTGCTATTCTACTACACTATCTTGACTGTGTATTAAAAAGTTATTAAGAAGAGTAATGCCAAGTTTTTATTTAATATGAATTCAACACCCATCTAACTGAAAATATCTGAGATTCCCAGCTCCAAGTTTCCCTTGCAGGTTAAAACCTGTCAAACTTTCTGCCTTTCACTAAAACCTTCCAGTCTGCCTTCAGCAGCTGCAAAAAAAATATTAATGTAATTACAAGATAGAAATCAGGATCCCCACTCAAAGGAGCATTGCTCTGGTATTGTGAGAGCAAACTCCTGCTCAACAGCAAGTTTTTATTGCTGCACTGAGATCTCTAAGGCAAAACAGTAAATGCATGTGGGACCCTGAAGAAGTTGTTAATTCATCTTATGGAAACCCAACCAAGTGAGGTTAAATATATTYTGAGATAATACATGTATCCTGAGAGTTAAAAMAGAAGGTAATGTAAAGCTATCTTTTCTTTCATTCTCTTCCCACATCCTAGTGATGGGAGCCAARAATTGAGAAAATGGAATACTCGAAAAAGCAAGATATAAAACACTCTTAAATCAGCATATTATTTACACCAATGAATTTATACTTATTCAAAAGCCCTTATATTAATCTTCTATGCAAATAAGACATTTGCTGGACCTATAAACTAAAAAGGTGTTAAAACCAGGAAACAAGTGGGGGTTTGTGCTTARGAGCAGCATTTTGCCCTGGCAGACTCTCTTCCGCCCCTTCCCAAACTCATAATTCAGCTCTCATATCAGGCATGAAGTGCAATTACAGCTCAGTGTGGAAAATTAGGACTTGACCTTGTAAAAACAAACAGTCTCCCTTTATAACCTGGCTCCAAGACTTGCAATAAGCCCTGTCCCTTAAGCAGTGCCATGTATAGCCAGGCCTGCAGAACTGCATTGATGTTGTTGCTCAGTTAGCCACAAGGAAAAATGCAAGGAAAAATGGAAAATCATCTAGAACAAACAGATTAGATCTGGTGATACTAGTCATAACATTTTATTCCTTCCTGTATTTTCTCTGCTTAATGCTCCCCTCCCCATCACATGTTTGTACTAAAAGCAAGATTTCCCATCTTCTCTTTCCAACTAGCAATCTAAGRGGGGGAAAAATAAAGGAGAAAAAAMAGAAAGAAAGATTTACTATCTCTTCACATTCATTATAAAAGTTTCCAGGCACAACAAATCCCGTGGGCATGAAAAAATGTAACAGTGCCTCTTCGTCAGGCTTGAGGTTGCTGGAGGATAATCAGTAAAACATGTCTTTCAAAATCAGAGGGAAAGGCATGAAAACATTTCAGAGGGAAAATCCCACCAAACGATGCAAAAGGATTGTATTTGGATAGGGAAAGGAGAACTGGGAAAACAAGGCACAGGATTTGTCATGACTTCAAAGAGCTACTTATTTTGCAGAAAAATCTACTGCAAGCAGATTTTCTGTCTAACTGATTAGATGCATGTACTACTGTTTGATGGAGTGAGTAGCTGTTTCTTCAAAAAACCACAGTCATGTAGCTTTTGATTCTGGAAGATCACACATGTAGTATACACAGAAGAAAAACTCTGCACTCTGCAACTTCACAGGTTTCCCAAATGACTTCCTGAACATCAGAGTTCTTTGTGGTACATTGTATTTCCTACTACACCAGGAATAGACACAAAATAGATCAATAAGAATGAGGAGATGGCCTAGCAGAATACACACTGCAGCCAGAGTGGAGATGTGTTGTTGAAAAACTTTTGAGCTCACATCATCAACCCAATTCACCTTGTTTGAAATCTATGACTATTTCTATGTATAATCTTTCATCTTCATGAACCACAAAGATCAACAAGTTTCAAGTAAATCCAGCTGGTGAAATGTTGTCTATGTTGCAAATGAAGTGTTACTTATGAATCCCTAAAGGAATTACTYATGGTCAGCTTTGTGCTGCCCTCCTTGGGCACTCGGTCTGCTCTGGTTTCTAACACCTAACACTGAGCCAGAGAGCAGCAGCTAAAAGCTGCCTTTGAAAAAATTACAGAGAAGGACAACGACATCCCCTGAGAGAACTTCCTATGCCCAAAGGATGGAATGTCCTAAAATACACCAAAAACTACTGCTGGAAATGTGGTGCTATGGAAACTGACAGGTTAAAGAYATTCATGAGCTGACAGTAGCAGCAAAATGACAAAGGTCCTGAAGACAGCCAATTGTTTCTTCATATTTCTTTTTAGTAGACTCTCAAAAGAACAAAATATGTTTTGATTAAACTCTTGAAATGATACGAGCCTTTCCAATTCCTCTAGGAGCTAGAGAAGTTTGTTAAGTACTGTGAATTGCCTTCACCAGCAGACCAAGGATCTCTCTTGTCTTGAGGACAGAATCTATGTAACGSAGGAACAATGGTTTAAATATCTCACAACAGCTATTTGCAACTGAACAACAAAGGTATTGAAATAGATGGATAGAGACAATCTTACTTGAGCCACAAAGCACTGAGATACAGCTCAGAAGAGCTTATGTCAATACTCATTGGGAAAAACTCCTTTCAGGATAATGAGAATGAACAGGTTCAAAAGGCTAAAAATAACTCCAGGTTTGTTATGTAGCACAAGGAACTGGAGCTGGAATCAACTTCTCCCTCCTGATGGGAAACAGACTGTTCTCAGGTAGACATGGTAACTGCAGGTTCCTCCCTGCCTTGCACACTGGATTGATACCTCCTCCCCCCACAAAAAGAATGAGAAACACCACAGTCACAACAGTGATCAGTCACCAGCATGATTATACCCTCAAGTTAAATGCAATCAGTACACTGAGATAGGGGMAGAACCAAAACATTCTTTCCATTCATCATTACATTGTTTGAACCTTATGGTAACTACAGCTAAACATTATGAAGATTATCACAAAGGAATTCAGAGTAAAAGCCCTCACTATGAAAAAGAAAAATTTCCATACAGGTGAGGAAATGAGTATTGTCTCACCTACATGATCCCATTGCTTCTGGAAAGCACTTAGAGCCAATTCCCAAGGACAAAAAGGCAATTGAAAGCATGTAAATACACTCAGCAGAAATAAAAATGGATATTAACTTTGTTTCTTTTGTCCAGATGCAAAGCAATCCAGAAGGCCYTAAAGTGGCAAGGAAACAGCAACTCTGACAAGCTGAACTGGTGAGTAACTGATTTACCTTTGTTACCTCAAATAAAAAGGGCAGCATTTTAGCCACAAAGGCAAATCTCAGGAAGGCTGGAGAAATGAAGAAAAACATTCTGAGCTGAAGATAATGATAATTTCAAATACGAGACAGCCTGTCCTCACTGCATGTTAATTCAAGCATTGCCTCAGCCTRGGCACATAGACAGGACTTTTGCTTAAATCAGGCAGTACTTTTAACTCTGAGCTTGCTGGCCCAGCAGCACACCTCAAACACCAGTGATTCCTTCCCTGCCAATGCAGCAAGGCTGCTGCTGAACTGCTCAGCAGCAGGAACACAAAGAAAGGCAGAAGAATAAACAACCCAAAATAAAGGGTCACACTGAGTCAGACTAGAGATCATCTTACCCAGTTCTCCTGCCTCCCAGCAATAGCTGAGATAACAATGTTACACCAGAGCAGGCATGGAGGGAGCAGTGCTGCTCCTGAACACCCCCTCAGCTCCCAGCAAGAGCAGCTTGGGGATTTCCTAAGCCAAAGGTGATGGGTTTGCACTTAATAATCCTGTGTGGATTTTTTTATCAGTGCAACGAAGTAACTGAGTAAGCCTGAAGTGGAAAGATAACTGCAAAAAGCCACAAGAAGGWATAAAGGTAAAGGACTGGCAGGGGGAGTTAGAAATTCAAGTGTTGCTGGCAGGAAGAAAAAAGAAAACCATCACACMAAACTTTGGTCCAAGTTTTACATTATCCACTACTGTTAAAGAATCAAGAATTTCTCAAGAGCTTTCTTTTTCAGTTCATGTAATCACAAGATAAGAATCCTAGAGCCAGAGCTATTACTTAGAAGTTCAAGTATACCAGTTAGGAGAATGTGGATTCTCCTATGCTGGGGAGAGCCCAAATGATGTTTTTCACTAAAATATTTCAAAATAATAATTATTTTGCAAACTCAAATATTTAAGGTGTTCCTAACTTAGTTGGCAAGTCATTATGCCTTGGCTGGACTTCAGCACAGTATTTACCATTCTGACAACACGTAGAAGAAAATGAAAACATTTTCTCCTCTGTTTTTCAGACCTACAGAGCTTAGYAGAACACAGCAGAGATTTGATACAGCTTGCTGGACTGAAACTATAAATGTGTAACAGGCAAAGCCCTTCCAGTTTCAGAAGCTTACTTTACTTCTTCTGAGCATTATGCTTTTTAGGAAGCAGAATGGGAAGTGTTTTTAAATATTTTAAAATTTATTTTATCTAGACACTCTCTGAGAGCAAAGGGTATAAGAAAAGACCAGTAAACACAAACCCTGTCCTGACTATCTATAAGAACCCACGAGAAACATGGGTACCATGGAGTTCCCACCAAGCTGCTGCATTTGTGTGCAGCTCTCTTCTGTGTATCACAGTCCTGACTATTACATCCCAACAAACCTTACGGCATGCTCATGGCTCCAGCTTTGGGAAGAGGAAAGCAACTGTTCTTTCAYGGCTTTCTAAATTTCTCGACTGAAGAGATCGTGTTAACAGTGTAGCAAGGTAGAGGTAAAAAAAATAAAAGAAAAAAGGTGGTACCATCATCAGAGAGCAATTTTACTACCTCCTCGTACCCACAATTGMTTTGTAATTTGTATTGACAGAATTCCTGCCAACTTAAGACACTACTAGTTAATGATATGAATTCCCCTCTGGTTCATCCTGAAAAAGATACCAGCAATAATAAACACTCCATTGCTAGCTACATTCATGGTTGCAGAGTGACATCAGGAAGTAAATTAATATTTTTAAAATTAAAAGCTAAAGAACCAAACTTTTTCATTATACCAATGACCAAATACTGGATGGCTTCATACCTGCATCAGATGGTAATTTTTAATTTTTACTCTTTATCGCAACATAGTGGATTTCAAGATCCTACTATTGACTAATTCTTAATAAAYTCAGAGTAAAATGAAAATTATTTTCATTCTGGCCCCAAGTATTTCCAGCGATCACTATATGATTTACAGCACCATTCAAGTATTAGCAGTATTGATGTAATGCAAACTGAGAGAGTGCAGTACAAAYTCTAGTTCTCTGCAATCCAGTAAAGAAACCGCTCCTTAAATGCATTAATTAGAAGTTGTTACTTTCTGCCAAACCCAGCTCACACTGTCAGTCTTGCTGATTTCAGTAAGGCTATCTATTGAGTGAGGTTACTCACACAAGATGGAATCTGTAGGTCTAGACCCTTCCATCCTGATTTATAAGTAAGAAGTAYGAGTCTAAGCAGGAATTTAACACTTACGCTTCCACAGTCTGTTCCTCACCATCTTCATCTGAGCTGCTACACGTTGCATCAGAGTCCAGGTCCTTCTCCACACGAGACAGSAGCCCTCCAGTAGAAAGTGCAAAGCCACGGATTTCACCTGGCGCGACGCTAACTCCGTTCTGTACATCCACACCCAAACTACTCTCGGAAGGCGTTGTGTTGTTTTCTGGCCAACCTTCAGTGCATCTGAGGGAGCTATTGCTCAAAAATCTAGCTGGCTCATGGAAAACCTTCATTCTCTGAAGCTGATGTTTCACGAAGCATTTCAGCTGCTGATCACAGTGTTTGATAACGTGCTTTGCCAGGAGCATTTGTAAACGCTTCTGAGTTCTTTTGGCGCGACTGATTTCCATTTGTTGCTTAGTGACACACTGGAGTAAGCGAGCGTACACCTCCTCCTGGGTGCAGCTCAAAATCCCTTCTGAAGGCCCGTGAAGAATTTGGTGTAATAAATCCCCTTTTATTGTTTCAGTGCAGACTTCCAAAGCCCTACCCAAAACCCCATTCTTCTTGTACCATTTACCATTTAAAAGTTGCATTTCTTCTGCGTTACTGGATTCAGTTACACTTGAACCTGAAAGTCTCTGCATTCCTGCCAAGTTTGGAGATGTGGTCTCTGAAAACGCTGCCCCTTTGACCTGTTGCTCAGGTTCTGAGTGACTAATATAACCAAATGATGTGTCAGCCCCATTATGTAATGACTTTCTCATCTTGGAGCAGCCAGGCTCTCCTGCTTTTGTTTGCTTACCAGTTTTGTTGTTAAACGCAGAATTTGTACTCATTAACAAGACAGACTGATAGCACTTGGAGGATGGTGGGGAACCAAAATGCTGCACACTGAAGATATCATTCCTGAGGCTGGGCTCAGCAGTGGGGAACCCCAGGACTGAGCAAGTAATCCGTGCGATGGAGTCCTCTTTTATCTTCTCTTCCACTGCTCTGGAATTTTCCATGCACAAAGCTGTATCAGACTCCATAGCTCTAGAGGACAAAGAAGGTGACAAGTGGATACCATGACCTTTTGTTGTTGCCTCTCTGAGAGCTGGTGTCATTATAGCTACGGTAGGTAGTTTACAGCAAACCTGAAAATAACATGGGCCACGTAAATTTTCTCATTTTCATGACACAGTACAAATACAACAACTCTGTTAGACATTTCATTCTCTCAACRTCATTCAAAAATTCCATAAAAAGGGATGTTATCTAAAGAACACAGACTATGTTGCCTCCCAAGTCAAACAAGAACACCCTTTCTGTTTTTTCTTTATTTCATTCAGAGGCTGTTCCATGTGCAATGAAAGCCTTTACATCTCAGGGGAATAACTGTTCATACCTCATKTCATTTTTGATTCTATCAGTCTGAGAAATAAGACCCAAAAAGTTCAGGTCTGTCATCTAACCTTGCCCAAACTGAAAAACATGACCTTGAGCAATGTGACTGGCACTATTGTGAGAAATGTATTTACTGTAAATCTATTTAAAGAAAGCATTTGATGAACTATTATATATTCTTATAAACACACATCAGAAACCAATCAACAAGGCTAATGCTTTCAAAATAGAAACCTCTACGTTCTGAAGTTTCCTACCAAAAAAGAATTCTCTCCTGTGCCTTTGGATACACTCTTTGTTCATCAGGCACGGTCTGTGTAATACATACAGATTATTTTTCATAGCAAATTGAGAAATGACAACTCTCCTTGACAAATYCTTTAACTTGTGGCTTGCCAATTAACAAACGGCTCCCAAACTTTGGGATCAAAAGACCAATGTCAACCTTCACCCCTTCTTGTCAGCAGCTATGCTGCCAAGTCATACTGTATCTATTCCACACAGGAATCCCTTGCACAGTAYTTACAACTTTGTTTAGGAGATGCTTAAATAAACCCAATGAATGATTTAATTGAACATGGSCTGCAGAAGCCTGAAAGGTAAGTTCCTGTCAGCTCTTCATTAAGAAGCTAGAGACAAAAGCAGAAACCACATGAGAGCAGTAGCAAAAGTGGGTGCAGCACAGCAATGCCACAGGAAATTCTGTTGAACTGTGCACTAGTTGAGCAGCCTTTCCAGTGCCCTCCTTTTCATGTCCCCAGTTCCCTTSATCTCCCCAGCAACTGCCTAGCTCAGCAACTTTCAATGCACAGATCCCATAAGGGGTCAGTGATTCTGAGACTACCACATATGGATCTTAAGAAAAGATCTGTCTGAAGCCTTAGCTTGTTTATAACTACAGGTTTTTTACACTGAGGGTGCAAACATTAAAGTGAGATGTGGAAACCTAGGGAGCTGAGAAATACCAGTTTGGATACTTGCTCCTTAACCCTCAAAACGTGAAGCAGAACAYAGAGAGTCACATGCTCCAGTTCTGCCTTACCACTCTCTGTATGCTTTATTCACCTTTCATTGCTCCATGTGTACCTCACCCACCAGGTTTTCATCTCTGCACATCACCCTCCTAGCATCACTGGCACCAGGTTTGGTGGTCTTAATGCTAATCATAAATGATACCATTAAAATCCTCAGGATTTTAATCTTTATAAATAAGCCAATAACTTCAGCCTTAAGAGGAGCTCAGCACAAAGTCCTCCCAGTGGACAGCTGTTCAGGAAGAACCCCATTCTAGGATCAGACAGGGAAATGCACTGTTGAGAGCATTCTGGAGCCCCAAATCCTAAAGCTCTGGTGACTCAGTAATGCCCTCAGCACCTGGCTGACTCGTGTCTTTCCTCCTGTAAAACCTAGCAGGCCTGCAAATCTGRAAATCCAAAGGAGTGTGAATTCAGACACCAATGCCTCCCTGGCCCTAACATAATGGCAARTAACTACAGCAAGTCAGAGCAACTGTGCATGGCTAAAACACAAGGGGAGAGAACTGAACAGTTCCTCTGTGGGGTCAATGTGAGCTCAGGAGTCCCTGTGTTTGACTCTTCCTGGAAATTCCAAGAAGCTCTCCAAGAAGAGCAGCATTAGCCTGGGATCTATATGCACCTAGCAATGTATTTATAAGTGTCCCAACTTTACCACCCACTTCCTTTAATCTGAGTGATTTGGTTTAGCAGGCACAGGTTGCTCCTCCTGAARCCCAGGAAACACCCACACACAGTGCAGCTGTTCAGGCAAAAAAGTACTTTGGAGATGTGGACCACACACCTGTATGAAGATGGGGGTTATTCAAAGAACTGGCAGCACAAAACTTTATAGTGATGGACTTTAACTCCATCACATTCTCTCAAACACCACATACCCTTTGGGTACAGTTTCAAATTTCCAAAATTGCAATGAATATCATTACAAATATTTTTTTTTTCATCTGGGGGACTTTTTAACTCTTCTAGGGCAAAGAGGGGAAGAATCGAAACACCCTCATATGGAACACAAACACTCAACTAAAGAGCACTGACAAATCACTCATTTGGAGTGCCTGACCAAGTACGCTTAAAATACAAAGCAGCTAAAAAAATAAATAGAATGCCTTTTAAGAGGGAAATCACAATTAACGCCCCCTTACCCAGCAACTTGGAAATTTCATACAATGTTTCTGCCCTGAAGACAGTGTGAGACACTCAGATGTGCTCATCTCACTACAGTGACACAAAAAAGAAGTTATAAAAGCTGGTACTGCCACAGYGTCCAGCCCTCGGCATTTCTCCAAGAAGTTCACACACACATAAACACACAAAAAAATTGTCATAGGTACAGGAGCAAAACAAAATATCTGCTACAAAAAGACTATAAACAAATTTTAGTACAAGTACTTGGCTTGACAAAAGTTACACAATTTAGATTTTTACACATTTTATTTAATTTTGGCAGAAGGCTGCAAAAATTGTTTCATTCCAGCATATTGGAAGAGAGTTTCCAGAGCAAAACTTACTATCTTGGAGGGGGGAAAAATAAAGGCAAAGAGGGAGGGAAGACAAGTGCTGCAAAATGGTATACCAGGAAAGTATTTTCATTCTGGAAAGAGCTTTTCTGTCATAGGTAAACCATTTCACTGATTTCTTTTGCATTGTGTATTACTTGAGGTTTCAAAACCAGAACAGCTGAAATTTTGCTAAACTGGCAAACACCTTTTCATCTACTAAATAAACACTCCACTTGAAAGACTAAAGAGTACTGTAAAACAAAAACTGACATTAAATAAGTACTGGGGAAGGGCAGAAACAAGTACCAGACAAACACAGTAAAGCAACTGATGTTTAAAGTGACTTTCTGCTTATCCTCCCCTAATACCTTAACTACCCAGGAGGATCTAGCAGGGAATTGCAGTTTACCACAACAGGACCTGCACCCTGTTCCCCTCCACCACTGCAGCTACAGGTTCCTAACCCCCAGTGGCTGCTGCTCCTCTTCCTCTCCCTCTGCTGATTTCTTTGTCCTCCCTTGACATTTCTCCCTTATACCCTTTCCCTACCAGGCTTACCTCAACAGAATTTGCCTAAATCCTGAAACGAGTGTCTTCATGTTGTGATTAGCAGCACCCTATTAAA
This sequence comes from Cardinalis cardinalis, assembly GCA_014549065.1. Taxonomy (NCBI): domain Eukaryota; kingdom Metazoa; phylum Chordata; class Aves; order Passeriformes; family Cardinalidae; genus Cardinalis; species Cardinalis cardinalis. Next base: position 1,292,888 of record JACDOX010000087.1, on the reverse strand, counting down.
AGAAACACAACAAAACCCAGCCACAACTCAGCACACAGGGTGGCACTCCCTCCCTTCCCAGCTTTTGTTTACAGTCCTTTCACTTTTTGACTCCTCTCCCCCTTGCATAACACTATCACTTTGGTTACACAACGCTGCAGACACTGTTCTGGGGGATTTTTGCTTGGGGGGAGGATTGCTTGGTCTTTTAGTGGATTTTTTTGTTTGTGATCTTTTCGTTTCCAATGACAATAAAACTTCACCAGCAAGAGGCTTTTTAAGGCTCCTCTGCAGCAGCCTTCTCTCCTTGTAAATTGAGTCACTTTTCCTTCCTCATCATAAACACCTTAAATTTTCTCCTCAATAATGAGATTCCTCRAGACCAGAAGGAGATTTTTACAATTATTTCTTTTTGTTTTGAAACTCAGAAGCCTACAAACAACATTTTAAATTAATATGACTGTTTCCAGTTTATTCACAGATAAACAGTGTTTCAGATAAGCCAATTTCCACTGTTTACTCCTTGCATAGATGGCATTTCAAAAGCAAAGCAAAGTCCCTGACAGCAGCCAGCCTCCAGTGAAACACCCAAAATTAATCTCAGCAAGAATAAGAGATTAATATTTTATTTCAACCTGTTTTAAGGCCTCTTAGAGACAACCTGCAGAAGAGAGGGCAGCTACAAAAGCGAATTGCAACACAACTGYCAAAACCTGGTTTCCTACAGCTTTGTGCTGTTTGTCCTGTAATCCCCAGCCAGCTCCTCCTGGGCAGCCTTCCTGATAATCACTGGCCAAAAATAAAGTGCTCTGGCAGGCAGGCGCTGCCGCAGCACTGCCTCGGCAGAGTGCAGCACACAGGACCCGAGCCTGGCCAGCCTCTGCAAGCCTTGCCTGGTGGCAGGCATCCCTCAGCCTTCAACCACCCCTCCCAGATTTTGGAAAACCTACAGGATGGTAGTGATTTCTAAGAATAGCAAAAACAGCTCGATAGCACAGTGTGCATTTTCTCATGGAATAGTCTGCAGCAATGACCCTATAAAAGATATTGGTCCCACTGGGCATGTCCTGGTTAGGAGTATGAAAGGAAAAGAAAAGAAGCCCATGTTTAATAACACACCTGGGACCAGCCTTTAAGAGTGAAAAAAACCCACCATTTCCGTAGGCAGCTTTTGTTTTCACTTCAGAAGCAGACCAGTTACTCATGATGCGTATTTAAGCATTTTAGTAGTTTGTTCTATTAATAGATTGGGAAAAAACCCATAAAGCCAAACAGGATCAGTGGGGAGTCTCCACATTCAGCAGTGCTCACTATGCAGGCACAACTATCCAGAGAAAACACTCTAGTGATTTGTACACCCCAGAAGATGTAAGCACAAATTCCTCCTACTTGAAAAAAAACCAAACAAAAAAACCCCACCAAAATACAGCACACCACCCCCCTCCCCAAAAGGATCTCTCTTTGAACACTAAGAGATCTCCATTTAAGGCAGACCACCCAAAGTTTCAATCATAAAAAACATCCAAAAGGAGGCACTTCAAGTGGAACTCACCACTACTAACTTATGGTAAAATCCATGACTCATTAAAGTATCTGAATAGGTTTGTTCTCCTCCTTGTTCAGATCAGCCACTGAACAGAGAATCCATATAACTTCCAGGTTTACTACTACAAGATCAACTAATTCTTCTTCAGTCTATAACACCATATTTGCAYCTGAAGTCATTTTTAATACATGTTAAATGCTTTTTGTAGTACAACAGGTGCCTCTGTAAGAAAGTTGTACATATGTCTCTAACATAAATATCTGCAATACCTTCTGGTACCTTTCATCAYAAATTTCGTAACAACATTTCAGTGACACTCTTGAATTTCAGCCTTTGAAGAGAAGGCTATAAAACCTGATCCTAAATGAGACCCACTCAGCTCTTAAGACACTAATTAAGATGACTGGAATTCAAGCTCCTCAGAACATTCCTCAGGATTTYAAACCATGGACCAATACAGTAGGAGAGTCCTAAGGCACACAGACTGCTTTCTGTGCTATTTTTACTATTTCCTTTYTATTAGACTAGCACAAAAAGGAAGTATTTACCCTTTGACAAAAGACATGCTTTAACAATATGGATTTTTATTTAATTGGTTCACATTGCAAATTGGAAATTGAAAATTCCCATTAGGGAGGGGTAGGTTCAGAATACCTCAGTCAGTGCTACACTTTTGTGTGTGTGGGGGGGGAGATGCTTCATTTTTCAAAAAGTGGATGGAAAGGCTAGCTCGGGAGCTCTCAAGGTAGGCTGCAGSACCTGGATCTGAGTTGCTTTGCTAACTACTCCACCCAAAGCGTGCAGCCGTGTACGCGGTGCCAGTRTGGGGTCCCCCCGAGGCACAGCACTAGGTGGGCACACGCAGATTCCCAGCGGTGCCAGTCCAGGGTCCCCACAGGGSACAGCACGAGGTGGGCACCCGCAGATTCCAGTCTGAGGTATCCCCAAGGCACAGCAGTAGGGGGACACACACAGATTCCCAGCGGGAAGTTTCCATCCGCTGTTTAAATCCCGGCTGGGACACCCGGGGCGGGCACGGAGCGGCCCCGCCCCACCC